>CM064547.1:32132114-32339258 GCA_032716605.1 Paralithodes platypus
CCAATCGCTCAGGGCTAGACCCAGGTGAGGTTAAGGCATGTGATAAAGAGTTGCTGGAACTCCTGTTTCATTTGCTTGGCCTCTCTTACTGATTTTCTTTGTGCCTCATTTACACTGAGAGCAATCCAGCTAGCTCTCACAAACACCTCCTCCTCCTATCCACTTCACTACACTAACATGCACACCACACTTCATTCCTCCACACCAAAATTAAAAAAACACAAAATGATGAATTGTAGCCCAGCCCAGGACCATAAATGCCCCCTCACCCGACCGACCATCCCCTGACGACCCCACACAATTACCTGGACCTCGGCCTGTTACTCTTTCTATTAATTTCTGCAACATTCGCGGACTTTCCTCTAACTTTCACTCTGTTGAGCACCATCTCTCCTCCTACAAACCTGATCTTCTCTTCCTCACCGAAACTCAGGTGTCTGTAGCAACATCCAGCAACCCCTTCTCTGTATCCTCCTACTTTCTCTATCCTAGTTTCAAAGCCAAAGGCGGATGTTGTGCATATGTGCACAACAAACTCACTTGCTCTCGTGTTCCCGATTTCGACTCCTCTGAATTCTCAACTTTATGGCTCAAACTTTCCTGTCATTCTCTTACTAAATATTTCTGTGCTGTCTATCTTTCCCCTAACTCTACCAACTTTCCTAAATTCTTTGACTATCTAAACTCTACAGTGGAACACATTCTATCCATTTATCTCCATCTTAGGAGATTTCAACGTTCACCACCGCCAATGGCTCTCCTCTCACACTACTGATCCACCTGGTGAACAAGCCTACGTCTTTTCTATCCTAAATGACCTAGAGCAGTTAGTTCAGCAACCCACCCGTATCCCGGATCGCATCGGAGATCGGCCCAACATTCTTGACCTGTTTCTAACTTCTAACCCTTCTTCTTATACTGTCGATCTTTTTGGGCTCCTCCGACCATAAACTTATCTCTGTCACCTGTCCTATCTCTCCAGTACAGCCACCCGATCCTCCTAGCCGGCGGCGCTTGTGGCACTTTGGCGCTGCCGACTGGGAGGCTCTTCGGCAGTACTTCTTTGATTTCCCATGGAATGATTTCTGCTTCCATGGCCGAGGACCCTCGGAGAGTGCTGAACGCATTACCGAGGTAATCCTATCGGGCATGGAAGCATACATTCCATTCTCTTTCTCTCAGACTAATGCTAAAAAATCTTGGTTTACTCACGCCTGTTCTACTGCTGTCCGCAATAAGGAGGAAGCATTCAAACGGTACCGACGCCTTAAAACTCAAGACTCTCATTCTTCATATGTTTCTGCCCGGAATCAAGCCAAATCTGTTCTTCGACTTGCCAAACACTCTTTCATCAATAATAAATGCACTGAACTATCCAACTCTAGCTCTTCCCAAGCTTTCTGGCATCTAGCCAAAAACCTCTCCAACAATTTCTCTTCCTCGTCTTTCCCTCCCCTTTCCCACTCTGATGGCACAACCATCACTTCTTCCTCTGACAAAGCTAAACTCTTCGCTCAAACTTTTGCTAGAAACTCCACCTTGGATGATTCCGGTGCTATTCCTCCCTCTCCGCCCTCCTCTCTCTTACTTATGCCTAATATCCTAATCTCTTCTAAAGATGTACTTTCTACCCTCTCTGGGCTTAACACTAATAAGGCGTACGGTCCGGACGGTGTTCCTCCTGTTGTTCTCAAAAACTGTGCTTCCGTGCTGACTCCCTGCCTAGGCAAACTCTTTCGTCTCTGTCTATCCTCTAACGTCTTCCCTTCATGCTGGAAGTTTGCTCACATTCAACCTGTCCCAAAGAAGGGTGACCGCTCTCAACCCTCCAACTATCGTCCAATTGCTTATCTCTTGTCTTTCTAAAGTTTTTGAAACTATTCTTGCTTCCAAATTTCTTAAGCATTTCTCTTCTCATAATCTGCTCTCAGATCGCCAGTATGGCTTCCTTAAGGGTCGCTCTACTGGTGATCTTCTTTCATATCTTACTAACTCTTGGTCATCCTCCTTTCGGGACTTCGGTGAGACTTTTTCTATTGCACTAGACATATCGAAAGCCTTCGATAGAGTCTGGCATAAATCTTTAATTTCTAAACTACCCTCCTTCGGTTTCTATCCCTCCATCTGTGCCTTTGTCTCTAATTTCCTTTCCGGCCGTTCCATAGCCGCGGTTGTGGACGGCCATTGTTCACTTCCTCACCCTATAAACTCCGGTGTTCCTCAGGGCTCTGTCCTATCTCCTATTCTCTTTCTAATTTTTATAAATGATCTCCTTAACTGTACCTTAATTCCCATCCATTCATACGCAGACGACTCAACCTTACACTACTCCATTAGTTTTTCAGAACGCCCCAGCCAGCAATCCCTCAACGACAAACGTAATGAAGCCATAGAACTCTTAAATTCTGATCTAAATACTATTTCCAATTGGGGCAGAGAAAACCTTGTTAACTTTAATGCTTCCAAAACCCAATTTCTCCATCTATCTACCCGTCAGGATCTCCCAGCGGACTATCCCTTATTCTTCAACAATACAAAAATCAACCCTTCATCTTCTCTCAATATTCTTGGTGTCTCTTTTTCTTCTGCTCTCATTTGGAAGGACCATATTACCAGTCTTGCTAAGGCAGCCTCCCAGAAGCTGGGTGTGCTCAACCGCCTTAGGGGGTTCTTTTCCCCTGCACAGCTTCTTGCTCTGTACAGGGGCATAGTGCGCCCTTGTATAGAGATATGTTCACATGTGTGGGGAGGTTCCTCTCTCTACGCACTCCTAGACAAAGTTGAAAGGAAGGCCTTTCGTATCATTAACTCCCGTCCACTCACCAACTCTCTGCAATCTCTCTCTCTCCGCCGCAATGTTGCATCTCTCTCGCTATTCTATCGCTACTATAATAATCAGTGTTCCTCAGAGCTATCCCAGTGCATACCACCTCCTTTACGTAGGGCACGTGGTACCCGTCTTGCAACTCAATCCCCCCCTACTCTGTGCAACTCTCCACCCAAGAGTGAACGTTACTCTGCCACTTCTTCTTCTACTCAACTGCGCTCTGGAACTCTCTCCCAGAATCAGTCTTTCCTCTGCTTAAATTGCTTCAAACCGTGTGTCCAGGTTTTGGCTGAACGTCCCTTGATTTTGGCCCTCTCACTTTTAACTATGAGGACTCGCTATAGGCAGTTTGCCTTTTGCCTCCCTCAATCACTAGCAAAAACCCATAATGCACGACTGTGATTTCCTTGTCATGGGCTCTGCAGATTTTCTTTCTCCCAACAAATATTACCCCCACCCTCCTGCGTGGTCTGGCGGTTGTTTTGAGTAAACATACTCGGTAAATATCATAGTGAATCCTTCCCTGCACGACAAGCTGAACGACACTCAGCACGCGCGGTTAGTATATAATGATTTTCGTGCTCCTGATGGCCACCACCTATAGTCACTTAAGTGGGTCGAGCACAACACACCCCCCACACTCTCAACACCAAATACAACACTTTGCTCGGTAGAACTACTTCTTGCCCTCCTTAGCCTAACAGACCTTCTGTTATTTATTGACTGTGTATCTGGGTGTGTCAGGAGTTGTTGTGTTTTTTGCATCTTTTTGTCTGAGTCGACTCTTTTGAAGACGCCGAGCCTGTTTACTGTAGCTACATATTGTTTATTGCCATTGCCCATGTCGGAGGCTTGTTTACAGACACCAAGTGGAAAAGATACCGTTTACAACACTTAGACTGAACTAGACGATTCCTATGGCTTTAGTATAAGTTAGTTTTCCTGTTTATTCGTTACGCTGTTAAGCTTGTGATTTTGCCATCAACAAGGTGAAATGATTAGCCATCTTAAATTATTCCTTCACCTCGTTACATTAGTACGTTAATTGACATTCATGTTTTGTTCGGCCACATGGATCCACAAAAATGCCAAGATGATTCTTCTATACAGGGTATGACCCTGGAACTTAAAAGAGTTCGAAATATGGCTAAGTGGTGTTTTTTTATCCTACAACGGTAATAGTTGATTGTATTTCGCTAGCTCGGGAGTGGCAGTTGTCTTTACATGTGATAAATCTGAGTAAAGAAAAAACTAAAAGACCCAAATGGTGGTTGACATACAACTAAAGAGAAACAACTAACAAGGTCAGCTTAGTGGAGAAAAAGCGTCATGCACAAGCCACGAAAGAATAACATATAATTAAGGAGATCATCGATCGAAATTAAACTTGCTAGTGTGAATGTGGGAGTATGACGAGAAGACTTGGGGAGAATAGCGGGAGATGTTATAAGAGGAGAGCAGTGGATGGAATGGGGGTTGTTGCCAGATCTCAAGTGCAAATGTTGGGTTTGCCAGATGGATAGAAGGGATAACAAACAATATATACATTTTTGGTGGATAGGGGACGACAGAGTAAATTGTGTTGTGGGTCTCCTGGTAACTGCAACGGGGTCGATAATCATTATTGAATTGAAGAGATAAGTGCAAGAATCATGCACCTGAAAATGAATATCGGTGAACAAAGTGATAAACCTGATCTTCCTTTCCCTCACCGAAACCCAGTTAAAGAGACAACTTCCAGCAGCCCCTTCTCTGTATCCTTCTACTTTATTTATCCTAGTTTCAAAGCCAAAGGAGCGGATGTTGTTTCATACTTGCACAACAAACTCACTTTGCTCTCCGTGTTCCCGATTTCGACTACTCTGAATTCTCAACTTTATTGCTCAAACTATTCCTGTCCTTCTCATACTCAATATTACTGTGCTGTCTATCGTGTTCCCCTAACTCTACTGACTTTCCCAACTTCGTTGACTAATCTAGCTCTAAAGTGGAACACGGTCTATCTATCCTCTCTCCCTTCTTTGAAATCTCCATCTTAGGAGATTTTCCACCGTTCACGCACTGCCATTTCGCTCCTCTCACAATACTGACCAACCAAGCGGCTCGCTTGGTGTTATTGACTACGCTCGGACTTCCACCCCAGAAGGCCCGATTTCGCAGCCCACTGGGGGGTCTCTCGGCGCATTAAAGATTTTTCAAAGCCTGATCGTTTACATCCCTCATGCGCAAAGGTAAGGGGTAGTAGTACATTACCCCATGGAATACGCCTATTGGCCATATTGAGTTATCCTTATCTAGCTTAGCATCGATAAGCTTGAAGAACTATTATTTTATATTATTCTTGGTGAACAGAGCCTACTCATTTCTTTCATACATTTACTAGAGCGCTGATCTCAGCAGCTCACCCTAGCCCGGATCACTTCAGAGAATCGCCCAACATTCTTGACTTATTTCTGCCTTCTACCCTTTCTTCTTCTTATACTGTCAATCTTTTCTCTCTCCTTTATGCTCTTCCTCCGACCATAAACTTATCTCCTGTCACCTGTCCTATCTCTATCTCTCCGGTAACGGCCACCTGATCCTTCCAGCCAGCGGCGCTTTTGGCACTTGTAGCGCTGGCGACTAGTAGGCTGCCCCCAATGTCTTTGATTTCCCACGGAATAACTTCTGTTTCCGTGGCCGAAGGACCGCTCGGAGAGTGCTGAACCCCATTAACAGAGGTAATCGTCTCGGGCATGGAAAGCTTACATTCAATTTTTTTTCATCTCAGTCTAATGGCAAAAACGATATCTGTGGTTTTACTCAAGCTTGATCTACTGCGTGTCACACATAACAAGGAGCAAGCATTCAAACGGTAACTGACACCTAAGAACTCAAGAATCTCATTCCTCCGATGATTTCTGCCCGGTAATCGAAAGCCAAACCTGGTTCTTCGACTGTGCCAAGCCACACTTCCATCAATAATAAATGCACTGAACTATCCAACTCTAAGCTCTTCCCAAGCTTCTCTGGGCATTCTAGCCAAAAACCTCTCCAAACAATTTTTCTTCCTCGTCTTTTTCCCTCTCCCTTTTCCACTCTGATTGGCACAAGGCATCACTTCTAACCTCTGACAATGCCGAACGATTCGCTCAAACTTTTGCCAAGAAACTCCACCTTGGATGATTTGCTGTGCTATTCCTCCCTCCTCCAACCTCCCCTCTATCTCCGTCTTATGCTCCTAATAGCCTAATCTCTTCTAAAGATGTAACTATTCTACCCTCTCTGGGCTTAATACGAAGAAGGCGTACTCTCCGGACCGGTGTTCCCTCCTGTTTTATACTAAAAAACTGTGCTTCCGTGCTGACCCCCCTACCTAGGCAAACTCTTTTCGTCTCTGTTTTCTTCATCTAATGTCTTCCCTTCTATGCTGGAAGTTTGCTCTCATTCAACCTGTCCCAAAGAAGGGTGACCGCTCTCAACCCTCCAACTATAGTCCAAATTTCTTAATAATTTCTCTTCTCATAATGTGCTCTCAGATCGCCTGTATGGCTTCCTTAAGGGTCGCTCTACTGGCGATCTTCTTTGATAATTTACTAACTCTTGGTCATCCAACTTTCGTGACTTCAGTGATACTTTTTCTGTTGCACTAGACATATCGAAGGCTTTCAATAGAGTCTGGCACAAATCTTTAATTTCCCAACTACCCTCCTTTGGTTTCTATCCCTCCATCTATGCCTCTGTCTCCTTTCGGGACGTTCCATAGCTGCGGTTGTGGACGGCCATCGCTCACTTCCTCATCCTATCAACTCCAGTGTTCCTCAGGATTCTGTCCTATCTCCTATTCTCTTTCTAGTTTTCATAAATTATCTTCTCAAATGTACATCCAGTCCCATCCATTCATATGCAGACGACTCTATCTTACACTACTCAATTAGTTTTCCAGAATGCCCCATCCAGCAGTCCCTCAAAAACAAACGTAATGAAGCCATAAAACGCTTATCTTCTGATCTAGCTACTATTTCCAATTGGGGTAAATAAAACCTTGTTGCATTTAATGCTTCCAAGACCCAATTTATCCTTCTTACTACCTGTCAGGAACCTCCAGACGACTATCCCATATTCTTCAACAATACAAAAATCAATCCTTCATCTTCTCTCAATATTCTCAGTGTCTCTTTTTCTTCTGCTCTCACTTGGAGCGACCATAATTCCAGTCTTGCAAAAGCAGCCTCCCAGAATCTGGGTGTGCTCAACCACCTCAAGGGGTTCTTTACCCCTGTGCAGCTTCTTGCTCTGTACAGGGGCACAGTGCGGCCTTGTATTGAGTATTGTTCACATGTATTTTTTTTTCTATGAGATTGAGGGAGGCAAAAGGCAGAACTGCCTATAGCGAGTGCCTCCCCCATAGTTGAAAGAGTGACAGGGCCAAAATCAAGGGAAGTTCGAGCCAAAATACCTGGACACACGGAGTTTGAATCAATTTAAGTCATAGGAAGAGGGAAAGACTGGTTCTGGGAGAGAGTTCCAGAGCTCAGCTGTTGAGTAGAAGAAAGTTTGAGAATAACGTTTCACTCTCGGGTTGGAGAGTTGCACAGAGTAGGGGTGGGATTGAGTTGCACGACGGGTACCACGTGCCCTACGTAAAGGAGGTGGTATACACTGGAAAAGCTCTGAGGAACATTGATTATTATAGTAGCGATAGAATAGCGAGAGAGAAGCAACATTGCGGCGGAGAGAGAGAGATTGCAGAGAGTTGTTGAGTGGATGGGAGTTAATGATATGAAAGACCTTCCTTTCAACTTTGTCTAGGAGAGCGGTGTGCGAGGAACCTCCCCACACATGTGAGCAATACTCAATACAAGGACGCACTATGCCCCTGTACAGAGCAAGAAGCTGTGCAGGGGAAAAGAACCCCCTAAGGCAGTTGAGCACACCCAGCTTCTGGGAGGCTGCCTTAGCAAGACTGGTAATATGGTCCTTCCAACTGAGAGCAGAAGAAAAAGAGACACCAAGAATATTGAGAGAAGATGAAGGATTGATTTTTGTATTGTTGAAGAATAAGGGATAGTCCGCTGGGAGTTCCGTAAGGGTAGATAGATGGAGAAATTGGGTTTTGGAAGCATTAAAGGTAACAAGGTTTTCTCTGCCCCAATTGGAGATAATATTTAGATCAGAATTTAAGAGTTCTATGACTTCATTACGTTTGTCGTTGAGGGATTGCTGGCTGGGGCGTTCTGAAAAACTAATGGAGTAGTGTAAGGTTAAGTCGTCTGCATATGAATGGATGGGAATTGAGTTACAGTTGAGGAGATCATTTATAAAATTTAGAAAGAGAATAGGAGATAAGACAGAGCCCTGAGGAACACCGGAGTTTATAGGGTGAGGAAGTGAACGGTGGCCGTCCACATCCGCGGCTATGGAACGGCCGGAAAGGAAATTAGAGACAAAGGCACAGATGGAGGGATAGAAACCGAAGGAGGGTAGTTTAGAAATTAAAGATTTGTGCCAGACTGTATCGAAGAGTTTCGATATGTCTAGTATAATAGAAAAAGTCTTACCGAAGTCCCGAAAGGAGGATGACCAAGAGTTAGTAAGATATGAAAGAAGATCACCAGTAGAGCTACCCTTAAGGAAGCCATACTGGCGATCTGAGAGCAGATTATGAGAAGAGAAATGTTTAAGAAATTTGGAAGCAAGAATAGTTTCAAAACTTTAGAAAGACAAGAGATGAGAGCAATTGGACGATAGTTGGAGGATTGAGAGCGGTCACCCTTCTTTGCGACAGGTTGAATGTGAGCAAACTTCCAGCATGAAGGGAAGACGTTAGAGGATAGACAGAGACGAAAGAGTTTGCCTAGGCCGAGAGTGAGCACGGAAGCACATTTTTTGAGAACAACAGGAGGAACACCGTCCGGACCGTACGCCTTATAAGTATTAAGCCCAGAGAGGGTAGAAAGTGCATCTTTAGAAGAGATTAGGATATTAGGCATAAGTAAGAGAGAGGAGGGGGAGAGGGAGGAATAGCACTGGAATCATCCACGGTGGAGTTTCTAGCAAAAGTTTGAGCGAAGAGTTTAGCTTTGTCAGAGGAAGAAGTGATGGTTGTGCCATCAGAGTGGGAAAGGGGAGGGAAAGACGAGGAAGAGAAATTGTTGGAGAGGTTTTTAGCTAGATGCCAGAAAGCTTGGGAAGAGCTAGAGTTGGATTGTTCAGTGCATTTATTATTGATGAAAGAGTGTTTGGCAAGTCGAAGAACAGATTTGGCTTGATTCCCGGCAGAAACATAGGAAGAATGAGAGTCTTGAGTTTTAAGGCGTCGGTACCGTTTGAATGCTTCCTCCTTATTGCGGACAGCAGTAGAACAGGCGTGAGTAAACCAAGATTTTTTAGCATTAGTCTGAGAGAAAGAGAATGGAATGTATGCTTCCATGCCCGATAGGATTACCTCGGTAATGCGTTAGCACTCTCCGAGGGTCCCCGGCCACGGAAACAGAAATCTTTCCATGGGAAATCAAAGAAGTACTGCTGGAAAGCCTCCCAGTCGGCAGCGCCAAAGTGCCACAAGCGCCGCCGGCTAGGAGGATCGGGTGGCCGTACTGGAGAGTTAGGACAGTTGACAGAGATAAGTTTATGGTCGGAGGAGCCCAAAGGAGAGAAAAGATCGACAGTATAAGAAGAAGGGTTAGAAGTTAGAAACAAGTCAAGAATGTTGGGCCGATCTCCGATGCGATCCTGGATAAGGGTGGGTTGCTGAACTAACTGCTCTAGGTCATTTATGATAGAAAAGACGTAGGCTTGTTCACCAGGTGGGTCAGTAGTGTGAGAGTAGAGCCATTGGCGGTGGTGAAAGTTGAAATCTCCTAAGATGGAGATTTCTGAGAAAGGAGAAATAGATAGAATGTGTTCCACTGTAGAGTTTAGATAGTCAAAGAATTTCGAAAGTTGGTAGAGTTATCGGAAAGATAGACAGCACAGAAATATTTAGTAAGAGAATGACAGGAAAGTTTGAGCCATAAAGTTGAGAATTCGGATGAGTCAAGATTGGGAACACGAGAGCAAGTGAGTTTGTTGTGCACATATGCACAACATCCGCCTTTGGCTTTGAAACTAGGATAGAGAAAGTAGGAGGATACAGAGAAGGGGCTGTTGGATGTTGCTACAGACACCTGAGTTTCGGTGAGGAAGAAAAGATCAGGTTTGTAGGAGGAGAGATGGTGTTCAACAGAGTGAAAGTTAGAGGAAACTCCGCGAATGTTGCAGAAATCAATAGAAAGAGTAACAGGCCGAGGTCCAGGTAATATTGTGGGGTCGTCAGGGGATGGTCGGTCGGGTGTGGGGGCATTTATGGTCCCCCCCCCTGGGGACTCCGAGGCTGGGCTAAAATTCATTTTTAAAAGAATTTGGTGTGGAGGAATGAAGTGTGGTGTGCATGTTTAGTGTAGTGAAGTGGATAGGAGGAGAAGGTATTTGTGAGAGCTAGCCGGATTGCTCTCAGTGTAAATGAGGCACAAAAAAAATCAGTATGAGAGGCCAAGCAAATGAAACAGGAGTTCCTGCGACTCTTCATCACATGCCTATAACCTCACCTGGGTCTAGCCCTGATCGCTTGGTGCCTACAAGGGGAGGATCCTCTCACACTGCACTCCTAGACAAAGTAGAAAGGAAAGCCTTTCGTATCATTAACTCCCGTTCACTCACCAACTCTCTGCAATCTCTTTCTCTTCGCCGCAATGTTGCATTTCTCTCGTTATTGTATCACTACTACAATAATCAGTTTTCCTTGGAGCTTTCCCAGTGTATACCACCTCCTCTATGTAGGGTATGTAGTACCTGCCTTGCAACACAGTCCCACCCCTACTCTGTGCAACTCTCCAACCCAAGAGTGAAACGCTATTCTCAGACTTTCTTCTTTATCAACTGCTGAGCTCTGGAACTCTCTCCCAAAATAATTTGTTCCCTCTTCCTATGACTTAAATTGCTTCAAACTCTGTGTGTCCAGGCATTTTAGCTCGACCGTCCCTTGATATTGGCCCTGTCACTCTTTCAACTCTGGGAGAGGCACTCGCTGCAGGCAGTTGTGCGTTTTATCTCCCTCATTCACATATACAAAACAAAAACATATCTCGACTTATGCTCCCCATGCAGGACAGATCTGCGAGGAAAAGGACACCGAGTGGGATGAATTGGTCTTGGTAGTATCTACGTTCAGAGAACATTAATTAGTATTGGATATGGATAGGAAGGAGTGGATGGTGGATATGGGTATGGCACTAGAAATACCAAAGGTGAAGGGGTCATAGAGTTTGGCAAGGCCCTAGATATAATAGTTTGCAATACAGGAAGAGGAAGAGCCACCTAACCACTTACAAGTCTGGTGGAAACAGCAGCCAAAATTGACTACATTTTACTTACAAAGAATTTGGTTAGTAACGTGAAGGTTATTCTGTGACAAGAGTCCATTACCCAACATAAGTTGTTAGTATGCGACATGAGACTGAATAGAAGACATGTGAGAAAGTGTATATGCCAAAAAGAAAATAACTTATCAAAATAACTATGTGGAAATAACACATTGAAGATTTAGCATTTTCTTAGATTAGTTTAACCAGACCACTGAGCTCCCCAAAAGAACTCCCACAGGGCTGGTCCTAAGGATCAAAATGGACTACTAATCAAGGTGAGGTAGGAAAAGGCAGGAGAGAATCAAATCTGATCGAGGAGAGAGGAAGCGGAGGATACGGTAGGCCGAGAATGACGAAAAATCCGCAAATAAAAATATCCATAAACGTGTCATTACCAAAATATATAGATCGAAGAATGGAATACTTTAGACATTCTGTAAAGAAATGGCGAATCATTAATAGCTTGCTACAAGTAGTGCATTGGGGTCGAGGGCCATGAGGCGATGACATTAAATAGTCATGAGTTAAACGTTTAAGACCAAATCGAAGCCTAGTTAAAAGAACCTCACTAGGACGGTCAGAATGGAAAGATGATATCCAATAGCTAACCGTAGATTTGAGACAGCGAAGAAGATAGGCTGTTGAGGACTGAGAGGACCAAAAGATTTGCCAATGTTGTGTAATAATAGGTCGCAATGATGTAACCCAGTCGTCAACTGTCAATCGATCTTGTGTTACCTGTAAAACGGTGGTCTCTTTGGCAACCCGATTAGCAAGTTCATTAACTGGGATACCGACTTGAACAGGTACCCACGAAACTTGAATCGAGAATCCACATTCGTAAAGAGAATGGAAGGACCTCTGGAGCTGCGTAACAACTATATTACGTGGGTTGAACCCTTGAAGTGCATTAAGTGCACTCCGGGAATCGCTGTAGATAACAAAGCGTGAAGGTGGAGAGTTGCAAATGATATCAAGTGCAGCTTGTATGTCAAACAACTCTGCTGTAAAAACATTAGCCTTGGGTGGCAGTGAGATCTGTATGGGGTCTGTGGGGGATACTGCAGCACAACCGACATCCAAGGAATCTTTGGATCCATCAGTGTAGATTGCAGTATGGGCGGTTTGTGACGGACATGTTCAAGGGTATTTTGGCATAGAACAGCAGGAGCAGTTATGTTATGTTAAGGTAAACAGGATAAATATGTGCAGATATGTGGGAGACACAAGGGTACATGGTGGATATAAAGGAACAGGAGGAACGAGATTGATATTGAGGGAAGTAGAGGCAAGGAGATGAGTAGCCCTGATAGGGAAGTCGAGGTCAGGAGTATGCGGATTATGAAAGAGTTCACTAGCTGGGGAGTCTGTATCCTGAAGCAGTAAAGCTCTACTCATGGTAACAAGATCACGATGATATTGCAGTGGGGGTTTGCCACTATCAGCCAACACAGATAGAAAGGAGACGAATGGAAACCACCTGAGCATAAGGCGGAGACCCTGATGGTGGATCGGATCAAGTCTCTTCAAAGTTGTCTCGGAGGCTGCTCCTTAGTTGGAGAACCCATAGTATATGATTGAAAGAATGGTAGCTTTATAACATAAGATCAACATGGAACACGTGGTGCCTATGAAAAATTAAGCTAAATTTATGGTGAGGTATGGGGGTATACACTTATGAATTAATAGAAGGCATAACAATGATAATAAATAGAAATTACCATCATTTTGGACCTATGGGGAAAATATATAGTATCCCCAGCAATTAAATAAGAGAAAGCGGTAGCGGTACGTGACACGATGGTGTAAACAACGTCTCTACGTTCTTGACTTGTTTACATGATCACGACGTAGACGGACCGAGCAATCAGGTGAATATATTGTAATATTTAGCTTTTTGATGTAATATTTCGGTGTTCGGACATCTAATATAGTGTTTCCTGATCCTGATGACAGAATATGTGCTGGTCCAGCACATAGGCTATTCTGTCATCAGGATCAAGAAACATTATATTAAATGTCCGAACGCCGAATTTGCAATTTAACCAGTGACGAGTGTTATCTTATATTCTAGTCATACTTAGACAATTATACTGTTTTACACAATACACAACTTGAGAAGGGATCTGTGGGCACTAAAATAATTAACTGAAATACTTTGAAGCTGTTAGCAGTATAATTCCTACGCTAGAGCCCTCTTAACCCTTCCTGCCCAGGTGTCTGTCTGAAAGGACACCACGAAATAAGAGCAGGAGCCCGGGTGTCCTCTTCCTAGGCAGTAAGCTTTCAAGCCTATTCAGCTTGGTCTGAACGCCGTGCGTCCGACGCATGTAAACAAAGCCGATCGTTGCGTCACCGCACCTCCGAAAACAATAAGGAGACGTCGGATCAATGTTATTGTTGTGACGTCAGACGAAATTAGTGTGTGAAAAGCTCCGATATTGTCAACATCATGGCAAAATTCACTCCACGGAAATCGTCATCACAACTGAACCAGTTGACTTAGAGAGCTCTACTCAACGCCAGTCTACAGATTGGAAACCGCACTACGTTTATAGATGCGTGGGAAATTTCTAGCAGTTAAACTAAACAAAAATACGGTAGCCTAGGCCTAGATGTTTTTCGGCCAGATCGCCCGGGTAGCCCACACTGTCCTTTGGAGAGACAGCCCGGGCCCGGAGGGTTAAGCTGAATTAATGTACGCAAATTATATATATATTTTGTTTATTAGTTTAACCAGACCACTGAGTTCCACAAAAGAACTCTCATAGGGCTGGCCCGAAGGATTAGATCAAGATGGACAACTAATCAAGTCAAGATAGATAGGGAAGGGCAGGAGGTGAACAAAATTATCTAGGAAGCCAAAGAAAGACACGCAGACATTTCTTGCCATTTCATCAGTTCAGCCGGACCACAAAAGCTCCACACAGGGGGGCTTACGCTTACCAGCCTTACCAATTTTACCATGCAGAACGATATATTCAAAAAACAATTAAAGAATTATGAAGATCAGGGAAATTGAGTAATAAAATAGACTAAAAAGTAATAATGAAGCAAAAAGTGCCCTTTTAAACCTAACCTAACCTAACCTGACTAGACCTAATTAGTTTAGTTTAACCAGTAATCAACCTAGGACCTACCTTAACCAATTGTTTTCCATTCACCTAGGGTAGATTAGGTTAGGTTGATCAGGTTAGGTTAATGGGGATGTTAGGTTAGGTTAGGTTATTTTTAGTCTGTTGGCTAATGGGTAAATATTTTGGTTTAAAAGGGCACTTTATACTTAATTTTTACTTATTTTAGTTTGTTTTACCCTCAATGTTTCTGACTTTTAAATGCTTTGCTAAGATGAAGTTCAAGTTGTTATTTCATATTTGGTATTAAATACAGTACATTTTGAGCTATATTTATTATTTATATTATGTTTAACATATTTCGCCCATCATTGGCAAGCACTGGGTTATGAAATCTAGATGCCATTCAAATAGTTTAATCTACAGTTTTCTGAAGATTGGCATTTGTCTCTTACTGTAACAATATTGTTACAGATGAAATGGATGTTTTTGTGATAAGCTTCGATTATTAGGCTAAGTATATCCTCAATGAATATCACACTGATTTTTTTTTAGTTTTTACATTATTTTTTAATAAGCTTTTAAAGAGATTTTAATAGCAAGTATTGTCGCCATGTTCAATCATCATTATCACTCTATTACATATCATGTCAAATATATATCTTCACAGGCCTCAAGAATGCCCCTCAAATGGCTACAATATCAAAAATAGTATGGCGGGGGGGGGGGGGGGGGGGTTTTGCAGCGACCCCCCCCCCCCCCCCCCCCCCCCCCCAGCTGTAAGTGATCGCAACGCTCGCAACCCCCCCCCCCCCTTTTTTTTTTTCCTGGATCGCCCCTGTAAAGACCCCTACAATAGAAATAGCTCCCCAAAAATTCAAGTCCTGGCTACGGGCCTGATATACACTGAATATACGTAGATTAAGTTAACCCCTTCAGTAGCAGTGACGTCCTTTTCATCATATCCTGGCCACTATTAGACGATGTTATTCAGCCCATAAAGGGCCTCCAGCAATTAACTGGCTTCGAACTATCTCACATAACCCCTTTTACTACCACAGATCTTTCTTCAACTGATCAAAATCGTCAAAATATAGCTAGAAAAACATTTGAAAGACGTGGCCGGTACAGAAGGGGATAAAGGAATACAAAATTATATCAGCAACTGAACACACGGTATCCTTGTCACAATCCTTAACCCTATATGGTGCAGGGTGGCTCTTTGGAACCAACCTTGTTTCACTCCAATATTTCGGAAATTGTAATATTTTTGTCTCATTTGTTTGGCGATTATATGACACTTCACCCCATTCAAGTGACGTATTGTTAAGGGCGAGCGATTGCAAGCCTGTAACTTAAAAGAAATCGGCTTTTGGCCGGAATATTTTTCTATAGAAAAATATACAAATTTTAGCTTAAAGTGGGGTGGGGTGGCCATTTTGTTTAGTTAGAGGGAAGTCTGGGATGGCGTTTTTGGTAGCCTAGGGGACAAACTAAAATACATTGCTCGAAAATGACAAAAGCAAGCCGAATCCTCAATAATAAATACTCAACATATAATTTTATCCCACAATACACCGGACCAGATTGTGTTAATTACATATATATTACAACCATTGTAGGGGTAAATATAAGGCTAACCCTCAAACATAATTAAAGGTAATCACCCCAACCACGCAGTTATAGTTAAGGTACAGTCTATTGAGAAGTGTACGTCCACCAGGATAAATTATATATACATGAGAGAGAAAGAGAGAGAGAGATGGGGGGGGGGGGGGAGGGAGGGAGGGAGGGAGGGAGGAGAGAGAGAGAGAATATATACTTACTCAAGTACACTAATTAAAAAACTTCCATATAGAAGGTCTTATAATGTGTAATCAATACCTTTTCCTTAACTATGACGTATAGTTGCCAAGCCTAGGAACACTTCCTAGTCTATTATAAACATCTAATGTAATACTGTGGTCTTCTGTTTTAAAATATATAAATACAATATATGGCAAAGACATACTAATATATGGATCTAGACATTATATACAGTATACCACAATATAATATTATCTATATAATATTTTTGATTGTCTGTCTGTGTGTGTGTGTGTGTTCTTAATAGGCCGCCGCAGTTTTGGACGTGGGGAGCTGAAACTTTGCAAGTGGGTGTCAATTGACCTGGGTCAGGTCATAGAGGGGGCGAGGCCACGATCGGAGGTCGTTTCGAGGCAGAAATTGAAAACAAATTGAAAACAATTAAAAAAAATGGCCGTTTGGGGCAGAAGGAGGCGTCCGATCGAAAAGGTGTATGGAACGAAAGTTGTTCGCAGCCCCCCAAAATGGGTGTGCGGATGAGGTCAGATCCAAATCGGAGGTCATTTAGCGGCCGAAATAGAGGTCGCCGTTTAATGAGGCACAGGGAGGTCAAGGCCGGTGATTATGGTAGTAGTAGTATTGTGATGATTGTGGTAGTAGTTATTGATAATGGTGATTATGGTAGTAGTAGTGGTGGTAGTAGTGATGGTGATTATGGTGATTACCAGGGCAACGCCGGGTACCCCTGCTAGTATATCTTATCTTATATTATTAAATCAGTTTGTGTGTCTGTTTGTCTGTCTGAGCGTTCTTAATAGGCGGCCGCAGTTTTGGACCTGGGGAGCTGAAACTTTGCATTTGTGGGTGTCAATTGACCTGGGTCAGGTCATAGAGGGGGTGAGGCCACGATCGGAGGTCGTTTCGAGGCCGAAATTAAAAACAAATTGAAAACAATGAAAAAAATGGCTGTTTGGGGCAGGAGGCCTCCGATCGAAAAGATGTTCGCAGCCCCCTAATATGGGGGCACGGATGAGGTCAGATCCAAAATCGGAGGTCATTTAGCGGCCGAAATCGCGGTTGCCGTTTAATGAGGCACAGGGAGGTCGAGGCCGGTGATTATGGTAGTAGTAGTATTGTGATGATTGTGGTAATAGGCAGCCGCAGTTTTGGACCTGGGGAGCTGAAACTTTGCATGTGGGTGTCAATTGACCTGGGTCCGGTCATAGAGGGGGCGAAGCCACGATCGGAGGTCGTTTCGAGGCCGAAATTTAAAAAAAAAAAAAAAAAAAAAAAAAAAATGGCTGTTTGGGGCAGATGGAGGCCTCCGATCGAAAAGGTGTATGGAATGAAAGTTGTTCGCAGCCCCCCAAAATGGGGATACGGATGAGGTCAGAGCCAAAGGTCAGATGAGGTCAGATCGGAGGTTATTTAGCGGCCGAAATCGCGGTCGCCGTTTAACCCAGCAAGTGCAGCATGACTTATATAAGGCCTACCGGTGGGCTGCGGGAAACCTTATATAATCCAAGGCCTAAAAAAAAATCATTTAAATCAGACCAGTATAAAAAAAAAAAAAAATTTTTTTTTTTTGTATTGCCTCTTGGCCATGCCAAATATCACTCCTCCACATCCCCTCCTTCCACCCCCCCCCCCTTCAATTATCACCTATTCTCCCTGTTATTCCCTTATTCTTAGGTGTACATTCGTGCTAACATTAGCGAGTTGCTAGCAGGGCGTGGTCATCTGTGTTACCAAGCGTGGGAAAGAGCGAGAGAGAGACTACCATGCAACAGTGTCTCTCCAGCCGTCTTCATGGCTGGCTGGCTGGCAGGCTGCCTCAGCCATAAGTTATGTAACTCCCGGCCTCTATCTCCGATTTTGACCATCCAAACGCTCTTCCACTTGTTTTATTGCTGTAACAGGTTAATACCTTTATAATCAACGTAAAATAGGCGCATATGAATAAATATTAATGATATTTATGGTACGATGACAATTTGAGTTTAGGAAACAGTCTAAATACCTCCGCACAGGGAGGGGTGGCCAATACCCCACCTACGCAGCGGAGAGGTTAATGAGGCACATGGATGTCAAGGCTGTTGATTATGGTAGTAGTAGTATTGTGATGATTGTGGTAGTAGTGATTGATGATGGTGATTATGGTAGTACAGTATTATTACCCGGGCAACGCCGGGTACCCCTGCTATCAATATAATTATTATTAGTAGTAGTATCTATATTATTAACACCTTACGAGCGGCCTATGCGGTTTATTTATATGTACCGCACAGCGGGGTGTTTTTAGCCAAAATAGGGCTGTTTACGTGATCATTTTCATGCCTAAATAAGACCCAGAACGTAAAACAAGTACCTATCCCTGAAAGGGCATAAACAGAGCTTTCGAATGACACCATAACGATCCTTGTATGATGGATAGTTTTCTTGCAATAACCGTGCAACGCGAGTGCAAAAAGCAGGTAATTCGGTACTTTCGGTACATAATTGAGTATGTAGCGAGTGAGAGAGGGAGGAGGGAGCTGAGATTTGTGTCAGTAGGTTCGCCGCGGTGGTCTGGAGCAGTCATACGCTCGCTAGTCTCCTGCCACCACTTGCCTCTCTCTCTCAGCCACATTACGTGCTGAAATTGCCACTCGACCTATGTCGAGCGCCGCCACATAGTCCAGCTTTTTTTAACTCGACTTATGTTGCTCGCCGCTAATTAAGGGTTAAATCAGTTCGTGTGTCTGTTTGTCTGTCTGTGTGTTCTTAATCGGCGGCCGCAGTTTTGGACCTGGGGAGCTGAAACTTTGCATGTGGGTGTCAATTGACCTGGGTCAGGTCATAGAGGGGGCGAGGCCACGATCAGAGGTCGTTTCGAGGCCGAAATTGAACACAAAAATTACAAAAATGGCCGTTTGGGGCAGAAGGAGGCCTCCGATCGAAAAGTGTGTATGGAACGAAAGTTGTTCGCAGCCCCCCAAACTGGAGGTACGGATGAGGTCAGATCCAAAATCGGAGGTCATTTAGCGGCCGAAATCGAGGTCGCCGTTTAATGAGGCACAGGGAGGTCGAGGCCGGTGATTATGGTAGTAGTAGTATTGTGATGATTGTGGTAGTAGGGATAGATGATGGTGATTTTGGTAGTAGTAGTGGTGGTAGTACCCGGGCAACGCCGGGTACCCCTGCTAGTATATATATATATATATATATATATATATATATATATATATATATATATATATATATATATATATATATATATATATATATATGCCCCCCAGGGGGTAAGGGGGCCTTCATCTAATGGTGGAGGAAAAAAAAGAATATGCCTCACGCATCCTACTGCGTGTCGTACAAGGCGACTAATAGGGGGGATGGCGATAGACTTTTGGACCAACAGCCATTACTATGCAATAAAGTCTTTATCTTAGCACTGTCTTAGTATGGCACTGCCGAGGCTGGTGGGGTGCGGATAGGTGCCACAGGGGACTGAGTCTTACCTGAGCGCTGTTTGGCACCACACCTGTGTCAGCAACAATGTTTGCATGTTGGAGCAGTGTTGGGGCAGGACTTTATTGTTGTATAGTCCAATTGCCTAATATACAGTAGAGTCTTGTTATGGTGCTGTCTTTTTATAACACTGTTAAGGATGGTGTGGTTGCAGATACTGCAGGTGCAAGTGCTGCAGGGGGACTCTGTTGAGTCTTGCTGAGGCACGGTTAGCACTATACCAACATCAGCCACAGTGATGACTTGGTGGGGCAGTGCTGTGGCGGGACTTTATTGTACTACAGTACACTCCAACTTCTGAAAGGCATCCCCGTCTGAGCCGTTACATTGCATGTAATGGAAAAATGACGTTAAACCATTGTATGTATGTTGTATATATATATATATATATAATTATATATATTGTTACGAGGGCAGCCGGGGCAACCAGATGCTTACATAGCCTAGCCCACAGCACCATACTACCCTGCAACAGACACGCTCTTAATATCTGACTCAAACACCAAGACACACAGGTTCTCTAGGAAAAATGGTTATCTTCCTCTTTGCTTATTAAAGCAGTAACAAGGAGACACAAAAATATCTATTGTCCCCGAGAGTATTCCATAGTGTGTGTAGTATGCAAAAGAACTTCTAAGGTTATTCTATACAGCACCAACATTATCCCACCATACCACTACTAGACTCCCAGAACACTCTGTATCATGCCCTATCACTTAGGAATTGAGAACAATACAAAGCAAAAACCCATGGAAAGTCCAGTACAATAAACCCCTGTGCCAAGCCTATTATCCCTAGCCTATGTCCTAATAATACACCGAGTGGCTCTCTTCAGCACAGCACGGCGGTGGTGTTGTAAAGGATAAACAACTTTAACCTCTCCGCTGCGTAGGTGGGGTATTGGCCACCCCTCCCTGTGCAGAGGTATTTAGGCTGTTTTCTTCACTCAAATCGTCATCGTACCATAAATATCATTAATACTTATCCAAGCGCCTATTTTACGTTGATTATAGAGGTATTAACCTGTTAGAGCAATAAAACAAGTGGAAACAGCGTTTGGATGGTCAAAATCGGCGATAGAGGCCGGGAGTTACATAACATATGGCTGAGGCAGCCTGTCAGCCAGCCAGCCTTCACGCCGGCTGGAGCGAGACTGTCGTGCAGTTCCCTCTCTTTCTCTCTCTCACTCGCTATGTAGCACATACAAGCACAGCTTGCTTATGAATTGCTATTGATAGCACGAAATATATCGACGAAACAGGGGAATAAGAGAGAATAGGTGATAATTGAAGGGGGGGGGGGAAAGGAGGGGATGTGGAGGAGTGATATTTGGCATGGCCAAGGGGCAATAAAAAAAAATAAAAAATAAAAAAAAATTATACTGGGCTGATTTAAAAAAAAAAAATAGGCCTTGGATTATATGAGGAGATCCGCAGCGCACCGGTAAACCTCTTATGAGGAGATCCGCACTTGCCGGGTTAATGACATATCGCTTACAACATTATCTGGGGTTAGCTCAATACACCCGAGAACAATGGGGAGAACCTCACCTAGTAACAGGCTCTACCCCTAGTCCCTAACTGCACCAGATGTATTGTTGCTAAAACTACACAAGGCCCAAGGGTTCATATCCTAGTAGGTTGGAAATTGGCTGCCACCCTTAAAGGGTTAAATAAGGCCCAAGTTGGAGGATGCTGTGTGGTGGAAGGAAAAACAAGGTAGCCTATTATGGCAGTATACAGGCCTCCTCACCACCCAACAACCTCGGTCTTCCAGGGCTCAACAAATGCTGGATAAACAGGCCAATCCCCATACCACTAGCGACATCAACCAGGAATAATATGCACATATAATGATGAATAATAATGCAGCAAAATAATAGAAAAGAACATGGAGAAATAAAAGGAAAAGCTTATATGCTAGATTGACAAAGAAGGACTGAATGCAGTAATTAGGATTAAACTAAAGATGTTAAAACAAAACAAAATGCTCAATATGACTCCAGCCCCTGCTATGCTCCAATCAAATAAAGAACCAAAAAGAAATATGCGGTATTCAAGGGACAACACGAAGCAAGCCTATCCAACACCAAACAGAGATGTTGACAGAGCGAGAGCTACGACTGGAGTGACGCTCTTGCACTCGCTCTGGTTCCCACGACCAGACGAGGGAGTAAAAGGGGAGCACCAGGCACCGCCAGAACACTCAATTACCTCAGGCAGCCGGTGCTCTCAGTAACAACAAAAGTAATCAAATTAATATAAGTCATCATTGTGTGAACTTATGATAAACTGCATTAATCACACAAGGCTAAATAAACTAACTAATTCATAGGGCTAACAAGACGGCAACATATCACAGGGTGCCAACAAGGGCTCGCTCATGGGAAACAAAGGCTAACCTCCCACCAGGCCCCTTGCCCGATAGGCCTTGTACTTGTAACTCACTCACAAATGATATACTGTAGGCTACAAACTCATTTGGGAGTGACACCTTCACACCCAGGGGGAGTCTGTTGGTGCATCTTGAAACAACAGACTGCTCATACTTCATATATCACTACTAGACACACACAACTACAGTCTTTTTTAGTATTTTTATATATTTTTTATTTTTTTTTATTTAAATATTTTCTTCTATACAGAAACACAGCAACTCCTACTTTACGACCATACGCTGGGCTTCATACGGCAACCAACAAGCACCAGACGTAAACGTGCTAATCAAACCAAAGTAGGAGGCTACACCACCACTGACTGAACGGCGTGGGTTCTCCGTAAAACATACCCTCCCATTACAAACAATCAGCCATAACATGCCACACATCCAAACTGTGTTCCGGCAGCAAAACAACACCTGACACTGATAAACTGCCCAGTCCATCACAAGACTGGCACTTCTCTTCGCTCTCTCTGGCACTGGGACCTGCCAATAAACTTTCACTATTTCCACCTTAGTGATAAACGAGGCAGCCCCGATGCGGTCTATGGGGTCGTCAACTCTGGGTAATGGATAGGCGTCTGTCAGGGATAATGCACTAACACTACTGCAATCAACACAAAAACAGATCTTGCCACTCAACTCAGGTTGCAAAGTCACTGGCAAAGACCACTCACGATATCCCTTATCCCTCAGACCCTTCTCCAACAAGTAGTCCAGCTCTGTGTTTAAGACAGGCTGTCGAGCAGGATTTATACGGTAGGGAGCTAACTTGAACTTTGCACTGTCTCCAGCCGCTATGTCAGGTGCCACCCCGGACATAAGGCCTGGAGAATCAACAAACATGCGGAAGTACAGCCACAGCCTAGTAAACAACTCCTCTTGGCACTTAGGAACAAGAGGTTGTAACTTATCTCGAAGAACAACATACTCATTGCCCTCCCACAACCCAGCCGGGACCGCAGCCTCTAAACTATGATCTCCCTCCTTCTCCACCTCCATCCCTAATACAGCCAGGTCATGAAAGAGACAATCTGTACCACCTGTGCAGTCACTCCCACAGTTCATAAGTGCCAAGGCTTCCCCTCCGATACCGTACATGCGCACCCACACATTCCTTGCGGATACACCTGCCTGCGCAGCATCACCGCCTTCAGCGCCACGGCCAGATGCAGTCGGTCTATGGTAGGGCTGTTGCATTTTACTACGGCAGCATTGGGAGGCTATGCGACGGTCGGGCGTATCTATTACATAGTTAACCTCACCAATCTGCTTAATGTCCTGATACTGACCACAAAACTTAGCAGCCATGGGTCGACCCTGAACTGACAACTGTGCCAAAGCCTCGTCGCCAACCTTGAACACCCTAGATTTAGCCTGGTTGTTACAAGGGAATCTCATCTTCGTGTTCATGCTGCTAACCGGGATAGCCTCTGGGTATCTAGTGGTAGTATCAATTAAAGTGTGCAAGTATTTATCTCCCGAACTAGTGGGTAATAAGGGACCAACCATGTCAACTATGACACAAGTCAATGGCGGTTCAACTGCGCGTGTAGGGATCAAAGGTGCCACAGGTATTCCTGGGTGGGGTTCTCCAACTACCTTACCAATATGACACATCAAAAAAGAAGCCACCAATGCAT
Organism: Paralithodes platypus; assembly: GCA_032716605.1. Taxonomy (NCBI): domain Eukaryota; kingdom Metazoa; phylum Arthropoda; class Malacostraca; order Decapoda; family Lithodidae; genus Paralithodes; species Paralithodes platypus. The sequence continues at coordinate 32,155,795 of CM064547.1, forward strand.
CCATATTAGGCCACCAAAAATGAGAATGTAGCCTATTAGTAGTCTCACTTACCCCTAAATGACCCGCCAGTGGTGCCACCTGCGTTAGCTTAACCAGCCCTTCCTGGAACTGGGCAGGCACCACTAACTGCTCCTCCCCCAAACCTGAGTTCGTATCCGGCTTCCACTGCCGATACAACAATGCCCCCTTTACAACAAATTTCTCTGCTTGACCGTTTTTCCCACCAGTCGTACCAACCTTCTTAAACAGGAGGCCCAGACTGGGGTCCTCTTGCTGCAACTTGCTCAGTTTGTTTCTAGGTAACTCCATCAAGGCAGTTACCCCTGACCTCTCAAAAATATCAGAAGGTTGAGTCGGTTTCACTCTGTCAGACTCCTCGTCCGGCCCTAGGTCACCTCTACTAGTCTCGGTAGCCTCAATGGGGTCAGCCAAGCCCACAGCTGTCTCCGGACCAGTGTCATCTAGTAGTGCATCATGGGATGGCCCGCACTCATGGCTGTCGGCCCCCTTATCCAATAAATCATCCACCTGTTGTGCCAAAGGTTCCACTGATTGGGTCACTGCACCAACAGGGTAGATAGAGTCCATGTTATCTTCTTACAAACAACCACCACCAGGGGGCACAAAAGCAGCCTCAGCGACGACTATAGGAGGCGGGAAAACTATATCCCCTGCCAAGTCAGTCCCGAGCAAAAAGTCCACCCCCTCAACTGACAGAGTGTCCACCATAGCCACCTTACACTCGGCAGTCAAAAGTGGGCACTCTAGGGTCACCGGGACTAAATCACAGAGTTGTTCACTGTTGATTCCCCTGCACATTACAAACTCTCCCGTGCTAATAGGTCCCCCTGTTAGGTTGCGACACATGGATTGTTGCGCACCAATATCCCTAAACACCTTGACAGGGTAAGTCTGCTCCCCAACCCATACTAATCCATCATGTATGAATGGCCGACACCAATCAGGGGAAGTCTGGTTATGCTCAGGTGGTGATACCATCGGGGGCGGCAAGGTGCTTACTACACTGCTTCGCGCTGGCCAACACTGCCCCCCAAACTCACCAGTACCTGGCTTGCCTTTCACAGGCACCTCCCCTAATGTCGCCACCAACTGGACAGCCTTGGGTTCTTGGGTAGCCTTCCATTTAGTACACTGATGTTTAACATGACCCTCTTGTTTGCAAAAATAACATCTCACTTCCGTAGAAGCTTGCTGGTTGTCAGCCTTGGTATAATGTAGTGTCTTTGTGGTACCTTTGGGTGATGAAGGGCGAGCTGATACTCTGGCTACTTGGTGCACAGGTCGGTCTCTCCTGTCACCAATGCTCCCCATGTACGTGCCATGCCGGGCTAATGCAAAGTCATCAGCCCAAACTGCTGCTTCCCTTATTGATTTAAACCGCTTTACTTTTAATTTTGTCCCAATGTCCTTATCAACTATGCTTGCAAACTGCTCCATCAGCCAAACCTCACACGCCGCCTCAAAAGTACCAGCCGACTCTGAACGCAGCCACTTAGCTAGAGTATCACGAAGGTACCTGGCACATTCCACGTTACCTGTAAGCCTCGGGACTCAGCTCGTAGGCTTTTAACACAGCCTCTTTAAGTACATCATACTCTAGCTCCTGCACTTCTAGGCAATCATATGCATCAAGAGCCTTGCCTTTTGAAACATTAGACGCCAACACTGCCCAGTGCTGCCTCGGCCACTGACACTCGTGGGCCCTCTTCTCAAAACGCAAGAACCACTCTGGGACCTTGAGTTCATCGAAGGCCGGCACGAGTTTCAGCCGTTGATACAACAGCACCTCTTCTGCCTCCCTATCCCTCTGTCTCTCTTCTCTCTCTTCTCTCTCGGCCTGTATTCTCTTCTCCTCTATCTCCAACTTCCTCAATGCAACTCTCTCTTCAATATCTTTCCGTCTCTCTTCTCTCTGTCTTTCTTCTGCCTGTATTCTCTCTCTTTCTATCTCCATCTTCCTTAACTCCATCCTCTCTTGCATCTCTCTATCTTTCTATCTCTCTTTTATCTCCATTCTCTTTACCTGGAGCTCTACCTCTGGACTCCTTCTCGACGCTATCGGGGTTATAGGAAGAAACTGGGCATAAAGGGGAACATTGTGCTGAGCAGCCACCATATGAGTGGCAGTGAAATGCTGGGGTGTGGCCAACGACATATGGGGGGAAAAAGGAGGATACTGAGGATTGCTAGCATAACTTGAAACAAATGTACTGGCCATAGGGGCCTGAAAATAGCCCTGTGGAAATGAAGGGGCCGCACTGAAAGGGTTAACTGCCAACGGTGGAGGCGTGGTGGCAGGTGCTATGGTAATAGTAGGAGACTGCCTACATACTCCCTCACCTTGCTCTGGAGTTGTTGCTCCACTCCGGTCCCCAGCAGAGTTGTAGCCATCATCCACGATAAAAGTACTAGCTTCCTGAAGACCATTCTGCTGTGCAACTAGCTTAGACACCTCTTGAACTAACTCTGCCTTAGCCATACCACTGCACCTCCAACCATGCATCTCCAACACACGTCTTACTTCATCGCTACTCCTGCTAGCAACCTCGTCTTGACTAGGTTGGGTTGTAATAAACTGCAAAAGTCCTCCTTTCCCACAATATGAACAGGAACGTAATCAACATGCGACATCTTAGCAATAGTTGTGGACACGGGTTAATGAAATAAGGGTACGCTGTCCGTAGACTTTCAATTACAAGAAAAATTACTGACAATCCAAATATAATGCTTCACACCACAAGAACTCTATACTATCACACTATGCTGGTCTGAGGTCACCACTGTTACGAGGGCAGCCGGGGCAACCAGATGCTTACATAGCCTAGCACACAGCACCGTACTACCGTGCAACAGACACGCTCTTAATATCTGACTCAAACACCAAGACACGCAGGTTCTCTAGGAAAAATGGTTATCTTTCTCTTTGCTTATTAAAGCAGTATAAAGGAGACTCAAAAATATCTATTGTCCCCGAGTCTATTCCATAGTGCATGTAGTATGCAAGAGAACTTCTAAGGTTATTCTCTACTGCACCAACATTATCCCACCGTACCACTACTAGACTCCCAGAACCCTCTGTATCATGCCCAATCGCTTAGGAATTGAGAACAATACAAAGCAAAAACCCATGGAAAGTTCAGTACAATAAACCTCTGTGTCAAGCCTATTATCCCTAGCCTATGTCCTAATAATACACCGAGTGGCTCTCTTCAGCACAGCAGGGCGGTGGTGTTGTAAGGGATAAACAACTTTAATGACCTATCGCTTACAACATCATCTGGGGTTAGCTCAATACACCTGAGTACAATGGGGACAACCTCACCTAGTAACAGGCTCAACCCCTAGTCCACACACCACACCCCATCCTAATCCATTCCAACCCCCATCTCCTGCTCCCCAATCCCCACCCCCACCTCACCCATCCCAACCTCCAGCCCCTCCCTCACCCCCACCCCATCCTCGTGCAGCAGCACCCAACATACATCGTGCACATAACATTAACATTCTCCAATTGAACATAGATGGCATTAACACAAAGAAACACGAACTCTCACACTTCATCAAACAACACAACATACACATTGCCATCTTACAAGAAACAAAACTCCGCACATCACAAAAAACACCCACATTTCATAATTTCACCACCATCAGACAAGACCGGGCTGTCGGCGGGGGCGGTGGACTCATCACCCTGGTACACAATGAAATATCATACATAGTAACCAGTGTACAAACCAAATCCCTCCTCCCCCCAAATGATAACACAACAGAAATACAATCAATTAAAATATGCACTGGCAACAAATCCAACATAACCATCATAAACACATACATCCCTCCCCAAACATCCCCTACAGTACCAAATGAATACAGACCACACTTACAACACATCACAAACACCCCACACATCATCCTGGGTGGTGACTTCAACGCCAAGACGTCGGCCTGGTTTGTCGACAACCCCGACACAGACAGAGGGCTGGTACTACAAAACCAAACAGATAACCTCATCATCCTTAACGACATCCATCAACATACCCATATTCCTCACCAAGCCCTCTATAACCCATCATCTCCAGACATCACCTTTTGCTCCCCAGAACTCGCCCCCACAACATCCTGGAGGGTGGTCAGAACCTTAGGCTCTGACCACCTCCCGATCATTATCACCACCAAAACCAGACTCACCCCAGCTAGCCACAAACACACATACACCAATTATAAAAGAGCTAACTGGGAAGCATTTACAAATGAGACAGAACAACACTTCACAACTCTAAACAGTACACCCATCACTAACATCAACAATGCTGTACACATACTCAATAAAACTATCCAAAACGCTGACAAGAAACACATTCCAAGAGGTAACAGAAAAAGACACAACCCCAACTTCACACCAGAAATTCAAAACCTCATCAGACAACGCGACACACTGAAACACTCCCCAGCACCCCACACACAAGACATCACACAACAAATTCAAGCACTCAACACCCAAACTAACAACAAAATACAAGAACAACAAAAACTAAATTGGAATAACTTCCTACAAACACTTGATCACAAAACAAACCCCAAAAAACTCTACAAAACACTAAACAGCATCACACTTTCCAACAGCAACACAACACAATCACATGCTGCAATCACAACAACAGACTCTACTCCTTCATGTAAACAACAAGCAAACACTCTCATCAATCACTTCTCACATGTCAGCCACCTAAAACCTCACAAAGACGACCGACGTGTCATCCGACGTAAGAGACAATTCCCCACAGACCCTGACTATACACCCTTCACCAATCACCAGACAAAGCATATCATCAACAATCTCAAGCACTCACCCGCCTGTGGCCTAGACAACATAAGCAACATACACCTCAGACACCTGGGACCACAAGGCATACAAACACTCACTAACATATCAAACTACAGCTATTCACACAACACAATACCAGACATTTGGAAGCATGGTATCATCATCACATTCCCCAAACCCAACAAAGACCCCACGCTACCCTCCTCGCACCGCCCCATCACACTCCTTTGCTCCCCCTCCAAAGTCATGGAACGCCTAGTATTACAACTAATTACACCCGACCTACCCCTAGCTCCAACACAACATGGCTTTAGGCCACTGCACTCCACAAACACTCTTCTCACAGACCTTACACAAAGAGCTTTTGACGGCATCAACTCAGCTAGACCACCACACAGATCACTATTAGCCACACTCGACATTAGTAAAGCCTTCGATGCCATCCCCCGCCACAACCTAACAAACAAAATCTACAACACAAACATGCACAACAACACAAAAAGGTGGCTGGCCAACTTCCTAGCAGGCAGATGTGCACACGTATCTTTTGCCGGTCAGTCATCTAAAATCAGAAACTTTCCAAACGGAGTCCCACAGGGATCCGTCCTATCGCCCGCACTCTTCAATCTGTACATGCATGATATAACTACACCCAATACTCCCCAAATAAACTTAGCCTCCTATGCAGATGACATAACACTCACATGCACACACCATGACCCAAGAAGAGCAACAGATCTCCTTCAACCCTATCTCAACACACTACATGGCTGGTGCACTACAAACAGACTGAATCTAGCCCCAGCCAAATCCACCGCAACCCTGCTCACAAGCTGGACAGGTGAACACGAATACATCCCTCAACTCACCATAAACAACACTCCCCTAACACATACACACACACCCAAAATCCTAGGAGTAACATATGATACTCATATGACATTCAAACAGCACACCACAAACATTAAAAAGAAACTGACACCCAGACTTAACGCCCTCAGGTTACTTGCTCACACAAAATTTGGACACAACAAAGAAACTACCACCACAGTATATAAACAATACATAAGATCAGTAATGGAATACGCAAGCCCAGCCTGGGCTTCTAACCTAGCTGAAACACATCATAAGACCTTACAGACTATCCAAAACAAAGCCCTGAAGATCATTACAGGCTGCACAGCTACTGCACCCACAGATCATCTACATCAAGAAACCCAAATCCTCAAAGTCAAAGACCATCTGGACATGAGAGGCACTCAATTCCTGGCAGCAGCCTCCACGAACCAAGACCACCCACTAAACTACATGGCAACACACCCACAGACAGCAAGAAATATCAAAACAACACCCAGCACATGGTATCACACACAGTTATTGTCCTCTCTCCCTCCCTGCCCACCCCGAACCAACTTCCAGAAGCACATCCATACTCATATCTCTCGCCAATCCATCCACTCACTCACAGACAACACGCAGCTGCATGCACGACCTCCCGAAATCCATCCTTCCGAATCCTCCCTCCCTCGCGAGGACAGAGTCCACCTGGCCAGGCTGAGATGCGGACACCATCCAGCTCTCCTGAGCTATCAGAAGAGACTGGATGACTCCGTTGTCGACGCCTGCCCGGGATGTAACACAGCACCCCATACCATTAAACACATCATAGAAGACTGCATTTCACACAACCACTTACGCCAACAACACAACCTACACTCAATGAGAGCTCTGTGGGAAAGCCCGATCGTGGCCATGGCCTTCCTCAGGGACTCGGGGCTGTTCGGCCAGGCAGTTTAGGGAACAACAACAACAACAACAACCCCTAGTCCCTAACTGCATCAGATGTATTGTTGCTAAAACTACACAAGGCCCAAGGGTTGATATCCTAGTAGGTTAGAAATTGGCTGCCACCCTTAAAGGGCTAAATAAGGCCCGAGTTGGAGGATGCTGTGTGGTGGAAGGAAAAACAAGGTAGCCTATTATGGCAGTATACAGGCCTCCTCACCATCCAACAACCTCGGTCCTCCAGGGCTCAACAAAAGCTGGATAAACAGGCCAATCCCCACACCACTAGCGACATCAACCAGGAATAATATGCACATATAATGATGAATAACAATGCAGCAAAATAATGGAAAAGAACATGGAGAAATAAAAGGAGAAGCTTATATGCTAGATTGCCAAAGAATGAATGTAGTAATTAGGATTAAACTAAAGATGTTAAAACAAAACAATATGCTCAATATGACTCCAGCCCCTGCTATGCTCCAATCAAATAAAGAACCAAAAAGAAATATGCGGTATTCAAGGGACAACACGAAGCAAGCCTATCCAACACCAAACAGAGATGTTGACAGAGCGAGAGCTACGATTGGAGTGAAGCTCTTGCACTCGCTCTGGTTCCCACGACCAGACGAGGAAGAAAAAAGGGAGCACCAGGCACCGCCAGAACACTCAATTACCTCAGGTAGCCGGTGCTCTAAGTAACAACAAAAGTAATCAAATTAATATAAGTCATCATTGTGTGAACTTATGATAAACTGCATTAATCACACAAGGCTAAATAAACTAACTAATTCATAGGGCTAACAAGACGGCAACATATCACAGGGCGCCAACAAGGGCTCACTCGTGGGAAACAAAGGCTAGCCTCCCACCAGGCCCCTTGCCCGATAGGCCTTGTACTTTTAATTCACTCACAAATGATATGCAGTACTGTAGGCTACAAACTTATTTGGGAGTGACAATATATATATATATATATATATATATATATTGTTATGTAATGTGAGCTAAACTAATATATAGAAATAAATTAGTGCAATAGTACTAGGGTTAAAATACAAATTTTTGAGAGAGTCACTTAATTCGTAAGTGTAAGTAGATATTGCATCATAATTCACATGTTTATATCTCGTACCGAATCTCTAGACTCGTGGCAGCGACAGTATGTCTGGTGTGCTCTCGGAGCTTATGGAATGTTCTGGCTACCGTTAGGCCTATATAAGCCTGCCGCTTCCTGTCACTGGGATCCAGACCAACCTTACCAGCTATTAACATCACACCTCTCTTTCCTGCTCTATTCATAGTTATTATTATACCTAGAGAAGTGACATATCTCTCCTGGCTACCATCAAACGTTTAAGCATCTGCATTCCTGTACCTGTTGTGATCGGGGAGTTGAGTATCATAATAAATAAAGGTCAATGTTTGTCTGTTTGTCAGTTACCCGACCTTTGTTACTAAATTCCTCCCACAGTTTTGGTGCCAGGTGGGAGTGTGGGGCACCGTTGGAAACCCCAGGCTTTGGAGATGGTTTTAGGCGAGTTTAGTGGAAATCAGAGACACTTTTGTTTAATAGCATTTTCGGCAGAACTTATGTAGTATACGGGAGCGAAAAAAATGCGAAAAAAATTGCCGTTTGGGGCAGAAGGAGGCCTCCGATCAAAAAGGTGTATGGAACGAAAGTTGTTCGCAGCTCCCCAAAATGGGGGTACTGATGAGGTCAGATCCAAATCGGAGGTCATTTAGCGGCCGAAATCGAGGTCGCCGTTTAATGAGGCACAGGGAGGTCGAGGCCGGTGATTATGGTAGTAGTAGTATTGTGATGATTGTGGTAGTAGTGATTGATAATGGTAATTATGGTAGTAGAATTTAAACCCGGGCAACGCCGGGTACCCCTCCTAGTACTGTATAATCGTGTACCATATTATAGCCTATTATTATTCTCAGTGATATTTTTGTGTATTACTTATTATAAGTTAATCTAGTGATCAGTTAATAATTAATTATCATTGGGTATTCTGTCAATTCATATTACTTAGTTGGTGTCTTTTGATTGCATTTTAATATTAAGTGTAATGCATTACATTAATTTGTGATTAGTTTCCAAGTTTGTGAATTTGATCAGATTAATTTAGTTACACCTTATTATTGTATACTCAGAAGGAATATTTAGTTACACCTTATTATTGTATACTCAGAAGGAATATTTTCTCAAGTGTTATTTTAGTCCTCATTTCACTTTTAAATAGTTGTATTAATTACTTGTAATGCTTTTATTAATATTGTGTACATTTCCTTAAGTTATTTAATATATATTAACCATTTTCAGTGATCTTGAGAAAATATTAATTCGTATTTGACATACCGGTAGCTATTTAAACCTTGCATTGCTTCAGCAATGATATATAGTTATTTATTTTCCACTTACATATGTTCTGATAAATAATTAATCATTCTTGTTGTGATTAGGCCAACTCTTAGTGCATTATATATTCTTATTGCTCGTCCTGAAGAGACTGATTTTATTGTTACATTATAATATTTAATTAAATTAAACTAAGATTGTTTTATTCTACTTTCCTTGACCTGGATATTTTAGGAGTTCTGACATCAGTCTTGAATTTAAAAGTTAGCTTATTGTTCGTGTCATTTCACCTTGTCCAAAAACTTAACATTATATATATATATATATATATATATATATATATATATTATATATATATATATATATCACACAACATACAGTATATAGTTATACTAATAATATTGACAACACTGTCAAAATAACAAAGGTTAACATAATGCTTCACTGTTTATATCAAACTTATACACATAATGAACTCCTGTGAAAATGATGCTATAAACCTCTCTTAGGAATCAAACCCTGGCCACACCGGGTGCTAGACCAAAACCTTACCAACCTTACCATGGCAACGCTGTAAATAAGAGCAACTTAGAACTCGACGATAGGGCACGGTACGTCACAGTCTAAACTCCGCCCATTTAAGGGGGGAGGGCGGTTGTTTGTCTGGCTCCCTTTCTCCCGCATATCTAGCCCCATTAGTTTTGAGATTTTAAGACGTGTGGCCCATTATGTTGGCGATTTTAAGCCTTTTCGTCCCATTTCCTTGTCAATATTAAAAACCTTTGTGCCATTTATGTGAATATATTTTTTTTCCTGGCGAACGATAGCAAACCAGTAATTTAATAAGAAACGACTTTTGGCAGGGAAATTTGTCTACCAAAAAATGTATATATTTATCTAAGGGATTGTTATTAAGCTTGATGTAAGTCTAGGAAGGAAACTACTCAAATATTTAATAAATAAATAGATCAATAAGTATAATCTCCCCCTGTAACCATATAGGCAGAAGTAAGGTACAATCGGCCTAATAAGTTATGTCTCGGCACCAAGAATATTTGTATCCATAGTTGGTTTCAGCAATATTTATAATTAATGTATTCATTTCGAAAGGGATATACAAACTTATTCCTACAGTTACCCACCCTATTCAACATCTGACAGACATTATTACAGCACAGAGCGAGCCAAACGTAAGGGCAGCTGAGACATGACTTATGTGCGCTGCCGTACACAGACACCCGATTGGTTAATGTAACACATATGCGTAACCAGGAATTATATAAGCTCAGATAGTCAGTTGGGAGATACACTTATCTAACAGTTACATTCAAGACAAGGCGCAAGTAGCGAGACACTCATATCCTCAGTCCTCAGCCCTATACTGGGTTTAATTTCATCTGACGGTAAATTGAACCCCTTAGCGGCTATTTCCTCGATACTTAATGTAAAGATATGAAACTACCATGTCTCTCCATCATACTAGGACCAAGTTGATATAATTATCACTATATTTCACTACAAACTCTTCAAAATAACTGAGAAAACTTGATGGGAACTTTGCAGTTTACCGTCAGTTGAAAAGAAATAGCATAGTCCACACTTCTTGTAACCTGTTCCTATACTTCAAGATTTGTATTCTTAGATTCTACATACTCATATTTATCGTTCCTGAATCAAGATATTGTTCCTGTTCAATAACACGCTTGGCTGGTTTATGATTGATTTATCATTACATTATTAGCTTTTACGGCCGGGCTATGGCAGGCATGGTCGGTAGCGCGTCTGATTGATAATCAAAGGGTTGGCAGTTTGATCCCACCCCATGCCCTTGGTAGATGTCATGAGTTTGGACACTCAGGTCTAGCTATTCGTGGCAAATGTTCAGTAAAGTCCCTATAACAAGGTCACGCCCTATCCTTGTCAAATATAGGGAGCGTACAGTGATAACAACTATATCTGCATCATACCTACAACTATTGTAATTGTTGAGTGATGGCAGCGATTACCAGCAAAACCTAGTAACTACCTCTACAAGCTGATAATGACTCTTTGCTAAAAACACCAAAGTCACTGAAGGTGATTAATTCACTCTGGTATGAAGTTAGTTCCTGGACATGAAAAAGGTCGTCAATAAATGAGGCAATTAGAGACAAATTCTGCTAACTTACTAATTATCCCATGACAGGCAGCAGTGTTATTCTACATTACCTAGAACATGAGGAACAGTATACAAATTATATATATTCCTATCATAGTCCATTTCCCCAAACCGTTGCATATCGTGGTGACTGAGAACATCCCTCGGATTATTGGAGCCACACTGAGCTAAGCACCCTATTCCTCCTCTCCGCGTTTGATGACGTATCCGTAGAGACCATATCGTGCTGGCCAAGGACATCCCTCAGTACGTCCAAACCGAACCACACCAAGTTTAACCCCATGAGGGTTATGACACGCTTGATAGTTTAATCTTGATATAATTAGACAATTTCATGGCACCTAGGAAGGTACAATATGGATAAAAACTATCCCAAGCCAATCTCTAGATTCTGCAAGTTCTTCCTAAGCTGAATATAATCATCTAACGACAGCCAAAATAGAATGTCAAAACGCGTCATGATCCTCAAAGGCTAAACCACCTACTCCTCCTCCTCCCCACGATTGATGACGTATCCATAGAGACTGTTGCGCTGGGTGACTCCGTTAATTTTCCCAGCTTCCCCCTCCTCCTCCTGGCGATTTGTGATGTATCCGTATAGACTGTTGCGCTGGGTGACTCCATTGATCTTCTCGGCCTCCTCCTCCTCTTCCCTCCTCTTCTAGGCTGGGAAGGCGGAAATGTTCACATAGTCGTACACGTGATTGGCAGGGTCGTCCTCACCTTCAGCTGATAAGTATACAGTAAGTAAAAGGATGAATATACACGAACACTAATCTATTCTATCTATATATCTATATGCTCAGGCCCAATCCCCATTTTTCCTATTTATATTTGTATTTTCTATTTTATTCTATTTTATTACTTTTGCTTTCCTTTTTTCTTAGGGGTGGCTGACTCAAGATAGAACAAGAACAGGAAAGACACAAAAACAACATAAAACAATGAACAAACATGGATAAAAACACAAATACACACACATCTAGGTCATCCAGGAGAAGACCCAGAGACCAGGCTCACCAAGGTTGCTCCAGCACTTCCCCGGCCCCCAACCACCCGGAGAGGTTCCAATCTCGGCAGGCAGACATGCAGCGGTGCCAAAGCCACAAGCCCGCCCACCACACTTCCAGGCGCACCCTTTATATTAATCGTCTCCACGGGCCAGGCGCCTGATGAACTATTTTCTACTCCAACTTACGCCCGACCCCTTCCCCCAAATGACCATGTGTTCACTCAACTATTGACAAGTATTCTCCATTCATTCCTGTTTACTACCACTTCCTTTGCCGGATCTATAGTCATTCCTCTATCATCCAAAGCTTTTCTTACACAGTCTCTCCATCTCAATGGGGGTCTTTCTGCCCTTCTATCTCCCCTTGTATCTGACTCACATATTCTTTTTGTAAGCCTTTCATCTCCCATTTGTTCAACATGACCATACCAGCTCAGCACCCTTCTGTCCACTCTGGCTGACAAATGTTCCTGCTGCCTCCTCTCCTACGTATCTCTTCATTCCTCAATCCGTCTCTACGAGTAACTCCACACATACTCCTCATGCAACTCATCTCCATCACATCCAGCTTTTTTTTCACCTTTTTCTTCAGGGCCCATGTCTCAGCCCCATACATCACTGTTGGCACAAAAATTCCTTGATACATTGCACTTTTTACTTTCATTCCGAGATTTCTCGTCTTCCACATACTTCCCATTGCTCCGAAAACCTTCCTAACACTAATACTATACACAAATACTAAGATACACTATACATGATATCAATACTAATACGAAATACAAACTCCATTACTATACCTAAGTATTAATATCAACTATAAATAATTACATGCTAATACTGATGCGAAATACAGACTCCATTACTATGCACACATACTTAGATTAACTATATATAATATCAATTCTAATACAAAATACAAACTACAATAGTATACACAAATAGTAATATTTACTGTAAATATTAAATGATAATATTAATACAAAATACTATATGCAAATACCTATATTAACCATACATTTTATATGCCAACACTAATACGAAATACAAACCCCAATACTATATACAAATACTAAGTTGTTGTTGTTGTTGTTCCCCAGGCTGTCTGACAGAGCAGCCCCAAGGTCCAGAGCAAGGCCAAGGTCATAACCGAGCGCCCCCACAAAACCCTTCCTGCTTACCACTAAAGCCCAGGTGACCGAAGCCACTCCAAGGCGGGGAGCTGAGGAGGGTGCAGAAACGCCCAGGAAACCAAAGCCGGGGCACCCAAGGCTCTGTGCCCCTCAGCAATTATGAAGGGAAAGTTGAGGGGCAAAGGAAAAATGTGACACTTTGGCTCCCATTCTGCCAACCTCTAGGTTGGCAGTAGGGACGTCAATCCACGAAAGTGACGTCGTCACTTGAGATCTAGAAAATGTATAAGTAAAAGGAACAGTCAGAGTAAGCTATGGTATGGCAGAGATCGCTCAGCTCTCACTCTGATAAACCAACCCATCACTACATAAATACTAAGTTTAACTATTAGTTAATGTTATTCTTCATACCAATAACCCTCACAATGAATATACAATATATATTAATACTAATACGAAATATAACTCCAAATCTATAGATAAAATACTATAAATATTCCGAATCGCAGACAAACTGTTAAAGCACGGATCAAACGAGCACATTAAACTATTATATTTTATAGTCTATGGAATACTTAATAGTCTACTATTTAGTATTTGTGTCATTTATTTGAGAAGATACGATGACGCATTTCTGATTTTGTTTTCTGGCTATTATTAAACTATTTTACAGTCAATGCAATACGTGGTAGTCAATTTTGTTGTATTTATGTCATTGATTCGTGCTTCTAACCCTTAGAAGATACGATGACGTATATTTTTTTCAGTTTTCTGGCTATTATTATACTATATCATTCATAATAGAAAAGGGGGTAAGGGGGTAAGGGAATAGAATATGCCCCACGGGCCTTCTGCGTGTCATAAGAGGCAACTAAAGATGTTGGGTCGGTGGGCTTGCGACCCCCACCCGTGAAAAATACGTAGCAACGAAAAACGAACGAACAGCCTCGGATGCGGACGGACCCTGTGTTGATGAAGGCCGACTGACTATGGACAATCTTACGGACAATCTTAGAATAGCAACATGGAATGTGAGAGGCATGAATGATGACACAAAAGAGAGAGAGTGTTAGTGAATGCCAGGCTGGATGTATGTAGAATGACAGAGACCAAATGGAGGGGTACAGATGAGAGAGAGTGGGAGTGTGGATTGGGTGTGTGTGTTGGAGTAAGTGAGGGACAGCGAGAGAAGGTGCGTGTTTGTTTGTAAGAAACAAATGGAAGGAGCGGGTAAGAGACTATGGGTGTGTGGGTTCAAGGATTGTGTGGGTGAGAATAAAAGTAGGAATACAAACGTGGGTGATTGTGTGTGTGCATGCTCCGACAGAGGATAAACGTGTAAGAAGGAAAGAGGAGTTCTGGGTGAATGTGCAGGTGTGTCTGGATAAGTTTGACAAGAGCGAAAGAATATTTCTGATTGGGGATATGAATGGGAAGGTGGGTGATAGGAAAGTTGATGGAGTGGTGGTAGGGTAGGGGGTACCGTCAGAGGTGAATCGGAATGGTAGTGCACTTGTGGACATACAGTATGTGTGGGGAGGAGGCTGTGGATAGCCAACACCTTCTTCCGACACAGAATGATACACAGGTACACATGGAAAGTGGTGTGGAAGATGAAGGATAAGGATAAGACAGTGGTGGAACGAAAGGCACTGATTTTTTTTTTTTTTTTTTTTTTAAGAGACAATGAACGGAGGAAGGAAAAACACAGATAAAACAAAAAGGTCCATGTGCCTAAAGGCATCCTCCATTCATAAAATGTTTGTAACAACTGGATTTAAACATTTGTAGATTGTAAGTTTGTGGAAAGCAATTCGAGGGAAGTGAATTCCAAAGAGTAGTAGCTCTGGGGATAAATGAATTCTGATAAGCAGAAGTTCTGCATTGTGGAGGAGAAAGTGTAAATTCATGGGCGCTCTCAGCTGCCCTAGTTCTACGGGGAAAGATGTGGAGAGGCGGCACAATT
Organism: Paralithodes platypus; assembly: GCA_032716605.1. Lineage (NCBI taxonomy): Eukaryota > Metazoa > Arthropoda > Malacostraca > Decapoda > Lithodidae > Paralithodes > Paralithodes platypus. Next base: position 32,171,061 of record CM064547.1, read on the forward strand.
GAAGCAAGTTCCTCGGAACAATTGCTGTGAAAATATCTGTAGAATAATGCAAGGGATGCAACGTTTCTTCGTATGGATAATGTAGGAAGGTCCTGTGTGATTGCAGGGTTATTGATTAATCTAATAGCTTTATTTTGAATTTTGTCCAACTGCCTCAATGCAACCACTCCACTTCCACCCCACAGAGGTGAACAGTAATCCATCTGAGAACGCACATGACTTTTATATATCACGGCCAACTGCTCGTCAGTGAAGAATTCTCGAACTCTGTACAGGAGTCCCAGTTTTTTAGAGGCATTCTTAGCAATGCTTCTAACATAATGTGTCCAGCTCAAGTTAGTAGTTAATGTTACACCGAGAATGTCAATACTAGGGGAAGTGGGAATATTTACATCATTAAAAATATATGGGAGTCAGTGAGATTCTGTCGGTTAGAAAATTGAATGTACTTGTTTTTCTGTGCATTAAAGGAAACTAGATTCTTTTGTCCCCATCCATTAATTCTAGAAAGGTCCTGGTTCAGAGAAATTGCAGTGTTTATTTTTGAATTTATAAATCGGGTTGGGTGACAGAATTGGTAAATGTGAAGGAACTGTGGAGTGTTGAGTCATCTGCGTAGGAATGTATTGGATTATGAGTGGTAGATATGAGATCATTGATATGAATGAGGAACAGAATTGGGGCCAAAACTGATCCCTGGGGAACACCAGCATTTACTGAGTGAAATTGAGAATAAAGGCCATCTACCATTACCATCGGGCGGGTGCCCGACCCCGAAAAGGCGGGTGCCCGACCCCGAAAAGGCGGGTGCCCGACCCCGAAAAGGCGGGTGCCCGACCCCGAAAGGGGTTGAAATAGGGGAGCTATCCCCCCGCCAAAGGCGGCTTTCTAGGGCCTTTCCTAGCTGATGCTGAGAGGATTGGGTTCTAGACATGTGGTGATGGGCTGGTCTATCAGAGTGAGAACTGAGCAATCTCTGCCATACCCATAGCTTACTCTGACTGTTCCTTTAACTTATATATTTTCTAGATCTCAAGTGACGGCGTCTTTTCCGTGGATTGACCTCCCAATCTACCAAGATTGGAAGCCAAAGCGTCATATTTTTCCCTTGCCCCTCAACTTTCTCTTCATAATTGCTGAGGGGCACAGGGCCCTGGGTGGGGCTTTGGTTTCCCGGGCGTTTCCGCACCCTCCTCAGCTCCCCGCCATGGAGTGGCTTCGGTCACCCAGGCTTTATTGTGGTCGGCAGGGAGGGTTCTGTGGGGGCGCTCGGTTATGGCCTTGGAATTGCTCGGGGCCTTGGGGCTGTTCGGCCAGGCAGCTTGGGGAACAACAACAACAACAACAACCATTACACATATTTTTCTGTTAAATATTTTGATTGATTATATATGTGTGGATGAATGAATAAAGAAATCTGTGCTAGATGCTAGGGTGTATAGGGGTATAGGAGGGGGTCTGTCTGATCATTATGTAGTAGTAGCTAAGGATACAAAAGAAGTGGGTTAGGAGATCCGGAGGGAGGCGAGAGGAGGTGAAATGGCGAGGAGGGTGGAGAGGCTACAGGAGAGAGAAATCAGGGAAGAGTACAGGAGAGCAGTAGAAAGACGACTAGGTGGATTCGACCTGGAAGATATGGAGGAAGTGGAGGAGATGAGCAAGGTGTTTAACACCTTACGAGCGGCCTATGCGGTTTATTATATGTACCGCCCAGCGGGGTGTTTTTAGCCAAAATAGGGCTGTTTACGTGATCATTTTCATGCCTAAATAAGACCCAGAACGTAAAACAAATATCTATCCCTAAAAGGGCATAAACAGAGCTTTCGAATGACACCATAACGATCCTTTTATGATGGCTAGTTTTCTTGCAATAACCGTGCAACGCGAGTGCAAAAAGCAGGTAATTAGCCACTTTCCCGATACAATTCCGTATATAGCGAGTGAGAGAGGGAGGAGGGAGCTGAGATTCATGTTAGTAGGTTCGCCGCGGTGGTCTGGAGCAGTCATACGCTCGCTAGTCTCCTGCCACCACTTGTCTCTCTCTCTCAGCAACATTACGTGCTGAAATTGCCACTCGACCTATGTCGAGCGCCGCCACATAGTCCAGCTTTATTAAATACGACTTATGTGGTGAGCCGCTTTTTAAGGGTTAAGGAAGAGATTTGTGCAGCATGTGAGGAGGTGTGTGGAGTAAGGAGAAGAGGGAGGGGAGTGAAAGGTACAGCATGGTGGACAGGATAGGTAAAAATAGCTGTGGAAGACAAGAAGAAAGCATATAGAGAGTGCTTTGGTAGTAGAGGGAAGGAAGATTTGGAGAGTCAGAAACGAGCGAGGTATGTGGAGAGAAAGAGAGTGGTGAAGAGAGTAACGAAGGAAAGTAAGAGAAGAGTAGATGAGGAATTTGGAAAGAATCTGAGTGTAAAATGGAGGGAGTGTAAGAAACTGTTCTGGAAAAAAGTCAAGAAAGTTAGGAAAGGTAGCAAGGGAAACAGTAAGGGTGTGAAATATAAGAATGGGAGAATGCTAGTCGAGAAGCAAGAGAGAGTCGAAAGATGGAGGGAGTACTTCAACGAGTTGCTAAATGTAAGGAATGAAGAGCCAGCAAACATAGTTGGATGGGGTATGGGAGGGAGAAGATTTTTATTTTTATTTTGTTATTGATATTTTGTATTGCCAAAAGGTATATATACAATAAGAATTATGATACATATAGTAATTAATGTGGAAAGTGCAGCTAGCTAAGAAGTAGTTCATGTTAGCTAGCTATATAGGCATAATAAAATATATGAAGCTAAACAGCACATAGTTGCTTAACAATTATTAGATGTAATAAACAATATTCAAGCTATAATAATTTGTAGTGGTTCTTACTAAATTATACAATTGACCTACTCAGTATGCCAAAATATATTAAAGATAAGGTAAGTAGTTAACAATGAAGCGTTTTGGTTGAGCCCAGAATATTTTACTCTCTAACTATATTTCTAACTTCTATCTATTCTTCACCTATTATTACACACCCCAATAACCTCCAAGTTAACTCTCCAAATAGTCTGCTATTCCAAAGTCCCAAATCCCTCCAATCCATTATCAGCCTCTTTCTATCTTTACTCTAGCCATCAGTCAATCAGTCATACATATAAACAAAACTTTTGCTTTCAGAGACTGCAATTAAGTACTAGTGTTGATTAAGGAAGCTTTGTTTGATTTTAGTTTTAAATGCAAATACAGATTCGGAGTGTCTAACTGATTCGTTCAACGTGTTCCACAATTTCGGGCCCCTGTAATGTAGGCTACGTTGTCCATGTGTTGTTCTATAGGAAGGTAGTTGTAATGACTCCTCGACTCCTCACTCCTCGTGTGTTAAAATTGTGTGTCAATAAGTCAAAATTGCCATCTATGAGTAATTGTTGATTTAGATCTTTATATACAAAACGGACTGCTTGTGAAAAAAGAATATCATTTAATTTCAATAAACCAAGATCTTTATATATAGGTCCAGTATGAGCGTTATACGATTGATAGGTAATAATTCGTAATATCTTTTTCTGAGCTAGAAATATGGCGTCTAAATAAGTTTTATTGGCTCCTCCCCAGATAGTAGCACAACAAATAATATGAGGATAAATTAAAGCAAAATACATTTGTTTTTAGTGAGTTGATGCTGAACGAATCTCTTGTTCTGTAAATTATTTCAGTAATGTTAGATATTTTCCATTTGATATCACATATATGTGTGTTGTCCAGGTCATTGCGCTGTCGATGGTAACACCAAGAAATTTAGCTTCCTTAACCTGCTCAATAATGTGTTCATCGATTTTAATGACAATACTGGGAATTTGATTCGAGCTAAAATGGATGGGTCACTAAATAATGAGTTTTACCAAGATTGAGCGTGAAACTGTTTGATTTAATCCAATTAGAAACTTTGCTAATTTCTTCATTCATTTGGTTGATAATTCGAGAATATTATTACCCTGTAGATAAATATTGGTATCATCGGCATAAAGTAGAAATTTTATTTTAGTGCTTGAATTTATAATATCATTAATAAACAAATTAAACAACACCGGACCAAGTACCGAACCCTGTGGGACACCATACTTCATATTCCTGTATTCTGAACAAGTGTTATTGAAAAATACAAATTGTTTACGGTTATTTAAAACCCTTAACTGACGGCGCCCGGCTATAGTCGAGTGAAATAAATATGGACTATGTGGCGGGGCCCGGCTATTGTCGAGTGCAATTTTGAGCACATAATGTGCTCTGAGAGAGAGCGGAGCGGTGGCAGGAGCGTAGATTACCACCTGACCGCTCGCCACGGCCGCCGTGGAGCTACTGAGATTTATTGCACCCTTCCCCACCCTCTCTCACTCGCTACACACGTAATAATGTAAGAAAATTACCGTATTTTAGCGATTTTGCCCTTCGGTTGCACGATCGTTGCAAGACAACCAGTGATCGTAGAAGGATGGTTCTGGTGTCATTGGAAAGCTCAATTTACGTCCTTTCAGGGATACATACTTGTATTCCGCTCTGGGTCTTGTTTATGCATGAAAAAGAGCATGGAAACAACCCCATTTATGGTAAAAAAAAACGCTGGGCGGTACATAGAAATTACCGCCTAGGCCGCTCGTAAGGTGTTAAATAACTCTTAAACCATTTAAGGGGTGGGCCTCGTATTCCGTAATTCTCTAGTTTTTTAATTAAAATATGGAGTATGGTGTCAAAGGCTTTTGATAGATCACAAAAGACAGTCAATTGGTATGATTTTGTGTCTAAAACCTTGTACATTTCTTTAGAGAGCTGGTAAATGGCACACTCAGTTGATGACCTGGGACGAAAACCAAACTGGCATTTCGTTAGGAGAGCATTGGATTCTAAATATTGTGTTAGCAGACAACTTTTTCAAATATTTTGCTAAATATTGTGAGTACGGAAATTGGCCTATAGTTTTGGGGGTTGGATCTGTCACCTTTATTAAAAATTGGAATTACTTTAGCTATTTGTAGGTAATTAGGAAATATACCTGATTTGAAGGATCTGTTAATTATGTGTTTAAGAAAAGGAACAATTTCGTTTATACATTCCTTAACAATGGGAACAGGTATGTCATCATGACCACATGAAGAGTTTTTAAAATTAGTAATGACCGAGTGGTGTTCCTTCTCCGAAACTGGAGCTAACCTGAACGAGGAGAAGTAGTGGAGGAGGAGGTGGGGATCAGGAGGTCAGAAGTGTGAGAAGCCATGAAAAGAGTGAAGTTGGGGAAATCCCCAGGAACAGATGGAGTGTGTGGGGAAATGTTGAGGTATGGTGGTGAGATAGTGATCGAATGGGTATGGAAAATGTGCAAACTAGCGTGGGAGAAGGGGAGTGCACATGATGACTGGAAGACAGGCATAATAGTCCCCCTATATAAGGGTAAAGGGGAAAGAGGAGTGTGTGGTAACCACCGAGGAATATGTCTTTTAAGAGTAGTAGGGAAGGTGTACAGTAGGGTAGTTATTGAGAGAGTGAGAGTGAGCACAGAGAAATGGATAGGTGACGAACAGGGAGGTTTTTAGAAAGGGAAGAGGATGTGTAGATCAGATTTTTAACCTGAATTGTGTTGTGGAGAAATATCTGGAGAAACAAACAAAGGTGTACAGTATGTTGCTTTTATGGACTCGGAGAAGGCCTTTGACAGAGTGGATAGAGAAGGTATGTGGAAAGTACTTAGAATATAATTATGGAGCAGATGGCAAGTTGCTGAAAGCAGTGAAGAGCATGTATGAGGGTGCAAAGGCGGCAGTATGTGAGGAGAATGAGCAGAGCGAGTTCTTTGACCTGAATGTTGGGTTGAAACAGGGGTGTGTGATGTCCCTGTGGTTGTTTACTGTATATATGGATGGAGTCATGAAAGAAATACAAGGAAGAGCAGTGGATGTTGGTGTATCGCTGATAAGGGAGGGAAATAAGTGGAAGATGCCTGTACTGCTGTTTGCTGATGATACAGTTCTGATGAGCAATAATGAATGGGAGTTGCAGGGTCTGGTAAATGAGTTTGGAACAGTGTGCAAAAAATGAAATCTGAAGGTAAATGCGGGGAAGAGCAAGGTTATGGTCTTAGAAATGGGTGAAGCCACAGAGTGTGAGGTGAAGTTGAACAGTCGGGCTATGGAGATTGTCAGCTAATTTAAGTATCTGGGCAGTGTGTTGAGAAAAGATGGGACTATGGATGAAGAAGTGCGGGAGAGGGTACAACAGGGGAAGAGGGTTGTAGAAACGCTGAAAGCAGTAACAAGAACTAGGGTGGTCAGTATGGAAGTGAAGAAGTCCTTGCATGACGGTGTTGTAATCCTGACATTGACTTACGAAATCGAAGCATGGACGTTTGAGAAGAGACTCAGAACAAGAGTGAGAGGTGTGGAAATGAGTTACTTGAGAAGTGTGTGCGGAGTTACATTAACCCTTAACCAACGGCGCATGACATCTGTCGAGTTAAATAAATGTGGACTATGTGGCGGTGCACCACATAATTTATGTCGAGTGCCGTTTTCAGCACGTAATGTTGCTGAGAGAGAGAGCTGAGCGGTGGGACGAGCGTAGTAACCTTATGACCGCTCCCCACGACCACCGTGGACGTACTGAACTATATACCACCTTCCTCCCCCCTTTCTCACTCGCTACACAGGGAATTATGTACGGAAATTACCTTATTTTAGTTTTTTTACACTCGTGTTGCACGATCGTTGCAAGAGAACCAATGGTCGTACAAGGATGGTTCGGGTGTCATTGGAAAGCTCTGTTTACGCCCTTTCAGTGATAGATACTTGTTTTACGCTCTGGGTCTTGTTTATGCATGAAAATGAGCACGGAAACAACCCTATTTAGGGTAAACAAAAAACGCTGGGCGGCACAGTGTAAAATACCCTACCACCCGCTCTTTGTGTGTTAAGGGATAGACAGACGAATGAGGATGTAAGAAGGTGTGGTGTGGAGGTAGATGTGCTGGAAAGTGTGAAAAGGAACACCTTGAGATGGTTCGGCCATATGGAACGTATGGGAAGCGAGAGAATGACTAAGAAGGTGTACGAGAGCGAGGTGGAGGGACAGTGAGGGAGGGGTAAACCGAAGGAGAGGTGGAAGGATGGAGTGAGGAAGTATATGGATGAAGGCGGTGCTGGTTGGGAGGATGGGCGTCGACTAACTGGGGACAGAGGTGTATGGGGGCGGTTCATTCGTGGCCACCCCTTCGGGGACCATGGCGTCAGGCAATAGGTAGATCGATAGAAAGGGTATGTGGAACTTGGAGGGTTAATTGAGATAGTATTTACCCTTCTAATTCCTACAGATCTTTCTTAATTTGTATAAAATCGTCTAATGATAGCCAAAATAAACTATCAAAATGTGTCATAATCTTCAAAGAGTTAGGTGTCTCCCTAATTCAAAGCCACAAACTATATATATAATAACGTCAAAATGAAAGTGTTTATCTATTGGCAGACGCTCTAATCCTCGATGATGTGGCCACGAATGAAGTAACATCGGTCAAATAATAACCTTTTCTCTAGTGCATGGCAATATGGCGAACTGAGAGTATTAATCGATTTTCTTCATATTAGGATGGGTAAGTGGAAGTCAGGGTAAATTGAGTCAGCCTTAACCATTTTAATACTCACATAACCTTCCTATGCTGCATACAATCGTCTAGTGGTATAGTCAGAATAAACTGTCCTTGAAATCCACTGACCATAATGTTGGGGTTGGGGGTAGTCCATCTGCAGCTCCACCTCAGTCTCACTCTTCTTCTTGTACCCCTCACAGCGGATGATGAGGAGAATCAGAGACAGAGCCACCAGCACCAGGAGCCCCACTGCCACACCCACCAACCACGTTAACAGTTGGCAAAAGGGGGGTTCATTGTCTGCTAGCTCTCTGGTGGTAGGTGGAGACGATGGGGAGGAAGTCGAAGAGGAGGTGGTGGTGGTGGGGTTTGAAATGGCGCTGTCATCTGATGGCCGACACATAGACCACTCTAGGTTGGTTGTGCTGGTGAAGTTCAGTATCAGTACAGGCTTCATAGAGCAGGGACGGGCAGTATTAGGCCTGAATATAGGCCTACTGTTCGACCCTTTACCAACGTTAAGTTCTAATTTCTCAATTGGGTAAAATCCTAAGCATATCAGCTTTGATTTACCCCCAAATTTTAAATTGATAGTGAACTTTGTCCACTCTGTCAAGTTGTGCTTGTCTAAGTCAATATTTGTCATGTTCTTCCTTCCATACATTACATCAATATTTCCAAAGTCGGTGTCTCCCGTAGCCCTGCCGTAGAACACCAATGACCCCTCCTGCTCGCCACCGATATACTTACTGACGGTGGCGTTGGTGAACTGGAAACAACCTGACAACCAATAAGGGAGGGCAATGGTAGTATTAGTAGTAGTTGTAGCATTAGTAGTAGTGATAGTAGTGGTGGTAGTAGTAGTAGTAGTAGTAGTAGTATACATAGTAGTGGTATTAGTGTTAGTAGTAATGGTGTTAGTATTACTGGTGGTATTAGTAGTAGAAATTATGGTATTAGTATTTGTTGTTTTAGTAGTTGTAGATAGTAGTAGTAATAGTAGTTGTAGTATCTCTATATAACAGCGAGATAATGCTTGGTATAACTTTGGCTTATTCATAGTGAATACAGAAGTATATATTGAAATATCAACGATGAACCATCAAGGAAATTGATTAAGAGGATATAATAAACAAAATAAGAAACATGAAGCAGAAGAATGGAAGAAGCAGGACAGAATAAAAACAAATGAAAGTGGAAACACAGAAATTATGAGCTGTTGAAGATTGACTGGAAACAACTTATGGCTGTCAAAATAACTGTATTCATCTTCAAATTTCTATAGTTTCCCATCTACACTGTAAATAATTCAAGGCTATGAACAGTTTTTTGTTGTCTATGTGGATGAAGGAGACACAAGGCAAAACTGCCTGTGACGAGTGCCTCCCCCAGCGTTGAAAGAGTGACAGGGCTAAAATCAAGGAATGTTCGAGCCAAAATGCCTAGATAAACAGAGTTTGAAGCAATTCAAGTCAAAGGATGAGGGAAATATGGATTCAGGGAGAGAGTTCCAGAGCTCAGCTGTTGAATAGAAGAAAGATTGGGAATAACGTTTCACTCTTGGGTTGGAGACTTTCACAGAGTAGGGGTGGGACTGTGTTGCAAGATGGGTGCTACGCACTCTATGTAGAGGAGATGGTATACTCTGAGAGAGCTCTGTTGAACACTGATTATTGTAATATTGGTAGAATAGCGAGAGAGATGAAACATTACGGCGACGAGAGAGAGATTGCAGAGAGTTGATGAGTAGACGCGAGTTAATGAGACGAAAGGATTTCTTTTCTAATTTGTCAAGAAGGGCTGTGTGAGAGGATCCTTCCCACACATGCGAACAATACTCAATACATGGACACACTGTACACCTGAACAGAGCAAGAAGCTGTGCAGGGGTAAAGAACCTCTGAAGGGGGTTGAGTACGTCCAGCTTCTGGGAAACTGTTTTAGCAAGTGTGGTAATATGGTCTTTCCAAGAGAGATCAGAAGAAAGAGAGACACCGATAATATTGAGAGAAGATGAAGGGTTGATTTGTGTATTGGTGAAGTATGAGGGATAGACCTGTGGGAGTTCTTGACGGGTAGATAAATAAGTAACACCCCGTTCTTAACATTAATCATCCATTACAAACAAATGGTTTTGGAAGCATTGAAAGCAACAATATTTGCTCTGCCCCAACTGGGAATGGTTGATAGTTCAGAAGATAAGTATTTTATGGCTTCATCACATGAATTTTTGAATGATTGGTTGCTGGGGGGTTCTGAAAAACTAGCTGAATAGTGTAAGGTACAATCATCAGCATATGAATGGATAGGGATGGAGGTACAGTTGAGAAGATCATTAATGAATATAAAAAATCAAATTGGATAGGACAGAACCCTGAGGAACAAATGAGTTGATAGGTTGAGGAAGTGAACGATGACCGTCTACAACCGCAGCTATTGAACGGCCTGAAAGGAAATAAGAGATAAAGGCACAAATGGAGGGATAGAAACCGAGGGAGGGTAGTTTGAAAATTAGATATCTTTGCCAGACTTTATCGAAGGCTTTCGATATGTCTAGCTCAATAGAATAAGTCTCACCAAAGTCCTGCAAGGAGGATGACCAAGAGTTGGTAAAATAAGAAAGAAAATCACCAGTAGAGTGGCCCTTAACCCGATAAGCGTGCAATAGGGGGTGTGACCAACGCAGTTATATGCAAATTAATTACCCAATATTCAGACAGAATTCGTTATATCTCTCACATAAACTATAATACATTTTCCATGAGCACATATTTTACTATTATGATGAACATATGAACCGTCAAGAGTGATAAAATAAGTGGGTAAAGTATTTGGGTGGCTAAAAAGGATGATAATCCCCACCTGCATGTATTCTCAGGCAGGAGACATACACCCTCCCCCTCTGAGCTGTCTCGCCACACTGATTGATGCAGGAGAGATTCTCTCGTTGCATAGGATCTCTAAATGACTCGCTGTTGTGTACGAAACCGCGGGAGAATAAGTCCCGCGAAAATATAGTCGATAAATTATGAAAATAAGAGAGAAAATAGGTGAAAATTGAGGAGGGGAGGGGAGATGGAGGGGGGGGGGGGGACAAGTGGGGAAGGAGGGGAAGGGGGGGGGGAGAAACATATGGATGTGTGATAGGAAGTACTAGAGAGGAATTATCTCACCTAATGACCTTTGTTTCGAGAGCCCCTGGGTTGTTTTTGAAAGTTTTTTCATGGCCTTGCTTCCGTGAGGCCTATCGCATTCGCTATGCAGCTACTTCCATGAGTTCTATCGTACTTCTCGGGTTGAGGAAGCCATACTGGCGAAAATAGATTATGAGAAGATAAAAATAAATATTTAAGTAAGAATAGTTTCAAAAAGTTTAGAGATGCAAGGAATGAGAGCAATTTGATGATAGTTGAAGGGTTGGGAATAGTTACTCTTCTTTGGGACAGGCTGAATGAGGGCAAACTTCCAGCAAGAAGGGAAGATGTTAGAGGAAAGACATTCTTGAAATACTTTGCCTAGGCAGAGAGTCAGCACGGAAGCATAGTTTTTAGTACAACAGGAGGAACACCATCTGGTCCGTATGCCTTCTTAGTATATAGCCCAGAGAAGGTAGAAAGTGCATCCTTAGAAGTGAGTAAAATGTTATGCATAAGTAGGAGAGAGGGGGGTTGAGACGGAGGAAGAGCACCGGAATCATCCCAAGTTGAGTTTTTAGCGAAAGTTTGAGCGAAGACATCATCTTTGTCAGAAGAAGAAAGGACGGAGGTGCCAACAGAGTGGAAAAGAAGAGGGAAAGACAAAAAAGAAAAATTGTTGGAGAGATTTTTGGCTAGATGCCAGAAAGATTGGGAAGAGCTAGAGTTGGAGATTTAAGTGCATATATTATTGATGAAAGAATGTTTGGCGAATCGAAGAACAAATTTGGCTTGATTCCAGAAACATAAGAAGAATGAGATTCTTGAGATTGAAGGCAACGGTACCGATTGAATGTTTTTCCTTATTGTGGACAGCAGTAGAACAAGCGTAAGTAAACCAACACAAATTTGCATTAGACCGAGAAAAAAAAATGGAATGTACGCCTCCATGACCGAGAGGATTACCTCGGTAATGTGTTCAGCACTCTCCGAGGGTCCCCGGCCACAGAAGCAAAAGTAATTCCATGGGAAATCAAAGAAGCACTGCCGAGGAGCCTTCCAGTCTGCAGCGCTAAAGTGCCACAAGCACCGTCGGCTGGGAGGATCAGGTGGCCAAACTGGAGAGTTAGGACAGGTAACAGAGATAAGTTTATGTTCGGAGTAGCCCAAAGGAGAGTAAAGATCGACAGTATAAACGGAAGGGTTAGAGGTTAAAAATACGTCAAGAATGTTGGGCCAATCTCTGAAGCGATCCGGGGTATGGGTGGGTTGTTGAACTGCCCTAGGTCATTTCGGATAGAAAAGTTGAAGGCTTGTTCACCAGCTTGGTCAATCGAAAATTGGAGAGCCATTGGCAGTGGTGATAGTTAAAATCTCCTGAGATGAACATTTCTGAGAAGGAGAGATGGATAGGATGTGTTTCACTTTAAAGTTTAGATAGTCAATTAATTTGGGAAAGTCAGTATAGTTAAGGGAAAGATAGACAGCACAGAAATATTTACTATGAGAGTGACAGGAAAGTTTGAGCCATAAAGTTGAAAATTCAGGAGTCAAAGTTGGGAACACGAGAGCAAGTGAGTTTGTTGTGTACATAAACACAACATCCACCTTTGGCTTGAAAATTAGAATACAGAAAGTAGGAGCATACAGAGAAAGGATTGCTGGCAGTTGTTTCAGGCACCTGAGTTTTGGTGATGAAAAGAAGATTCGGTTTGTTGGAGGAGAGGTGGTGTTTAACAGAGTGGAAGTTAGAGGAAAGGCCACGAATGTTGCAAAAGCTGATAGTAAGATTAGAAGTTCGTGGTCCAGCACATTAAAACGAGTTGCTACCAGGGGACAAACGAACGGGGGTATTTGTGATCTCCCCCGTGGGGACTCTGAGGCGGGTCGTAATTTTGTAATCATAGTAGTTTTTTGTATAAATTGTGAGAATATAGTGTGGTATGAATGATGTTGTAATGTAGTGTATTGAAAGAGAGAGAAGGTGTATAGGAGGGCAAACTGGGGTTGCCCTCTGTTTTGATGAGACACAGAAAAGATCAGCAAAGGAGGCCAGGTGGTGAAACAGGAATTCTAGTTTTCCTTAAAGCCCACCTGAAGCACTCCCCGGGAATACTGACTTTTTCGGCTGGTGTTTACAGCCTCCTCTGACTATCATTAGACGATGTTATGCAATTTAGGAAGGATCTTATAAACCTTTCTCTTACCCTAGATATTTGACAGTGTAGTTGTCAAGCTGGTTAGCTCGGGACGTAGTTCTATCGACAGAGCATTAAGGGGGATGGGCGTATACAGTATATTTCCTCATGTATATATATTTTTGTTTTATCATGTGTGACGCACCCCAGTGCTGGGCAACGCAACCTGATTGTACTCCTTGGTACTCCACTGTACCGCCCGTGATCTGGCTACCGTCAGCCGCTATGTATATTGAGTGTGACAACTTATAACTATGTTCTTTGTATCTTTGCAAAGGTCTCGTCATGTGCTAACCAGTGGTGGGTTTTGTTTTAAGCCATGTCGAGACCTTCCATTTAATATGTAGTATCAATAGAGAAGTTGATAGATAGGATAATGGGAATTCAGAGAGAGAGAGTGAGTTGGGCTTCAGAGCAAGAGGGTAGCAACACGCCGCGCTGCCGGCCGGGTGGTTGCCAGACGTATGGACTGGTTGGCAGCCTTGCCCTTATAGCTAGGCGCGATAGGGTTGGTAGTCCATTGTTGCCTGCCTGGGCTGGGCCCATGTTGTCGTACAGCACACTGCCTGGAGGTTGGCTGTGTGTTCCTGGACTAGGTTGCCTAGAACCTTTGAGATTCTAACATCCCTTGCTCTCTCTCCCCACTTCTCACGGTTGCACTCTTTCTCTCTGACGACATTACTCTCATTTCATTCTTCTCTCTATTTAAATGCATAACCTTCCCTTGAGGTCCTAAAGGAGTTTCAGCACTCACCTCTCGTATTACTCTTAGGACAAGCATATATTTACATGTATTAGATTTAAGGGGTTAATGTGAACAGCGATCTTCTTGATGAGGATAGTTGGTGAACGTTCTACATGTTCACGAGTTATATGCCCTGCTCATCATCCCATTTGTGACTAGACTGGTGCCATGTGTAAGAGCCCGACCATGCCCAGGAGTTGTCTGTAGAGGGACGAGAACTTAGCCTTGATTTGCATACCGAGCCAGGAGCGAGTGTAGCACCCGAGACTACAGCTCGCTCGTAGTGCCGGTATAGTAGAGTAACGTAATTTATCTGTCCTTGTGTTCTCTACAGTCTTCTCCTGGGTTCTCGCTTTCGGTGCTGGGACTCGTTGTTCCTGTGACTTGGCCTGCTAGCTAGAACACATGGGGATGATGAGTGGGATATATCTTTATTTTACTATGCATTGCAGCTCTCTTTAAGTATATATCTATAACACTTTACAATACACATTACTCACACACAAGACAACACTATTAATACTTTCATGTATCAATTAACACCTTACGAGCGGCCTATGCGGTTTATTATATGTACCGCACAGCGGGGTGTTTTTAGCCAAAATAGGGCTGTTTACGTGATCATTTTCATGCCTAAATAAGACCCAGAACGTAAAACAAGTACCTATCCCTGAAAGGGCATAAACAGAGCTTTCGAATGACACCATAACGATCCTTGTATGATGGATAGTTTTCTTGCAATAACCGTGCAACGCGAGTGCAAAAAGCAGGTAATTCGGTAGTTTCGGTACATAATTGAGTATGTAGCGAGTGAGAGAGGGAGGAGGGAGCTGAGATTTGTGTCAGTAGGTTCGCCGCGGTGGTCTGGAGCAGTCATACGCTCGCTAGTCTCCTGCCACCACTTGTCTCTCTCTCTCAGCCACATTACGTGCTGAAATTGCCACTCGACCTATGTCGAGCGCCGCCACATAGTCCAGCTTTTTTTAACTCGACTTATGTTGCTCGCCGCTAATTAAGGGTTAACTGCACTGTCGTTTTGCTGCTGTGTCCGGAGTTCTGTTGCGTAGGGCGCATACGGACTCGGAGGGGAGACAGAGTGAGAGAAGCGAAGTAGCCTATGCGGTAGTAGGCTACCGGCGCAGTACTGTTGCCTGCAACCTTTTAGTTATTCCAAGTATAGATTCATTATTATAATAAGTGACTACTGTTTATGTTCCTCCCATGTGTATTATTAGGTATCTACTGGATCATGAACATCTTGTATGCTACATGCTAGTGCATGTTAGTAGGGGACAGTTAGTGTAGTGCACGCGCTTTCAAGTAGGCGTGTACATTTGTCATTTAGCATTTCACTGTCATACCTTTAGCCTGCTTCTATTCTACATTATTAGAGGCTTAATATAAACGTAGTTTCTTGAGTATTGCATTTCTTTAGTAATAACGTAACCTATAAATGTCTGAGGGAGTTTAGCCTCATAGCCTACCCCCTGTTGTACACTTTCGCCGAGTTAAGGTACCTCGTTACCGTAGACGATAACTCTGTAGGGCGTTGGTGCTTTTGTTGTCTGGAGCATATAGTATTTGGGACTGGAATCGAGCGTGTCGTTGTCACTTAAGCCATTTCTGTCCTACGATCAAGAATCCCGAATATGTATTGCCGATCCAGCCGTAACAAAATGGCGACCTTGCACAAGATTCAGTAGTATCCTATCACATGTTTTTTGGAGAACTATTCTATGCTACCTAGTAGAGCTGGCTAGAATTTTCTTGCATATTGGAGGAATTTTTATTGTGTCATTATTGTATTGGTGGACTTGCAGATTGTTTCGTTAGGTGTCTAGAGTAGAGTCATTCAAGCATCTTTAACATTTTGTGAGTCGAGACTGCAATTAGTAATAAGCACTTTTTTGGTTTATGAACAGCAATTGTATAACCAGCACTATGTCTAATGACTCATCATTTACGGGGGAGGATAACACGGTACAGCCTAGTGACCAGCAAGTACAGCAGATATTTAGGGAGGGGAGTGTTATAAGTGGAGAGAGGGATGCCCGGGCATTTTTGCAGACACCTTTGACCGAACAGCGCCTGCAGGCTATTGATTGTTACGGTCTTCGCTGTTTAGCCACGGTTTTGGGGCGGGACTGTCCTGACAGTTGGCCCAAGAAGAATTTGGTGGCATGTTTGTTGGGTGATGGCGATGGGGCGGTGGGTGGAGTGGGGTCTTGGGGGGTTCCCTCCAAGCCTCCATTCCACTCTACCCCTGAGCTGGGCCCTCAGCCAGCGAGTCTTAGCACGATGCAGCAGGAGGGTTCTCAATGGCAAGCTGGCTTACCCGTAAACACGTCTCGGTGTGGATCCCCCATTTTGTGCTCTCCCCCCCCAGGCCTGTCTCCTGAGATGTTATTTCAGCTAGAACTAGCTAAGTTTAAGCTGCAGGAGACTCAGATACAACAGGCTAGTATAGAACGCATAGAGGTTGCTAGAATCCAAGCCAATCAGGATGCAACCAGGTACCAGGCTGAAATGGATGTCGAGAAGTCTAGAGTAGAGACCACGGGGCGTCATCTCGGTGGTGGGCACCGGGTTACAGACTCACTTTCGCATTTAATTAAGTTAGTACCCGCATTTGATGAGACAGCAGTGACTGAGTTTTTTGCTCGTTTCGAAAAGAAGTGTCGTGAGTATGACTGGCCGGAGGTTTAAATGGGCAGCATTAGTTTCATCACGTCTAGTGGGTAAGGGGTTGAAAGCCTACGATGCACTGTCACTGGACGAGAGTGTCGTGTATGGACTGGTGAAGGAGGCTGTGCTCCGGGCCTACGAACTGCAACCCGAAACTTATAGATTGAAGTTCCGTGGCGTGAATAAGAAGAGCGACGTCAGTTTTATGGAGCACGCACGGGACTTAACAGATGCATGTAATAACTGGTTTCGGTCCGAGCACGCAGAGTCGGCTGAGGAAATTAAGCAACTTTTCTATCTGGAACAGTTTTACAAATGTACTGGAACCGATCTAACGCTGAACATTAAGGAAAAATTTCCCAAGACAGTAGAGGAGGCTGCCAAGATGGCAGACCTCAGATTATCATTGATTCGTGGTTGCGGTGCCGCTCAGAGGGCTGAGTCAGGGCAGAAGGGGCGCTATACCCCACCAGAGTTTTCGATAATAACAAATCCTATGACACACATAACCACACTAAAAGCATTGCACCTAATAACACCTACAAACACAAGCCTCTCCCGTTTACTAAAGGTCAGGCCCCTTCTTCGCCCGCACAAGGGAAGAAGCCCATTGGGGATGTGAAATGTTACAAATGTCAGAAGCTAGGCCATTATTCACGTGAGTGCCCTAGTAACACTCCCGCTAAGCCGGTGTCATTGGTTCACAGTATCGGTGTGTCTCTGAAGGCTGCAGCAACTGCCCGGGGTAGGTTGTCAGCAGCTGAGGCACACGCGGTAAAGAAGCGTACGGAAGGCTCGACACCTGTCCGGGACACTTTCTGTAGCCATCGGGGACACGGGTTTGTGAGCTGGGGGAGTGAACTACGGAGGGTTGACTTGTTGAGGGATACGGGGGCTTCGCAAACTTTGTTGAGGAACTTCACAGGGAAACCGATAAATGCGGCCAGAGTTGTTGTGGTGCAGGGTATAAATGCTACGAGGTCATACCCACTTGTGAGGTTGGAGTTGAGAGTGGGAGAGGTGTGCAGGGAGCTGGATGTAGGGATCGTTGAGTGTTTGCCAGTTGAGGGCGTCGACCTTCTTCTCGGCAACGACTTTGCGGTGCCCACTTCCGGGACTCCACCCTTAGTCGTTGCCGAGAGGGCGGCCGACGTGGATGGTGAGAATCGGGAATGGGTTGGGAGGTGCCAACAGGATGAGATGGCCTGTGTGGTAACCCGATCTCGCTCTGCGGCTCCTGCACACCCTAGCACTCAACCTCGGGGACAGTGGAGGAAGGATCAGGAGAAGGTTGCTAAGGGCAGGAAAAGGGACATTGATTCTGCTGCACTTCTCGGTGATTCGGTACTTGGACCTATAATAAACACGGGAGTTGACTCTGGCCCAGAGATGGTGTGTAACAAGGCAGAGTTGGGTAAGACTTCGCGTGAAGCAAGAGCTGTAGCGAGAGCCACTAAGGCAGTAGAGCCTACTAGCCGGGGTAATGTCTTATTACAAAACCATCTTGATGCATTGACGCCCGGGGACATAAGTGAGCAGCAGCTGCAAGACGCTAGCCTAGCTCGTTATAGCAATGGTGCCATGGAGTTGGAGGAAGATGGGGATGCGAAGCCGGGAGATTTCTTTAGGCTCAACAGGATATTGTACCGCAGATTTTTAGACCCCAAATCGAAGTGGGAGGGCGGTGCGAGGGTAGTAGACCAGGTGGTTGTTCCAAATAAGTATAGAGAGTCCTTATTGTGTCTGGCGCATGATGTGCCGGTGGCGGGTCATTTGGGGGTAACAAAAACATTGGCGGCATTGGGCAGGTTTTTCTGGTGGCCTGAGGTCAAGGCTGATGTCTGTGCATGGGTGGCTGGGTGTGCGACCTGCCAGACAACGGGGAAGCCTAACCAGACAATCCCGAAGGCACCTTTGTTTCCCATACCTGTCACCGGGCCTCCGTTCAGCAAAGTTGTAGTAGATTTGGTTGGCCCTTTCCCGCCTACTAGTAGTGGCAATAAATTCCTGTTGACAATCATGGATGTGGCTACGAGATACCCGGACGCATACCCCATGAAAACGGCTCGGCAAAGGCAGTTGTTAAAAACTTATTATTGTTCTGTTCCCGTTATGGATTTCCACGTGAGGTGCAGTCAGACCAGGGGAGCAATTTTACATCCCAATTGTTCAAGCATACCCTTCAGTTGCACGGTATATGTTCTGTAGTGTCGTCAGCCTACCATCCCGAGAGTCAGGGAGTCTTGGAGCGGTGGCACTCGACCCTGAAGAGTATGCTACGCTGTTACTGTGCAGAACATGACACTGATTGGGATTTGGGTCTGCCGTATGTTCTGTTCGCTGCACGTGAAGTCCCAGGAGAGAGCCTGGGGTTCAGTCCAAATCAGCTAGTCTTTGGCCATAATGTGAGAGGACCTTTAAGTATGGTGAAAGAGATCTGGGAGGGCGAAGAGAAGCCGGGGTCTGTACTTAAATATGTCCTTGAGAGCCGGGAGAGACTTATAGGTTGCATGGCAGCGGCAGGTAATAACTTGGTTAATGCACAGGCGGTCATGAAGCACCAGTATGACGCCAAGGTGAAGCTTCGGGAGTTTTCGGTTTCCTGGCTAGTGTTAGACAAGTTTATACAGATTAGGAAGGCTATATGGAGTCAGAGGGTTAATTGAGATAGTCTTTACCCTTTAAATGTCTCACAAATCCTTCTAATGTGTATAAAATCGTCTAATGATAGCCAGAATATAATGCTAAAACACGTCATGATCGTCAAAGGGTTAAATTGATAAAAGTGATGAATGTTCTGTGACCCGTGAAGACTTAGGAATATTCTTAACCCCTTCTATACCGGCAATGTATTCATAATGTTATTCTAGCTATATTTAGACAATTGTGTGCAGTTTAAAAAATATCTGAGGTAGAAGTGATTTGGTTCGAAGCCTGTTTATCGTTAGAGGCCCGTTTTAAACTAAATAAAATCGTCTAATAGTAGCCATAGCAAAGTTAAAAGGACGGCGCCGATACAGAAAGGGTTAACGCTTTCAATATTATCATGAAGCGTTTTGTCTTTTTATTCTGGATTGACGATTTTATTCCGTTTCGGGAGGTGATCTGGGAGTTGGAGTGTAAATTGAAACAGGTTTTTTTCCCATCTAATTGCTATAGGTCTTTCCTAAGCTGTTTCGGGAGTTAAAGGGTAAATTAAGATAGTGTTTACCCTTTGATTGTTAGAGGTCCTTCCTAAGCTGCATAAAATCGTCTGATGAGAGCAGTAACATAGTTGAAGAAACGCATCCTGGTAGACTGAATGGCTTAACCTCTTCAGTACTGGTGACGTATTTTGTAATTGATGTTAGCTACATTTAGACGATTTTATGAAGCTTAGGAAGGATATATGGTAGAGAAAAATAATTGAGATAGTCTGTAGCCTTTTAATGGGTAGAGGTCCTTCCTATGCTGCATAACATGTTCTAACAGTTACCAGAATATAATGAAAAGGACCTCACCAGTAGGGAAAGGCTTAACTCCTTCACCACCATTACATAATGTTCATCATAATTTGGTTACCTTTAGACAATTTTCTTTTGTTTATAATCTACCTATCGACTCATATGAGTAGGTACGATCTCAATAAACCCTCTTGTTTCTATGATTTGTCCTATTATGTATGAAGGATACAAACTGCAGGTTGCCTGTACGAGTGTCTCCCCCCAAAGCCAAAAGAGTTACAGAGCCAAATTCAAGGGACGTTGGGGTCAAAATGCCTGGGCACATGAAGTTTAAAGCTTTTTAAGTCATAACACATAACATTAATACATTTCTAGCACCAGGCAACAAAGGCCATATGGCACTAAAGCAGGAAACGGATAGATTAGAAGGAAAGGAAGTTAAATATCGTTAAGGAGTCTGAGAGAGGAAAGGAAAGCCATTACGTGGTCAACGGAAAAGAAAGGGGACTCTGAGAGGAGATCGGCAAGACAAGGACGACGACCAAGGAAAAATAGAAAGGGAAAAGAACGGCGACGGGCCGAAGAAAAGAGAGGACAGTCAAGGAAAATGTGAGAAATAGAAACCTGAACACCACACCGGGAGCAAAGAGGTGGAGGCGAGCGGGACATGAGGAAGGAGAGGGTAAGTCTGGTATGGCCTAGCCGAAGCCGAGCCAACGCAGTCTCCCAACGGCGAACACGGTGAGAGGGGTCAGCCCAGGCAGAAACGGAGGCATTAACAGTGCGGAGCTTATTAGAGGAAAGAGAAGACCACATTGTTTGCCAGCGAGACAGGAGGAAGGCAGAGATAGCTGGAGAATAGTCAGAGGCGGGAATAGAGAGAGAAGTTGATCGAACCGCCGCAGCGTCGCGAGCGAGAACATCAACCTGCTCATTTCCACGGACACCAACATAGCTAGGCACCCAACAAAATTGGACAACCTTTTTCCGAGGAGAGAGACTGACAAGCCAATCGTGGATGGCAAGAACCAACGGATGGACAGCAGGGAAAGACTGCAAGAGAAGAAGGGCACTGTAAGAGTCTGAAAAAAGAGTAAAGCAGGAAGAAGGAAAGAAGCACATGAGACGGACGGCAAAGAAGATAGCGTAAAGTTCGGCAGTCAGAACACCAGCTGGAGAAGGGAGAGAATACTGATAAGAACGAGAAGGAAAAAGGATGGCAAACCCGACGCCAGAATACGAACGGGAGCCATCAGTGTAAACCGGGGTAGAAGAAGAATGCTGTGTAAGGTGTACAAGGAAACGAGAACAAAGAACTGAAGGCGGGGTAGAGGACTTAGAACAAGGAAAAATAGAGGGATACAAGGAAATACGAGGAAGGAGCCAAGGAGGACACTTACTGAGCCGGAGGGGAAGAACATGGAAGGGGGAAAACGAAGAATGAGAAAGTAAGGAATCCATACGAGAAAGGAAAGGGGGCCGAAGGCGAGAATGAGACGGAACAGGAACAGTAGGAAGAAGAGAGGTCTGCAAGGAAGGAAACTGAAGCGACCGGGCGTAGTACCGGAGAGAGAAAAGGGCCCGACGTCGGTACAAAGAAGGGACGCCGGATTCAGCATAGAGGCTTTCAACAGGGGAAGAGCGAAAAGTACCCAAGGCAAGACATAAACCAAAATGGTGAACAGAGTCAAGTTTATGGAGGACTGCGTCGGAGGCTGATGAGTAAACCTGACAACCATAATAGAGTTTAGAAAGAACAAGGGCAACGTGAAGGCGAAGAAGGAGAGCACGGTCCGCACCCCAAGTGAGGTGGGACAGGGTCTGGAGGAGACGAAGACGGTGCAAAGCAGCAACCTTAACAGAGGAAACATGAGCTGCCCAGTTAAGACGGGAATCAAAGACAAGACCCAAGAAGGTAGTCGAAGAGCGATAAGGTAAAACGGAACCATACAGTTCAAGGGAAGGACGCGAGATAACGTGGCGACGAGTGAAAGACATAGCACAAGATTTAGTCGTAGAAAAACGAAACCCGTGAGCAGTGGCCCATGACGAGGCAGCCACAATCGCTGATTGGATAAGGGAGCGTAACGCAACAATATCCGAACCAGCCGCATAGATCGCAAAGTCGTCGACATATAAGGAGGACCTGACCGTAGCCGGAAGGGACGAGATAATGCCATTAATGGCTATGAGAAAGAGGATAGTACTTAAAACGGAACCCTGAGGTACACCTTCTATCTGAGGGAATAACCGAGAAAACGAGGAATTCACCCGGACACGAAAAGAACGAGAAGAAAGGAAATTACGGATAAAGACGCCCATATTACCACGGACATGAAAAGAACGGAGTTGGCATAAATATGATGTTTCCACGCTGAGTCATACGCCTTCTCGAGATCGAAGAAAACAGCAAGAACTGACTCATGGCGAGCAAAAGCAGACCGAACATAGGTCTCCAAACTAAGTAAAGGGTCGATAGCGGACCGAGTACGCCGAAAACCAAACTGGGTCGAAGACAAAAGCTGACGTGACTCGAGAAGCCACATCAGGCGGACGTTAACCATCCGTTCAAACAGCTTGCATAAACAACTCGTCAAGACAATAGGGCGATAGTCTTGGGGCGAGAAACCCGACTTTCCAGGCTTAAGAAAAGGAATAGTAAGAGCAGAACTCCATGCAGGAGGGAAAACACCAGACGACCAAACCTTATTAAAAAGAGCCAATAAAAATACCAAATCCTCAGTGGAAAGATGTTTAAGCATTAAATTATGGACGACATCAAGACCCTCAGAAGTAGCCTTACAGGCACGAAGAGCGGAGAGCAACTCACAGGAAGAAAATGGAGCGTTGTACGACTCTGCCGAAGACAGAGTGAAAACAACTGGAGAAGTCTCTGCGACGGCTTTAAGTGAATGAAATTCCAGGGGGAGACGAGAGCCACTACTGACCGAGCTAAAGTAAAGACCCAAACGATCGGCGACTGCCTCCGAGTCAGCAACAGACTCCCCATCAACATGAAGCACAGGAGAATGAGGAGGTAAACGCTTGCCCTAAATCTTGCGAATGCGCTTCCAGACGGACTGAACAGGAGTAAAGGACGTAATGGAGGAAACATAGGACACCCAACTCTGACGTTTAGCAGACCTGACTGTGCGACGGAGGAAGGCAGACGCCTGACGAAAAAGTATAAAAGAACGATCATGAGCGGGAGTAAAACGTTTACGACGAAAGCTCTTCCAAGAAGCCCGTTTGACGCGGAGAGCCTTGGAGCAGATCGGGGACCACCAAGGAACACATTTAGACGTAAAAGGACGGGAAGTATGAGGAATAGAGACTAAGGCAGCACTCAAAACTGTGACTAGAAAAAAGGCTAGTAAATCATGTACAGGTGAAAAATCAGACGGAGGTAAGGAAGGGATAGATAGTGAAGCAAAAGTAGACCAGTCCTCACGCTGGAAGCACCAACGAGGAGGACCAGGGGCAGGAGAATAGGAGGTAGGAGAGAGCAGAACAGGGAAATGGTCGCTATAGAGAGAATACTCCAAAACAGACCAATGAAAAAGAAGAGACAGAGAAGGGGAACACAAAGAAATATCAAGACAAGAAAAAGAACGTGTTCTAGCATCAAAATGAGTCAGGGAACCAGTATTAAGGAGAAAGAGGTTATTACTAGTAATGAAAGACTCTAATGCACGACCACGTGAGGTAATGACAGAATCACCCCACAGGGTGTGCCTACAATTATAATCATCAAGCAATAAAAACGGAGGAGCCGAGCTAAAAACATGGGAAAAGAGCCAAAATCGACGGGAACAGAAGGAGAGAAATAAAGAGAAACAACCGTAATCCATCGACCAAGAAAAACCCTAACAAAGGTGCAAGGGAGGGAAGTAGGGCAGGAAAACTCTTCATAAGGAACAGAGTGGTGAAGGAGAATACAAGTGTCGGAAAGAGAATGAGGAGAACTGATAAAACGGTAGCCGGGAACAGGAATCGGAGGAGAAAGAAGACGAGTTTCCTGGAGACAGACAACCTTAGGGGAATGGGAAGAGAGTAAAAAACGCAAATCGTGTCTCTGAAGAGAAAAACTGCGAAGGTTCCATTGCAAAATGGACATACTAAAAACACTAAAAAGAAAGTACGAGAAAATAAGCTGTAAAAGAGAGAATAAAAACGATATATACAAACACATATCAGAGAGGCGGAACAAAAACACGCCTAACTAAAGAGGAACAAGGGAGGAAAAACAAAAAAACAAAAAACAAAAAGAGAAGAAAGGAACGGAAAAATCGAAGAAAACAAAGAAAGGACAAAAAAGAGAAAACATCAACAAAAGTAACACACAAGTAGGAAGAAAAACAGATACACTATAGACAACACAGACACACAAAATACAGCAAACAGCGGGAAAGACGCATACATACAAGAGGAAAGAAAGAGGGACAAAGAACAAGAAAAATAAGAACACACAGACTTATGGACAACGAAGAAAAGACTGATGAGGTTAACGGTGAGTAATAATGGAAGGAATGGGGGACGAGGAAGAACAAGGAGGGAAAGAAGATTGATAACCAGGTGGCATAGGGAGGCTTAATAGGAGTACAAAGGAGTACAAAGGAGTACAAAGGAAATCAAGCAACAACAGATATAGTGACCCTTCTAGGCTGCTTGTGATCCAAAACACTGAGGATCAAGTGTCCAAACAGTGGTTTAGAGTGGGTAAGGGAACATTGGAAAGGGAACTACTGCCCTGCCACTAACGTGGCAGGACTAGGAAGTTAGTAGGGGACATATGGGTTAGTAACTGAGGGGAGGATAAAATAAAAGTTATTCATTTACAAACGCAGTCAGTCGCGGGTTTGATGCGAGATATTTGTCTAGGCGGAATTTAAATGAATCAACGGTGCTGCAGTCTATAACGTCTCGGGGAAGCCCATTCCACAAGTTGACAACTCGATTGAAGAAGAAATTCTTAGATTCGTGTGAGTTAAATTGATTTACCAATAATTTTGCAACCGTTTCCCCGCGTGTAATTAGATTGGTCGATAGTGAAGTACTTACTACAGTTCATATTGTCGATGCCTTTGATGATTTTGAACACTTGAATTAAGTCACCTCTTAATCTGCGCTGGGTTAAAGGAAATAGATTTAATTCTCTAAGACGCTCTTCGTATGGTTTGTTCTTTAGGCTAGGTATCATTTTGGTAACTCTACGTTGAAACTCGTTCTAGCTTGTTTATGTCTTTTTGGTAATAAGGGCACCAGCATTGAACGCAGTATTCCAGAAGAGGGCGGACTAAGGAATTGTAAAGGGTTAGGATTACGTCTTTGGATTTATGCTCAAATGATCTGCCTATAAAGCCAATTATTTTGTTTGCCTTCTTAACAACTTCTGAACATTGTTGACTCGGTTTTAGGTTACTCGATATTGTTACTCCCAGATCGGTTTCTCTGTTTACATTCTTAAGCTGAGTGCCATTCATCGAATAGTTTGCTTTCTCATTTAGGTATCCGATATGTAGTACTTTACATTTATCCGCATTGAAACTCATTTGCCAAATTTGGGCCCAATGTGACAATTTATCTAGATTGTGTTGCATATCGTCAACTTGATCTTTTGAGAGTACGCTATTTTCAATTTTTGTATCGTCAGCAAATTTTGAGATTGTACAGGTGAGACCCTCATCTATGTCGTTGATGTAAATTAGAAAGAGAATTGGTCCTAGTACCGATCCCTGGGGTACCCCGCTACTTACATTGGTCCATTTAGATGCCTTACCGTTTATGACTACTCTTTGCTTTCTGTCGCTGAGCCAATTTTCTATCCATTTCAACACACCGTCTTGTATTCCATGCGCTTTTAGTTTTAGCAGTAAATGTTTGTAGGGAACTTTGTCAAAGGCCTTTTGAAAATCAAGGTATATAATATCTACAGCTTTACTCTAATCGTAGAGGTTGAGGATATCGTGGAAGAAGTCTAAGAAGTTTGTTAAACAGGAACGTTTTTACGAAAAGCCGTGTTGAGTATCTTTAAGTATGTTATTTTCCTCTAAGTGATTTACGAGTCTGTCTCTTATGACCGTTTCTAGCATTTTACATACAACTGAGGTTAAGCTAATTGGACGATAGTTACTGGGTAGGGATTTGCTGCCTTTTTTGAATATCGGTGTTACGTTGGCTATCTTCCACTGATCAGGCATAGTTCCAGACTGCAAGGATTTATTGAATAGTAATGTCAGTGGTTTGGAGAGCTCATCCTTAGCTTCCTTTAGAACTCTAGGCGAGATTTTATCAGGTCCAGGCGTTTTATTTACCTTGAGTTTATCTAAACAATTCAATACTTCTCTCTCTGTAACGGTAATATTGCTTAGAACATCTGAATTATCAATCTGAATCGGCGATGGTGTAGGGATATCACTGAGGTCTTCTGTTGTAAAAACTGATGCAAAGAAGGTATTGAGGGCATTACTCATTTGTACTTTCGTCTTTGGTGTATTCTCCATTTTCATCGACTAACGGTCCAACAGTTGAAGTAACTACGTTTTTCTTTCTGATATAACTATAGAATTATTTCGGGTTTGTTTTACTTTGATTCGCAATATGTAACTCTAGGGTCTTTTTACTTTGCTTAATTACATTTTTGGCTTTGCGTCGTAGCTCTACAAATTTCACCCGTTCTTCGTCATTTTGTGAGGATTTTAATCTATCATTAGCAAATTTTTTAGCAAGCAGGCAGTTTGAAATATCTTTATTCCACCATTTGGGCTTATTATTATGGCCTGGACGCCGTATTTTCGATGGTATGCAGTCTTGCACTGCTTTTAGGTAAGTGGTTTCGAATAACTTCCAAGATGTATTTATGTCGTTATTGTTAATTAAAAAGCTCCAGTCAGTTTCTTTAAACATAGCTCTAAGTTTATGAAAGTTTGCTTTCTTGAAATTAGGGACTTTTTCGATGCTACTATTTGGTTCGTTACTAGTAAAGTTTAAAGTGAAAGTTATCGTACGATGGTCGCTGTTACTGAATTCATCTTCAACATTCAAATTCTCTATTAATTCTTCTTTTGTTGCAAGTACAATGTCAAGAACGTTATTACCACGGGTCGGTGTTTCGAACAAATTGATAAAGCGAACTCTCTTGCAAGTTCGTATACAAGTCATGTCCGGAGTGTGAAGTAAGAGTATCGCCCCACTTGGTCACAGGTAAATTAAAGTCGCCAAAAAATACGGTATCTTGTGAGTTACTTACATCTGCAATTTGTTCATAAATTTCTCGGTCAGTTTGCACTGATTGAGCTGGAGGTCTGTATATTAATGCAAGTATTATTTTTGTACCTTTATTATTCTTTATTAGCACAAAAGATGTGTCGACGTTCAAAATTTGAGGTTTTGACAAGAGGGTCGGGTTAAGACTTTCTTTGATATAAAATAAAACGCCACCTCCATTTTTATTTTATTCGGCTTTTCTCAAACATTACATAACCGGGAAGTGAATACTCTGCTAAAAAGTCTCTATCTACTGTATTGAGCCAAGATTCTGTTATACCAATCACATCATAATTTTCAGTAAACACTAGTTCCTCTAAATCTGAAAATTTATTGCGTATGCTACGAGCGTTTGCATAGAAAACCTTTAAAGTTGCGGTTTTAGAACTCGCAGAATGTTCTTTAATCAAATGTTTGGTTCTGATCGGATCTACATTTACATTCATGGCTGACATCGGTCCTCGGTCGTTATCCCTGGCGGTTTTGAATTTGGGTCGTGTTGGTGGAGCTTTATCCAAATTCGCGGTTCTTGACAGATTAGCATTTAATTCCTTCGCAGGTTGCCGCCCTCGCTGTCTTCGGTCCTCCTTCCTGGTTGTCCTGTGATGAGTCGATTTCTTCTCCGAAAATCCTTCACCGCATCGTTGAGAAGACGCCCAAAATGTGCTGCTCCCACCTGGTTCAGATGAACTCCATCGTCCAAAAACAAATAGTCATCGTATTAGAAATTGTCCCAGGTGTCGACGAATCCCACGTTTTCCTTCCTGCAGAAGTTTGCTAGACAACGATTTGTGCTGCTGGCTATGTTGTAAAATCGGCTCTCTACACCAAGCCGGGGGACGATTCCTGAGACGATGATCCTTGATGACTTCTCCTTAAACGACTTGGATCAGCTGCTGGTACTTTAAAAGCAAATCTTCCGACCGGGTTCGCTGTACATCGTTGGATCCAACGTGGATGACGTACATTGTATTAGGAGGGGCCAGCTTAGATACTTCGTCAACTGCAGCAACTACGTCGTCCACACCACCACCTGGGATACAGAAACGCTTCCTGGTCTTCGGTGCTCTGGCGCAAAACTCTGTGAGCTGCCCACGTATCATCGAGTCTCCCACGAGCCGGACTTCTTCTATTTCTGCTTCGTCATCTGAGTCTGCGAGTATCTGGAAGCGGTTTTGACACTCGGTAATCGGTATGGGTTTCCTGGTCTTGGGGCAAACGTTGTTCCTCACAACACGGAAGTTGTCTTGAGGGGGAAGAGAATTACTATTTGTTTCTTGAGTATCGGAACCATCAGATGAAATGGCTACTGCAGGCGTTGAATTGTTGGCAGTCGACGTTGGGGCGTTGGTGGCTGCTGGAGTTGCGGTGACAATTGAAGTTTGTGGTACTCCAACGTTGAGTGTTACAAACTCTTGGAGTGATTCCAGCTTCATGGTGAGGACGTTGATCTTGTTGTAGGCTTCATCTAATTTCATTGTCAAATTCTCTTGTTGCTGGCAGAGACGGCAGACTTGAAGATCGACAGTAACAAACATGGACTCACCAAACCTACTGGCGCAGTTCGTACAAGTGCGAGGCATGGTAACAGTCAGTTTCTTCAGATCACTTCACTCACTTTAAAACACTTAACTCACTTTAAAACACTTAACTCACTTTAAAACACTTCACTCACTTTAAAACACTTCACTCACTTTAGAAACACTTCAATCACTTCAACCGAAAACAATGTTGAAATACACAACAATAGGTTATCAGGGGTGATAGCCTAACCGAAAACAAAAAATTTGAGATACGCAGAATTAGGCTTCCAGGGGCGATAGCCTAACCAAAAGTTTGTTTTAAATTTAAATACGCACCAATAGGCTACCAGCGTTGAATAGCCTAACCGAAAATAATAAAATTGAAATACGCAGAAATAGGCTACCAGGTGTGATAACCTAACCTTAAACAAATATATATACACGTATATAAAACAGAATATGTAACTAAATATACAATTCACCAAATAGAGATTATATAAAAATAAAGTGTGACCACACACAAGGGGTTAATATACTGTATCAACAGATGGCCCTGGTGTCACTGTAGCCTAGTAAAGCAGTAGCCTACTCTTTTTAGATAAAACAAAACAAAATGTATCAGTCAAAGGTTACTACAAGATCGTGCAAGCAACAACTAAAATTACAGATATATATATAGCTACAGTAGGATACTAAACACAATATCTACTAGAGTTAATATGAACAACAGATTGGCTGGCTATAGGCTAGGCTAGGTTTGGATTAGGTTAAACACTTGGCAGGTTGGGTTAGGCTAGGTTAGTTTGTACAAATACCACCCTTAGCTTAAAGTAAAATCACTCTGAGGAGAAAAAGTCAAGAATATATCTAGGGGGAAAAGATAAATGAATGCACTTAAATTTACTACAAAATTGGCTGGAATTTAATACGTATAATCCCCAAAAAAAGTTAGTTTACAAAATGGCGTCGGCGTTCGTTCCTGTAGGTAATGGGTAAAATTAGGGGCTACGATTTGATATCAACTAAGAAGAGAGCGTTTGTTTACAAACAAAACAAAACAACAGATGGCGCTAGTTGCGCCCTGTCCGAGCAGGAGTCTTGTGATAAACACAAAGTTTATCAGTCAATACACAGCGAAATACCGTGCAGTGTTACTTACTAAACTACAGGATGGTTAAACGTCCTCTTAACCACCTTTCATGCACAAGAATGAAGAGGATGAGTAGTTAATACTCAAATTATGATCGATATCGTGAGAGCGTTGACAGAGCGTCTGCAGCGTCTGGCGGTAGCGAGGTGTGATGAAGATAGGGAAGGAGAAGAAGAGATAGGAGGGCTAGAGGGAGAGGGAGGAAGGGGAGAGGAGGGAGGGGGAAGTATGGGAGGATGAGGGTCGGGAGGATGAGGGTCGGGAGGATGAGGAACGGGAAGGAGAGGCCCGGGAGGGGGAAGGCCAGAGGAGGGAGGGAGAGTGGTAGGGGAAGGCGGGAGAGGGGTAGGGGGGAGTGTAGAAGGGATGGGATGAACGTCGGCAGAAACGGAAATAGGCGGCGGATGAGAAGAAAGAATATACTCCTCGATCTTGGGCAAAGATTCAAAGGATAAGTCTAAGAAATCGGGGGGTTGGACACAGGACGGAGAGAGAGGAGAAGGGGGGGGGGGGGGAAGGAGGGAGCTTTTTCTTCTTCCCACTGGGACTCGGGCTCCGCACACTGTGGAGGCGGTCCCTGCGTTTAGAAGAGGAGGCGGGAGAGGAAGAAAGGGAGGAACGGGGCAAATGTTTCGAAACTAGTTTGGTAGAGGAGGCAGGAAGCTGGGAGGGAATCTTGGAACTACAAGACGAGGACGGAGGAAGAGAACGAGGAGGCGGCGTCGGATGAGAACGCTTGCGGATGGGGCGTTGAGACAAACCGGAAGAAGTGGAGTGAGGAAGAGTAGTGGAAGGAGGGGGGGCGGAAGTAGGAGTAGAAGAGGTAAGAACAGAAAAAGAGTTAGATAAAGGGAGAGAACACAATGAGACAGCCAAGGGGATGGGAGAGACAGAAGAAACTGAAGGAGGAGAGGAAGAAGGATGAGAAGAAGGGACAGACGACGGAACCGGAGAAGTAGAGGGAGAGGAGGACGAGGATGATGGAGGCGCAACGGGGGGGGGAGCGGAAGAAGTGGAGGAGACGGGAGGGGGAGATAGAACAGTTGAAAACGGATGAGGGGAGAAGCCCAGGCGGCGAGCTGCCTGACGAGCCGTAGAATGAGTAAGGCCGTGCAATGTATTAAGGATCGTAACTTCAGACTCGAATTTGAAAATGGGACAATCTCGGGAATCAGCAGAATGGGAGCCCTGACAGTTTAGGCAGCATCGTATCGGAGACCGGCAGTCACCGACGAGATGGCCAGATTGTGCACAGCGTGGGCACCTAGGGCAGTCGGGAGCGGAAGAGCGACAGTACTTAACAGGATGCCCAAAGCGCCAGCAACCGCGACACTGCTGAGGACGAGGTAGGGACTCAGTGACGGGCAGGCGAGTACCGCCGACAATAACGTGAGAAGGGAGAGACCGACCATCGAACGTGATTTTGGTGATATTGGCGGGATGGCGGCGATTGGTGCGAGGTGGGATGGTGTAGCAGACAAGACTAACCACAACATGGTCTTGAGCAACAACAATAGACTTTATAAGGTCGGCACAGTCTGCGAACTGCCGACCACCGAGACGGATGGAAGGAGGGATCAGGACGGTATCCGTACAAGAGTTCAATCTTTGGTCTTTAAGGGCTGGGATGGAAGTTCCGGAGAAGTCGACAATGGTTGACATAGCAGCAGCCTGACGTTCGTTCTGGACCGTAACGAGATGGGAGTCATCATGGCGGGAGTGGAAGGTGACATCCCTGCACACCTGCTGAAGGAGACGCAGGTGGAACAGGAGGTCATCTCCGGCGAGAGGAGCTGAGGCGGGGACTGAGAAGAACTTAATAAAGTCAGCAGGGGCAAAGAGTGAGGATAAAGGGAGAACAGAAGAACGAGGGCGGGGAGCGGAAGTAACGGGAGGAGAAGGAAAAGAAGAAGAACGTGGAACGGGTGGGAGATACGGTACGAAAGTGACTACACGAGAGGAAGGGGAAGAAACCGAGGAAGTGGGGGAGGACGAGGGAAGAAGAGTGGAAGAGGAAGCAGAGGAGAGAGCGAACGGACGAATGGAAGAGGGCCGATCAGGTAGAACGGAGTGGGACACGGAAGAGGACAAAGGGGCAGGAACTGAGTGAGCGGCTAGGGAGGAAGCGAACGTAGAGGAGGTAGACGTGCCAAGAGAATTCGACACGACTAGGCTCGGAACTGTATGAGGAGCAGAGGTCGAATGGACGGTCACAGACAGTGCATGGGTCGGTAAAGGACCGGTATAGTGGTAGGCAAAGATCTACCACCAACCGAGGAGAGGACGGGCAAGGAAGGAGAGACAAACACATCAGCCATATCATCGCCAGCGCCGGTGATCGAAGATCCAGAAGAAGGCTCCATAAGACGAAGGTAACATGGTTCATCCGGAGAAGCTCCACACCCACCACGGAGCCACAAATTAGAGGACAAGGTACATGCCCCAGGAGTCAAACCCGGATATACACCCCGACCCCCTGTGCCTAATGGGCGGTCAACTCGTCATTATCGGGTCCAGCACAGAGGGCGAGATTTGACGATAAAAGATTCCCCTCGTGCGGGCACGTCAGGTAGTACAGTTCTACGGGTGAAAGGGAACGCCGTCCACATCCACCCTCCACCAAAGCATAAAGAATAGTCCAGCCGGCAACGATAGAAGAAGGTGAAGTAAAGAAAAGGAAAAAGGTAGAGGGGGGAAAAAAAGACAGAAAAGAGGTACCTCGCAGGCTTCTGGAAACCAACGAGGAGGGAGGTCTTAGCCCACGAGGCCGGCGGGGCCCCAATCCTAAGAAGGTCTGTGGCCCCCCCGAGGAACAGAGACCACCGGCCACGCTTCAAGCCCCGCCACCACGACAAGGTGGCTCCCTAACGGCGGGGAATTTAAGTCATAGAATGGAGGGAAGATTGATATAATGAAAAGGACCTCACCGGTAGGTCCTTCATAAACTGCATAAAATCATATAAATTTAGCCAGAATTAAAGGTAAAGAAGCATCAAGGTGTTGATGGGGTTAACAAAGCACCCACCTTCAGGACAGTTGAAAGCCACTTGTAGAGCACCGGTAGTCTGGATTCTTATGGTGTTGGTGAGGGTGTTGGTGATATTGACCTCCACCCACCTCTCTCCACCCGCCTCATACACCCACACTCGTTCGTCTCTCACCAGCATCATCACACTCACGAGGCCTGGTGGGTTAACACCAGCAGTTTATCAATCGTTGTCATGATAACAACAATACTACTACTAATAATTATTATTATTATTTGTATTATTATTATTATTATTATTATTAAAAATATTATTATGAAACACAATCTGTACACTAACGCTCTAAACATTCTGAAAATGGGTCGAACTCCTGTGATAATACAGTACAGACTAGAGATGGAACGAATATTCGTTTCGTATTCGTATTTCCGAATATTTGCTATGTTTTTCAATATTCGTATTCGTACTCGTATTCGCATTTCCATTCATAGCTATTCGCAAATAATAAAATATGTTCACGAAACCAATAGAATATATACAACAAATTTAAATATTAAATTTTAAAGTTAACACAAACGAATAAATATCAGTGTAGATGTGCGTTGGGGCCGCTAAAGTGGAATGAAGGAGGACTGAGCAGTGTTGCTACTTAACTGTATTTAATAGTACCAGATCAAACTAGTGAAAAGTAGGCCTACCAAATTATTCTAAAGTGGAATCACTGCCCGGTAAACGAACGTGTGCTGGACCTGGACATTTGAACCGTCGCAATATTGCCATTTCAGACATATCCAATGTAATAGCATGTCACTAAAATATATTCCATCATATTTCCTCACTGATTTCGTATTTAGTACCAGATATGGACTATTTTATTGGAAAATTTATAAAATGTACTTAAGAGAGTCAAATGTACCAAATCTGGTACTTTAGTACCAAAAAAGCGGCAACACTGGGACTGAGGACTGGAAACATAGAAAATTGAATGGATTTAATGTTAATTATTCAATTTTCTATAGCTCTTTTAGATATATATACTTTCTATATACTCTTACAATATATTAATAATTAATTCATACAGTTCATTTATGATATTTAAGAAATTACACATTCACATCGTCATTAACTTCTGGTAATTAATGTCATAGTAATTTAATTAACGTTTGTTGGTGACATAAATATATTTACCAGTTCTTGAAGGATGAAATAAGGATTGAAATAGTCGCTATTCGTATTCGTATTCGCGAATTTTACAACTAAAAACTCGTATTCGTATTCGTATTCGCAAATAGTGAAAATTGATATTCGTTCCATCTCTAGTACAGACGTAATAATAATAATAATAATAATAATAAACAGTTTATTAAAGAATGGCAGCCTCATGAGCTGAAAATACACATTTTACAATTAGTGGATGAACATGAGATGTACAGATATGAAAATGGTAAGCCCAGTTTACAATGGGTGAGTATAATATACTTTACATTAAAACAAGAAATTAATACAATAATTATGCTAGTGCAAAATACAAATTATCATAAATTAACCATGAGAGTAAGTGATTTACAGTGCATATACAGTACACATTTATTTTACTCATATATATATACAGAACATACATATATACGCATTCGTACACACATGCATACGCATATATATACATACATATATAAGAACGTGTGTTTCAACCAGTGCATTCCGTTCACACAAATATATATTCAGTTCACCAGTGTAAAGATTGTTTTTTCCTCGAGTGTACATTAATATCAACATGCATATGGTAAGCTCATCTTACACCGTGTAAGCATACTATAAAACATTCATAAATACATTAATGATACTGTACTGAGTGCAAGTATAATATATATACCAATTTACATTATATATCCATGGGTCTAAGTGATATATAAGTAGTCTGCATAAAGTTGGAAACACTTTATTTGTATATGAAAACATAATTGCATAAAGAGCACATATCCAATACCTATCAGTACATAAAGAGCACATATCCAATACCTATCAGTACATTATCTATCAATCTAGCTGTTGCCGGACGCTTTACATATCCAATACCTATCAGTACATTATCTATCTATCTAGCTGTTGCCGGACGCTTTACATATCCAATACCTAGCAGTACATTATCTATCTATCTAGCTGTTGCCGGACGCTTTACATATCCAATACCTATCAGTACATTATCTATCTATCTAGCTGTTGCCGGACGCTTTACATATCCAATACCTATCAGTACATTATCTATCTATCTAGCTGTTGCCGGACGCTTTACATATCCAATACCTATCAGTACATTATCTATCTATCTAGCTGTTGCCGGACGCTTTACATATCCAATACCTATCAGTACATTATCTATCTATCTAGCTGTTGCCGGACGCTTTACATATCCAATACCTATCAGTACATTATCTATCTATCTAGCTGTTGCCGGACGCTTTACTCCCCTTAATGGGGGTGGCCATACACAAAATTACCCCAAGTGGACCTATCCCTTGTAAAAGGGACAACCCATGCCAGTTTACTGAAGGACTTACAGGACTGACCACTCAATTTATAGTCCGTCCGACTCCGAGGCCAGGTATTTATTTATATAGTGTATACTAAACCTAATGTCTGAACTTCCATACAAGCGTATTGATATTTATAAGTATATACAAATCGTTTATGTCAGTGTGCAGGTGGGGTCAGGTTAACCCCTTCCGACATATGACGCGATTTTGAGCCTATTAGGGATACTTTAAAGCCTTTGTTACCATCAGGGGTATTTAGAAACCTTTAGTTTAGTTACTTCAACCTCTACAGTTGTCTTTGAGTTAGCTGTGG
This sequence comes from Paralithodes platypus, assembly GCA_032716605.1. Lineage (NCBI taxonomy): Eukaryota > Metazoa > Arthropoda > Malacostraca > Decapoda > Lithodidae > Paralithodes > Paralithodes platypus. Next base: position 32,206,648 of record CM064547.1, read on the forward strand.
GCAGAAAACTAATTTTGGCAAGGTAATTATAAGAGTGAGATAACTCTATTTCGTATTGCTAATCTGTCAACCTCTACGTCATATGAGTCTGAAAGGGTTAAGGGAATCGAACAGAAGAATGAGGGAGCCCCATAAATCGGGTTATAATGCGATGGTGGTGGATATGGGTGATAGTATGGTGATGGAGGTGGTGTAAGGGGGAAGGGATCGGAATACAGTGACGCGGTTTCATACATATCTATTCTTGGTAATCTCAACCCCAGTCAACTTAATCTCAGTCAACTCAATCCCAGTCAACTCAACCCAAGTCAACTCAATCCCAGTCAACTCAATCCCAGTCAACTCAATCCCAGTCAACTCAACCCAAGTCAACTCAACCCCAGTCAACTCAATCCCAGTCAACTCAATCCCAGTCAACTCAGCCCCAGTCAACTCAACCCCAGTCAACTCAATCCCAGTCAACTCAACCCCAGTCAACTCAGCCCCAGTCAACTCAACCCCAGTCAACTCAACCCCAGTCAACTCAGCCCCAGTCAACTCAACCCCAGTCAACTCAACCCCAGTCAGCTTAATCCGTCAACGCAACCCCAGTAAACTTAACCCCAGTTAACTCAAATCCAGTCAACTCAACCCCAGTCAACTCAACCCCAGTCAATTCAAACCCAGTCAACCCAACCCCAGTCAACTCAACCCCAGTCAACTCAAACCCAGTCAACTCAAACCCAGTCAGCCCAACCCCAGTCAACTCAACCCCAGTCAACTCAGCTCCAGAGAAGTCAACCTTAATACAGAGTTCATTGAGAAAGATAATATTTATTTCTTATTTAACCTTTATTCATATGTAAACGAAATATATCTGCCAAGTTTGGTGAATATTCATCGAGCAATTTAGGGAGACATGTTAATAGTTCATTTTGACCTTTAACCTATTTCTTGGACTTTGATCAACTTAACCCTTTGAGTAGCATGACGAGTTTCGACAATTTATTCTGGCCATCATTAGACGATTCTATACAGCTTGAAGATGAATAAGTGGGAATTAAATCGGTAAAGATGGTCTCACTTAACCCTCTGATTTCCATATACCCTTCCTAATAAAACAAAAGTACTTCCCAAAAGTAGAGAGGTGGAAATGAGTTACTTGAGAAGTGTGTGCGGAGTTACATGGAGGGATGGACAGACGAATGAGGAAGTAAGAAGGAGGTGTGGTGTGGAGGTAGATGTGCTGGAAAGTGTGATAAGGAACAACTTGTGATGGTTCGGCCATATGGAACGTATGGAAAGCGAGAGATTGATTAAGAGGGTGTATGAGAGCGAGGTGGAAGGACAGAGAGGGAGAGGTGCACCGAGGGAGAGGTGGAAGGATGGAGTGAGGAAGTATATGCATGAAGGCGGTACTGGTTGGGAGGAGGAGCGTCGACTGACTGGGGAGAGAGGTGCATGGGGGCGGTTCGTTCGTGGCCACCCCTTCGGGGATCACGGCGTCAGGCAATAGATAGATAAATAGGTAGTTCCCCAAAATACCCAGACTAAACTGTCATAATGCGTCATTATCCTTAAGGTGTTAACTGAATTTCAAAGTGCGAGTGAAGCCTGTTTCTAGGATAGCAAAGGAATAGTACAGTCACATACATAAGTCGTGGTCAGGAGTACTTGAAACATTTTTTTTGATACACAAGAGACGGTGAGCAGTAATTATAGAAAACAAAATCATGCACCAATCAAGTTTTCAAAATACTTATTCAGTGTATCATATGTGCTTTACCAAAATAATAATGACCAGAATGTTTAGTCCACTGCTGTACATTCTCGGATTTGTTTCACTTCTTCTGTATTAGTTGTATAATAATTCCTCTTTCTAAATAACCTCAGTTCTCCCTCGTTCTTGATGCCGATGACAAAGGGCTCCCGAAGGTTACCAGAAGAAAATAGGTCAATGATCGAAAACTGCAAGATAAAAGGGTACGAGTGAAACTGACCTAACTATATATAATGGTGTAATGTAAGCGATGCCACACGGGCAGTTTTCCGGTGGTTCTTATTATGTTATAGCCAATTATAATGTAAAACTTGCAAAATAGACAAACCAAAACAAGGACGACACAATATACAGACAAAAAGAACATATCAAAATCAATATGTAGAAATAATGCTTTAGCAAAATAAAATGTTGAAATAAATTAACACAAAACCAGCACATTTAATGTGCATCACTATAACAATGAGTAAGTCAATTTGTTTCCCCAGCAAATTAGTCACACATACTGTATAATTATATTACCGTATTATCGTCATGTTCAAGGAATTAGGCAATTTGGAAAGTTCAGGACGTTCTGGCAAATTATTTTAAATTCTGTATGAATAAGAAACTACAATGTATGGCAAAAATTTATATTCAACCACATTTGCAATTTGACCCGATAGTGAGCATAGCATGAACACATCACCCCTACCAATTACTACCCTACAAATGTCAGATTTCGACTTGTGATTCATGCATAAACCCAACAAATTACAGCACAAGCCTGGTCGATAAATTAACTCTAATAATTTAGGTGTGAGCATCCTAGGTTCGAATCCCTGGACTGCCACATGTATTTGTTGATTCCATTAATTGAGTTTGGGAGTAAAGTCGGTTGGTGGAGGTAACATAATAATTCATTCAGGTTCAGGGGTAGTTTATAGAGAGGCATTCCTTAGGGTTAAGGCCCCATTAATTACTCCTTCCTTTCATCTACCCATAGCCTATGATAGCGCAGTTGGAGTGGGTGTACATGCTTAGATTGATATGCAGGATTCGAAACTGCATAATAAATCGTAGGCTTGTCCACAATTCTGTAGCTGTCTTCGTAGCGCAGTGGATAAATGCACTGAATTTCGGCGTGAGCATCCTAGGTTCGAATCCCTGGACTGCCACATGTATTTGTTGATTTCAATAATTGAGTTTAGGAGTAAAGTCGGTTGGTGGAGGTAACATAATAATTCATTCAGGTTCAGGGGTAGTTTATAGAGAGGCATTCCTTAGGGTTAAGGCCCAATTAAGTACTTCTTCCAAAAATATATCCATAGCCTATGATAGCGCAGTTGGAATGGTTGTACATGCTTAGATTGATATGCAGGATTCGAAACTGCATAATATATCGTAGGCTTGTCCACCATTCTTTAACTGTCTTCGTAGCGCAATGGATAAATGCACTGAATTTCGGTGTGAGCATCCTAGGTTCGAATGCCTGGAATGCCACATGTATTTGTTGATTTCATTAATTGAGTTTAGGAGTAAAGTCGGTTGGTGGAGGGAACATAATAAGTTGATACTGGAATTGATAACAATTGTGCTTTAATCTGGCAATTAAACCTTTCCGTATTTGAGGCCTCGTGTTTTCCTTATATGTTGGCTATCATCAGACAATTTTATTGGGCTTAGGACGGAATTTCTAAAGGAAGGTTTAATCAATTCGACCCTCCCCTCAACGCTCTGCTGCCTCCCCACCACCACTTCGCCAATCCACCACTGTTTCACCCCACCACCAGCCCCTACCCCCCTCACCCCTACCCTCTCCCAGGATCTCCAGCACCACAACCCAGTGAGCGACCACCTACCTCTAATCCAAGCAGAACTCCGCCCCCGAAAATCCGAGCCTCCACTGCCAGGTTACACCAGGAAGATGTCCTACGTGGTGCCGGCCCCCAGACCAGCACCGGGTGCTCGAGCTTGGACCTGCCTCAACGTCTACAGGGAGAGGTTGAACCTGAGCAGTTGGGGGAAGCTGACCACTCAACCCCCTCAGCACCTCAGCACCACCAGCGACATAGGAAACAACCAACTAGATTCCCAAACAAGAAATAATGATATAGTTTCACACATAGTTAACCTTTCAAGATGGACGACATCTTACCTTTTTCACATCTAAATGATGAAGATTTGTTATTACACATCAACCAAAATGTGTATAATCCCAACAGTGAAAATATCCCTTTAAAAACACTAGGTAAATTAATCTTTAACCCTTTTAGCTTACAATGCTGATGTAGATCCCGACAACTATTAATCTTTAACCCTTTTAGCTTACAATGCTGATGTAGATCCCGACAACTATTAATCTTTAACCCTTTTAGCTTACAATGCTGATGTAGATCCCGACAACTATTAATCTTTAACCATTTTAGCTTACAATGCTGATGTAGATCCCGACAACTATTAATCTTTAACCCTTTTAGCTTACAATGCTGATGTAGATCCCGACAACTATTAATCTTTAACCCTTTTAGCTTACAATGCTGATGTAGATCCCGACAACTATTAATCTTTAACCCTTTTAGCTTACAATGCTGATGTAGATCCCGACAACTATTAATCTTTAACCCTTTTAGCTTACAATGCTGATGTAGATCCCGACAACTATTAATCTTTAACCCTTTTAGCTTACAATGCTGATGTAGATCCCGACAACTATTAATCTTTAACCCTTTTAGCTTACAATGCTGATGTAGATCCCGACAACTATTAATCTTTAACCCTTTTAGCTTACAATGCTGATGTAGATCCCGACAACTATTAATCTTTAACCCTTTTAGCTTACAATGCTGATGTAGATCCCGACAACTATTAATCTTTAACCCTTTTAGCTTACAATGCTGATGTAGATCCCGACAACTATTAATCTTTAACCCTTTTAGCTTACAATGCTGATGTAGATCCCGACAACTATTAATCTTTAACCCTTTTAGCTTACAATGCTGATGTAGATCCCGACAACTATTTATTAAGTTCTCTAAATTATAAAAACCCATTATGTAATTATGTTTTCCCTCATAGCTTTGAAGAACAGTATCATAAAATTCCCAGATCTAACTTTTCTCTCCTAAGCTATAACATAAATAGTATACCACTGCATTTTGATGATTTCATTGAGCAGTGTCTGAACACAATTTCGATTGAGTTTGATATGATAGGCTTATGTGAAACGAAACTAACATCTGATATGCAGCAATTATATTATGATATTCCTAATTACACAAAATTCAATAACAATTTCACACGAACCAGTGGGGGAGTGTCCTTGTACCTTAAAACAGGCTACAAATACATAGTAAGAGACGACTTAACAATTCAACATAATAGTATAGAGACATTATTTATTGAAATATGTAACACCAACTCGGACAACATAATAGTAGGCATAATAATAAGAAGGCCACACACTGATTTCAGATATCTTCATGACAAATTTAATGACATAATCTCAGTAATAAGTGATGAGAGGAAAAAATGTTACCTTACCGGGGACTTTAATCTTAACTTATTAAAATATAAAGATGACAACAAAGTAGCTGAATTTATCTCCACATGCTATTCTAAACTTTTTTCAATACTATAAATAAGCCAACACGTGTAACTTCTACAACAGCAACAATAATAGATCACATTTGGTCAAACAATTTCACGCAAAATGTGTTCAGTGAAATTATATACAATAAATTAACTGATCATTTTCCAATCTTTACCATTTATGAAGCTGAGATATGCGCATCTAATAATAGGGAAGAAGATCATACTTTTATAAGATATAGAAATTATAGTGAAAATAATCTAAATGAATTTAAGAAAGCCATAGAAGATGCGTCCTGGGAACTAGTTTATTTTTCCAATGACCCTAATGTTGTATATAATAATGTTATGACAATATTTAATGCTTGTTTTAACAGATATTTTCCAATAATTACAAAACTAATAAATAACGCACACCTAGATAAGCAGTATATAACCCCAGAATTAAAAATCATGATTAAACAGAAAAATAAACTAGCTAGGAAATATGCTATTAGGCCCATCACATTTGGAGAGGAGTTCCGTAGACTACGTTACCAGGTAACAGAAGCTTTAAGATCAGCTAAAAGAAACTATTATTAATCTATACTCCAAGAATCTGCTGGTAATGCTAAAAAGGTTTGGAACATAATTAATTCTGTTCTTGCAAGGAAAACTAAACACAAAATAAACAACACTTTCATTAATATCGAGTTGACTAAACCTAATGATATTGTGGAACACTTTAACTCATATTTTATTGATGTCGGTAAAAAATTAGCAGAAAAAATAGATACTTCAAATGTAGACTTTACATCCTACATACAAAATAGACAAGTAATGCCTTTTTCCATGTCTCCCGTCACAAGCGATGAAATAATCAATACAGTAAAACAACTACGGGACTCCTCTCCTGGTTATGATGAAATACCTATGACAGTTTTAAGGTTTGTTATTACAGCTTTGTCTCCAGTTATAGGATATCTTTGTAACATGTCATTTTCCAGTGGTGTTTTTCCCGATTGCCTTAAAATTGCAAAAGTTACTCCTATATATAAATCCGGAGATAGTTCAATCTTTAATAACTACCGTCCTGTGTCTGTACTCCCAGCTATGAGTAAAATCCTAGAAAAAAATTATGCATACAAGGATTACAGAGTTTTGTTCAACCAACAATATTATTAATGAGGCTCAGCATGGGTTTAGAAAAGGATGTTCAACAGAGTCAGCTTTATCATCATTTACTAACGATATCCTCAAATCTTTTGATGACAAGCATTTTACAGTTGGTATATTTTTAGATCTATCCAAAGCATTGGATACTGTTGACCATCAAATCCTCCTAAAGAAACTCGAACATTATGGCATTAGAGGTACCATTAACAAATGGTGTCACTCTTATCTAACTAATCGAAAACAGTATGTACAATATAAGGACATTTCATCTAATATGCAAATAATATCCTACGGAGTACCACAAGGTTCTATACTGGGTCCATTGTTGTTCATTTTATTTATTAATGATATTGTAAACTCAAGTATGTTATTTAAATATATATTATTTGCTGATGACAGTACTCTGTACGCCAGTCACCGGGACTTGCGCTCTCTTATTGTTTCTATAAACAATGAACTTAAGAATGTACATAATTGGATAACTACCAATAAACTTACACTAAATATTAATAAAGCTAACTTCGTAATCTTTCACAGAAACAACAACGTTCCAAATGATATGCAACCAATTAAATTTGGTAATCAATCAGTGAGAGAAGTGGAGAGCGTTAAGTTTCTGGGGATAACGGTGGACAGAAAACTGTCTTGGAACTTACACATAAAGGACATAACAAATAAACTAAATAAACAATGTGGTATACTGTACTTAACACGCCAATGTCTTGACTTAAATGCCCTAAAGCTTTTATATTATTCAGTAATTTATCCATTTCTCTTATACTGTCATACAGTATGGGGAGCGACGGGTAAAAGTAAATTACAACCTGTTGAAGTTGCACACAGAAAAGTTATACGAACAATTACATTTAGATCCAAATATGCTCACACCAATGAACTATTTCGACAACTTAATCTCTTAAAATTTGAAGATATTAACATATTTTGCAGTGCTATCTTTGTATACAAAGCATTAAATGGCTATAACAATGTGGAATTATTTAGACATTGTGAAAATGAAAGGTATGCATTAAGAAACATAAATTCTTTAAATATTCCCCTAATGACCTCTATAGACAATCCCAGACATCAATAAAATACCATGGTGCTAAAGTTTGGAATCAGTTGTCTCCTGACTTACAAAATAAACCCACTCTGCCTAGTTTCCAAATTTCACTCTAATCTTCACTAATGTCTAAATATTAATCTTACTTAACATTTGACAATAAAACTGCCACAACCCTAAATTACAATCACCTTTATATCGGAAACAAATTAAGATACTGTTCTGGTGTTGATCAATATGTAGGTACCGTACTGTATTATAAGGCTGGGGTTTGCTCTACCCACAGCGGTCTGGGTGGGGGGTGGTTCGGGGTGGTGGCTAGGTAATTATACCTGGCCACTGTTCCGAATCCCTTCTTGCTGTGGCTGTGGGGCTGGGGCTGTGCCTCATTAGCTATAATTATATAATATGATAATTATGTTTTAATAATCTTACTGTATGTAAAATAACCATCGAGTTGTATTCAAGGTGCCTTTAAGATAGATTGTTCTCAAAAGGCGCACCCATGATATTATTTTATTGTAAAATTAACATATATTGTATGTTTGATTGGCAAAATAAAAAAATATTATTATTATTATTAAGATAATGTTAACCCCTTTGATTCACAGGGTCTTCGAACCCTGAGGGAAAAAAAGTCTTATGTTTGCCAAAATTAAGTAATAAAGCGTCGTCGAAGACCAGAGACAATATGGGTAAAAGTAATAGTCAGAATCGGGAATAGGCTTAAAAAAACACCTGAAGTATATATTTTCCAGTTGACGGATATTTGTCATGTTGATCTCTTGATTACAAAGTTATTTAAAAGATTGTGCAAACATAAAATAAATATTGTCAATACAATGAACAATTGGCATTAATATGACAGACACATATCAGTTTTATATGTTTTCATTACGTATCGAGAAATCAGTTGATAAGGGGTTAATTTTAACGTCAGCTGAAATACAAACCTATACAAATCCAAAGGAATGAAAAAGGTATTTCAATGGAGTGAAATGGGGTAAAATAAATATAAATAAGTATTCAATCTTTGAAACTATTGATAGTGATATACATTTCTATCCATACAGTATATATATACATATATATATATATATATATATATATATATATATATATATATATATATATATATATATATAATATATACCGGTATATATATGTATATATACTGTATATACATATATATATAAATGGATTTATTACAACCAATTTACCTTTAAAAAGCACGATTATTATAGACACTGTGTAATACTGTTTGCATACCATTCATATTCTACTCATACTGTTAACCGTGTGACGCCAACTTACCTTGTTTAGGGACCACCACATATCCACAAGTATTTTGAGGATTTCGTTGGACTTCGAGTAAACAGGTCCTTCCCATTTTGACCCTCGTGGTGGCCGTGTCCGAGGTCTTGAAGGTTATCAGGGTCATCACCCCAGGGGTCAGGTCCCACTTGGTTTTACTACCAATGGGCACTGGGTACAGCTGGCAGTCTGAAGGTAGTATGTAGAGGGGTGTTACAGGTGGTATATAAATAAGTGATACAGGTGGTCTATAGCGGGTGTTACAGGTGGTATATAGTGGGGTGTTAAATGTGGTATAAAGAGGGAGTTACAGGTGGTATATGAAGGGGTGCTACAGGTGGTATATAGAGGGGTGTTACAGGTGGTATATATAGGGGTATTACAAGTGGTATATATAGCGGTGTTACAGGTGGTCTATAGCAGGGTGTTACAGGTGGTATATAGCGGGGTGTTACAGGTTGTATATAGAGGGAGTTACAGGTGGTATGTAAAGGGGTGTTACAGGTGGTATATAGAGGGGTGTTACAGGTGGTATATAGCGGGGTGTTACAGGTGGTATATAGAGGGGTGTTACAGGTTGTATATAGAGGGGTGATACAGGTGGTATATAAAGGGGTGTTACAGGTGATATATAGAGGGGTGTTACAGGTGGTATATAGCGGGGTGTTACAGGTGGTATATAGAGGGGTGTTACAGGTGGTATATATAAGGGTATTACATGTGGCATATAGAGGGGTGTTACAGGTGGTCTATAGTGGGAGTTACAGGTGGTATTTAGAGGGGTGTTACAGGTGGTATATAGAGGGGTGCTACAAGTGGTATAGAGAGGTGTGTTACAGGTGATAAATAGAAGGTGCTATAGGTGGCATATAGAGGGGAGTTACAGGTGGTACATAGAGGGGTGTTACAGGTGGTATATAGACGGGTGTTAAGGTGGTATATAGAGGGGTGTGTCACGCATCTCACTAATTAGGTAGTAAGGAATCGTATTGGCCTTCTAATGTTTGTTTGTTGTCTTCCATAGCTGAGCTCAAATAGGCATTGGGAGGTCAATTACGCGGGTCTCGATGCATTATTTCATTCAGGGTTTCGTTGGTTCATTTCGTTTCTTTTCTGACTACAATACTATTAATTCAGTATCTCATTTGGCTGTTCAAATGTATTTATTTTAAGGTTCACTGTTTCATTCTGTTCATACCAAATCTATCTTAGTTAAATTGGTAATTTGTTAAGCAGTTCACTCCAGTCCTACGCCAGGACAACATCAACTGTGCTTCTTACTCTCACCAAGTGAGAGTACACCCCCCCCCCTCAGTTACTAACCCCTCTGTCCTCTACTAACTTCCTATTCCTGCCAAGGACATTAGTGCCAGGGCAGTAATTCCCTTTCCAATGTTCCCTTACCCACTCTAATACACTGTTTGTACACTTGATCCTCAGTGTTTTGGAGGACAAGCAACTTAGAAGGGTCACTAGATCTGTTGTTGTTTGATTTCCTTTGTACTCCTTTGTACGTGTAACAAGTAGTAACTATAAGTATTTATTTCTGTTTGATCTCTCTTCACAATCACCATTAATAGTCACAGTGAACCTCGATTATATATCATTCTCGCTTTCCAGTAACAATAACTTAAATATTTGATTTGTTGTAAATACGTTATATCTTCAGTTTTGTTTATAAAATTATAGACATTGATTTCATGTTTATCTTGCTACCTTTTTAATCCTTTTTTTTTTAATTTTCTTTGCGTGTGTCGGATTCAGTATTTCACTCTTATCCATAAATCTGACTAAAAAGAATATACATGATAAATATTATTCAACTTGGAACCTGGTGCTGATACCGACAAACGTAACAGGTGTTACAGGTGGTATATAGAGGGGAGTTACAGGTGGTATATAGAGGGGAGTTACAGGTGGTATATAGAGGGATGTTACAGGTGGTATATAGAGGGGTGTTCCAGGTGGTATATAGAGGGGTGTTACAGGTGGTATATAGAGGGATGTTACAGGTGGTATATAGAGGGGTGTTACAGGTGGTATATAGAGGGATGTTACAGGTGGTATATAGAGGGGTGTTACAGGTGGTATATAGAGGGGTGTTACAGGTGGAATATACAGAAGGGGGGTATTACAGGTGGTATATAGAGGGGTGATACAGGTGGCATAAAGAGGGTGTTACAGGTGGCCTAAAGAGGGTGTTACAGGTGGTAAATAGAGGGAAGTTACAGGTGGTATATAGATGGGTGTTACAGGTAAAATATAGAGGGGTATTAAGGAGGTACATAGAGGGGTGTTACTGGTGGTATGTAGAGGGGTGATACAGGTGGTATATAGATGGGTGCTACAGGTTTTTTTTTTTTTTTTAAAGAGACAATGAACGGAGGAAGGAAAAACACAGATAAAACAAAAAGGTCAATGTTCCTAACGGCATCCTCCATTCATAAAATGTTTGTAACAACTGGATTTAAACATTTGTAGATTGTAAGTTTGTGGAAAGCAATTCGAGGGAAGTGAATTCCAAAGAGTAGTAGCTCTGGGGATAAATGAATTCTGATAAGCAGAAGTTCTGCATTGTGGAGGAGAAAGTGTAAATTCATGGGCGCTCTCAGCTGCCCTAGTTCTACGGGGAAAGATGTGGAGAGGCGGCACAATTGAAGCAAGTTCCTCGGAACAATTGCTGTGAAAATATCTGTAGAATAATGCAAGGGATGCAACGTTTCTTCGTATGGATAATGTAGGAAGGGCCTGTGTGATTGCAGGGTTATTGATTAATCTAATAGCTTTATTTTGAATTTTGTCCAACTGCCTCAATGCAACCACTCCACTTCCACCCCACAGAGGTGAACAGTAATCCATCTGAGAACGCACATGACTTTTATATATTACGGCCAACTGCTCGTCAGTGAAGAATTCTCGAACTCTGTACAGGAGTCCCAGTTTTTTAGAGGCATTCTTAGCAATGCTTCTAACATAATGTGTCCAGCTCAAGTTAGTAGTTAATGTTACACCGAGAATGTCAATACTAGGGGAAGTGGGAATATTTACATCATTAAAAAATATATGGGAGTCAGTGAGATTCTGTCGGTTAGAAAATTGAATGTACTTGGTTTTCTGTGCATTAAAGGAAACTAGATTCTTTTGTCCCCATTTATTAATTCTAGAAAGGTCCTGGTTCAGAGAAATTGCAGTGTTTATTTTTGAATTTATAAGATCGGGTTGGGTGAAAGAATTGGTAAATGTGAAGGAACTGTGGAGTGTTGAGTCATCTGCGTAGGAATGTATTGGATTATGAGTGGTAGATATGAGATCTTTGATATGAATGAGGAACAGAGTTGGGGCCTAAACTGATCCCTGGGGAACACCAGCATTTATTGAGTGAAATTGAGAATAAAGACCATTACACATATTTTTCTGTTATGAAGATAAGAAGAAATTAGTGGAACTAATGATGCAAGGCCGTAGTGTGACATCTTCGACAATAAGGATTGATGCCAGACTCTATCAAATGCCTTTGATATATCCAGTGCTATTGTATGTGTTTCACCATGTTGGTCTGTAGCTTGGTTGATTTGATGCGTAAGAAGGCAAAGAATGTCTGCAGTTGATCGACATCGTCTAAAACCATATTGCCTATCACTGATTAATTTATTATTCTCAAGATGCTTAATTATGTGATTATTTAATATAATTTCAAAGACTTTACCAAGAGTGGAAGTTATAGCTATTGGTCTGTAGTTTGATGGATCTGAAGAGGCACCTTTTTTAGGAACTGGATGGATGTTTGCTTCTTTCCAGGGTACTGGGAAGCATGAGGTATGAGTACACAGACGGAAATATTTTGCCAATACAGGAGCGAGCACCAAGGAGCAATTCTTAAGTACTATTGGAGGAATTTCATCTGGACCAGGAGCCTTATCTACTGAGAGATTCTGCAAAATAGTTTTGACATGTCTGGTGTGGATATTAAGTGAGGGAATTTCAGGCGAATTAAAATTAAGTACAGGGACATCTTGATTTATTTCATCTAAGGTTGAGTTCGTGGAGAAAATATCCGCAAGAAGGTTAGCTTTACCTCGTGGGTCACTTACAAGATTGCCAGTCGGAGATTTTAATGGTGGAATGGATGAAGCAGTAGTGAAGTTGGATTTGAATGAGTTAAGAGTAGACCAAAATATTTTGTTATCATTTGGATTATTTAGACGTTTATTTGCCTGCTTGTGGAGAAAGTTTGATTTAGTTAGGTTTAATACGTTTCGGCATGATTTCTGATGTTTCTAAAGTAATTAAAGGCTTCATGTATTTTTGATCTTGTGTATGCATTGTAGGCTATTGCTTTTTCTTCAGTTACTCTAGCACAATTATGGTCAAACCATTTAGATGAATTAGATCTTTTACTGTACTTTTGATGAGGAATAAAAGTTTCCATTCCAATGTTTACAAAATCTTGTGTGTGGCTCAAGGTGGAGTGTGCATCATTAGAAAAGAAAGAGGTCCAGGGAATATCAATAAAGAAACCTTGAAGACCCTCCCAGTCTGCCCATTCGTAATGCCATTTAGTCACCAAAACAGGTTCAGAGTGGGAAGGTGTGGTAGGTGATAGACAGGTGGCCTGTATCAGACAGTGATCAGAAGATCCAAGCGGGGACCTCACTGTAACATCATAATATTCTGAATTGGTTGATATAGAGGGGTGATAAAGGTGGTATATAGAGTGGAGTGACAGTTGATACATGGAGGGGTGTTACAGGTGGTATATAGAGGGTGTTACAAGTGGTATGTAGAGGGGTGCAATAGGTGGTAAATAGAGGGGTGCTACAGGTAGTATATAGAGGGGTGCTAAAGGTGGTATATAGAGGGGTGATACAGGTGGTATATAGAGGGAGTTAAAGGTGGTATATAGAGGGGTGTTACAGGTGGTATATAGAGGGTGTTACAGGTGGCACATAGAGGGGAGTTACAGGTGGTATATAGATGGATTTACAGGTGGTATATAGATGGGTGTTACAGGTGGTATGTGGAGGGTGTTACAAATGGTATATAGATGGGTGTTACAGGTGGTATATAAGGGGGTGTTACAGGTGATATATAGAGGGGTGCTACAGGTGGTATATAGAGGGATGTTACAGTTGGTAAAATAATAGAGGGGTCTTACAGGTGGTATATATAAGGGTGTTAGAGGTGGTATATAGAGGGGTGTTACAGGTATTATATAGAGAGGTGTTACAGGTGGTATATAGAGGGATGTCACAGGTGGTACATAGGGGGGTGTTACAGGTGGTATATAGATGGGTGTTACAGGTGGTATAGAGAGGGGTGTTACAGGTGGTACATACAGTGGTGTTACAGATGGTATATAGAGGGGTGTTACAGGTGGTATATAGAGGGTGTTACAGGTGGTATATAGAGGGTGTTACAGGTGGTATATAGAAGGGAGTTACATGTCGTATGTAGAGGGAGTTGCAGGTAGTAATATAGGGGTATTACAAGTGGTATATAGAGGGGTGTTACAGTTAGTACATATAGGGGTGTGACAGGTGGTAGATAGAGGGTGTTACAGGTGGTATATAGGATGGTGTTACAGGAGGTATTTGGAGGAGTGTTACAGGTGGTATATAGAGGGGTGTTACAGGTTGTATATAGAGGGAATTACAGGTGGTATATAGAGGGTGTTACTGGTGGTATATAGAGGGGTGTCACAGGTGGTGTATAGAGCGGAGTTACAGGTGGTATATAGAGGGGTGTTACAGGTGGTACATAGAGGGGTGTTACAGGTGGTATATAGAGGGTGTTACAGGTGGCATATGGAGGGGTGTTACAGGTGGTATATAGAAGGGTGTTACAGGTGGTATATAGAAGGGTGATACAGGAGGTATATAGAGGGGTGTTACAGGTGGTAGATAGTGGGTAGTTACAGGTGGTATATAGAGGGGTGCTACAGGTGGTATATAGAAGGGTGCTACAGGTAGTATATAGAGGGGTGTTACAGGTGGTATATAGATGGATTTACAGGTGGTATTATAGAGGGGTGTTACAGGTGGTGTATGGAGGGTGTTACAAATGGTATATAGATGGGTGTTACAGGTGGTATATAAGGGGGTGTTACAGGTGTTATATAGAAGGGTGTTACAGGTGGTATATAGAGGGATGTTACAGTTGGTAAATAGAGGGGTGTTACAGGTGGTATATAGAGGGGTGTTACAGGTAGTATATAGAGAGGTTACAGGTGGTATATAGAGGGGTGTTACAAGTGGTATATAGAGGGGTGTTACAGGTAGTATATAGAGAGGTGTTACAGGTGGTATATAGAGAGCTACAGGTGGTATATAGAGGGATGTCACAGGTGATACATAGGGGGGTGTTACAGGTGGTATATAGGTGGGTGTTACAGGTGGTATATAGAGGGGTATTACAGGTGGTACATAATTGGGTGTTACAGGTGGTATATAGAGGGGTTTTACAGGTGGTATATAGAGGGTGTTACAGGTGGTATATAGAGGGGTGTTACAGGTGGTATATAGAGGGTGTTACAGGTGGCATATAGAAGGGAGTTACATGAGGTATGTAGAGGGAGTTGCAGGTGGTATATATAGGGGTATTACAAGTGGTATATAGAGGGGTGTTACAGTTGGTACATATAGGGGTGTTACAGGTGGTAAATAGGATGGTGTTACAGAAGGTATTTAGAGGAGTGTTACAAGTGGTATATAGAAGGGTGTTACAGGTTGTATATAGAGGGAATTACAGGTGGTGTATAGAGGGTGTTACTGGTGGTATATAGAGGGTGTTACTGGTGGTATATAGAGGGGTGTCACAGGTGGTGTATTGAGCGGAGTTACAGGTGGTATATAGAGGGGTGTTACAGGGGGTATATAGAGAGGTGTTACAGGTGGTATATAGAGGGATGTTACAGGTGGTATATAGAGGGGTGTTACAGGTGGTGTATAGAGGGGTGTTACAGGTGGTATATAGAGGGGTGTTACAGGTGGTATATAGAGGGGTGTTACAGGTGGTATATAGAGGGGTGTTACAGGTGGTATATAGAGGGGTGTTACAGGTGGTATATAGAGGGAGTTACAGGTGGTATATAGAGGGAGTTACAGGTGGTATATAGAGGGAGTTACAGGTGGTATATAGAGGGATGTTACAGGTGGTATATAGAGGTGTGTTACAGGTGGTATATAGAGGGGTGTTTCAGGTATTATATAGAGGGGTGTTTCAGGTATTATATAGAGGAGTGTTACAGGTTGTATTTAGAGGGGTGTTACAGGTGGTATATAGAGGGAGTTACAGGTGGTATTTAGAGGGGTGTTACAGGTGGTATAGAGAGGGGTGTTGCAGGTGGTATATAGAGGGGTGTTACAGGTGGTATATAGAGGGGTGTTACAGGTGGTATATAGAGGGGTGGTACAGGTAGTATATAGAGGGGTGTTACAGGTGGTATATAGAGGGAGTTAAAGGTGGTATATATAGGGGTGTTGCAGGTGGTATATAGAGGGATGTTACAGGTGGTATATAGAGGGGTGTTACAGGTTGTATATAGAGGGGTGTTACAGGTGGTATATAGAGGGGTGTTACAGGTGGTATATAGAGGGGTGTTACAGGTGGTATATAGAGGGATGTTACAGGTGGTATATAGAGGGGTGTTACAGGTGGTATATAGAGGGGTGTTACAGGTGGTACATAGAGGGGTTTTACTGGTGGTATATAGAGGGGTGTTACAGGTGGTATACAGAGGGGTGTTGCATATGGTATATAGAGGAGTGTTGCAGGTGGTATATACTGTATAGGGGAGCTACAGGTGTTTTTTAGAGGGGTGTTACATATGGTATATAGAGAGGAGTTACATTTTAAGACGGTCGCACAAGTTTGTTTTGAAGGGGGATTTTCGAAGTATTTCTTTAAGCTTGATGGAGGTCTAAGGAGGATAGGGGCACATATATTTGCCTGCTTGCACACCCAAACCTACCCCTATATACTGGTACCACTATGACGACACCTCACAGGAGGGTGGACGAGGCCGTAGATGTTTGATGGGTGTACAATTATGGCCAGTTAATAGTAGTATATATTGTTAGGGAGAGAATTGCACTTATGTTTTTTTCCCCTCCTCATAACCTACTTAGCTCCATTAGTTTAGTGATTTTAAGAATTTTGCCCTATAATTTTTACGATTTTAAGACCTTCCATTTTGTTCAATGTTAAAACCTTTCGTGCCATCTAGGTGTTAGTCTTTTCCTGGCGAGCCATAGCGAGCCTGTAATTTAGGAGGAACGCAGAGTTTTTTTCATACTGACAAATTTACAAATTTATCTCGAAGTGGGGTCTTTGGGTTATTATTTAAAGCTTAATGGAGGTCTAGGGAACCAACTAAAAACCTCCTTTTAACCCATTCAGTACATGTGATGTTCTTTTCATTACATGCTGGCAAATATTAGATGACTGTATTCAGCTTAGAAAGGACCTCTAACAAATATAAGGCTTCAGATTATCTTAATCGATCCTCTTAACTAACACAGATCTTTCCTAATCTGAATAACATCGTATAATAGTTGCCAGAGTAAGGTGAACAGGACGTCACCGGTAATGAATGCGGTAAGAACAATTCTAAAATGCTGATATAATATGTTGAGACATACATTTTTCGGTAGAATAATTTCCCGGCCGAAAGCCGCTTTCTCCAAAATTACAGGCTCGCTATCGACACCCGAATGGCACGAAAGTGGTTGATACTGATAAAGAAATGGGACGAAAGGCCTTAACATTGACACACTAATGGGGGCGAACGTCTTAAAATTTCATAACTAATAGGTTTAGGCATGAGGGAGTCGGAGGTCCGGAAAAAACCACCACCTTCTCTTTAACACCTACCTTTAGGTTTCATGGCTAATATGCACGGCGATGAACACCCCAGCAACAACAACAACCGTCCAGACATCTTTATTAGTGGGGTGAATATCCGGATGCTGGGAGGGGTGGGTCGGGAGAGAGCCTTCTGCTTTGCTATCCTCCTCACCTTCCACTTAGCCACTTAGTAGCAAATGTTGTTAGAATTAAGTCCTGACTGTCTAGTGGGGGAACACTAGGGGCCACAAGGTCTGTGACGTCTGTGTATCTATGTAACTCAGTAGAGGTCATAAAGTTAGGACATGGTGAAAGACTTATGACCTATGGCGAAACAGCCTGCTAAGTGTTTTCAAAGTCATAAATGTCCCATACTTATAAACACATTATAGCAGTCACAGGGTTATATGCTCTGTTTTAATGTCGTTCGAGTATTGATTACACGAGAATGACGATATCAGCTGTCAAATGAGACGGTTGTAGGAAGATGTGGAGTCGTAAGTGCATTGACTATCCGAACCAGTATCTCTTAACCAACAAATTTGTTTCTCCCTCACGTGTAACTCTTTTCTTCTTTCCACTATTTGCTGTAGCTGTTAGGTCCGTATTCTTAAACATGTGGGAAGGGCGTAAGCCACAATAATTAAGGAAATTAGTGTTGATTTATGAAAGTGAATTTGTAATCACCTAGTTTCTCAAAGATTGCAGTTTGTGTCTTATTTCGCTCACCACAGCGTTGACCTTGACTATGAACAGGTATTGGCAAGAGCATGAATGGCGACGCACTCACTTGAATCAGTATCGAACACAAACGAGAAATTACAATGTGTTATTGTGGCCCAATGTAATCCTTATGACTGTATAAGAACGTACTGATACTAGGACGGATATGGCTCTGTGCTAGGTGCAATACTGGTCAGCCCTCTGCCTTGGTAAAGGCTTAGTCGGACTAGGGAAACATTATAATAGTCCCTTCTAGTTGTTCGTGTTCTTCTTCCAAGCCCCTCGTTCATAATCAAAGCTGTTCATAATTTCTTCTAATTATTTATTGTTTTCGCCTTTTCTCTCTACTTAAGTCAATGTTCTTTACCATTGTTCTACTTATAATACAAAGCTCTTCACCACTTATTGGCGTTAGTCAACATTCTTTATCTTTTCACTCTCTATATATGTCAACATTCTCCAACACTTCGCCTATATTAAATATATGGCAAGTCTTCGTCGTTTCTTGATCTTGAAGGCGGTCTGCGTCGTTATCATGCTCTTTAAGGGGTTTAAGGGGTCTTCGTCGTTTGTTGCTCTCTAAGGGGTCTTCCTCGTTTCTCCTCCGATTACTTCATTGTGTAAATAATGGCCAAAGCGGTTGTAATATGCTTTCAATCGAGACCTGCACTCTCGCTAAAAGACATAGAACTTCAACTTTTGATCCTTTTTTCGAATTATAGTGATGTATAGATATCCAAGCTTTGTGTTGCTATCCTGCGGATACGAAGTACGTAGGGGAACCAACTCCAATATCCACTTATCTTCGGATATTTTCCTTTACAAATATTCCAAACAGATACTCCATGTAGTGAAATTAGCACCAATTCCAGCAAACACTCCTCTTCTAATAGACTTCTTAATACAAATTAATATATATGTTATATACACTGGAGTCCCTCCAGTGTATATAACATATATACAAACCGTATGTAGTTGAACCAACTCAACATACGCTCCTCATCCAAAACAGTGCTATATAAATATCTTGGTTTTTGTTCTTAGTGCTGGAGAGAAAATGCGTGTCTCCTAGTGCAATGTCTGGTGCATCTGAAAGTACACGTATGACTGGAGGAAAGAGAGAGTGTGAGAGGGAGTTAGGGAGAGAGGAAGGGAGGGAGGGCGAGGGAGAGAAAGGCAGGGGGAGAAATATAGAGAGAGGTGGGGAGGGGAGGGGGGAAAGAGAAAGACAGTGATGGGGGGAATGGAGGGGGGGGGGGGAGAGAAAGACAGAGATGGGGGGAAGGGAGGAGGGAGATAGGAAAAGAGAGAGAGAGAGAGAGAGAGAGAGAGAGAGAGAGAGAGAGAGAGAGAGAGAGAGAGAGAGAGAGAGAGAGAGAAGGCGAGGACAGGACGTAGAACGTTGATAATAACTTATTTGAACTATAGGATGGGTTTTATGTTTCGTCGACGACTTTATCAAAAAGTAAAGTGTATGATTTTGACACTACAACTTTAATTTTGACACAGCTATGATTTTGACACCACCACTTTAATTTTTACACCACCACTTTAATTTTGACACAACTATGATTTTGACACCATAACTTTAATTTTGACACAACTATGATCTTGACACCACAACTTTAATTTTGACAACTATGATTGTGACACTACAACTTTAATTTTGACACACATAATTTTGACACCACAACTTTAATTTTGACACAACTATGATTTTGACACTAAAACTATGATTTTGGCATTAAAATATGATTTTGACACTACTATTATGTTGACACAACTATGATTGTGGCCACTACAACTATGATTTTGACACAACTATGAATTTGGCACTAAAACTATGATTTTTACAATACAATTATGATTTTGACACCACAACGATGATTTTGGCAGTGCAGCTATGATTTTAATACTACATGTATAATTTTACACTACAACGATAATTTGACACTACAACTATGATTTTGACACTACAACTATGATTTTACATTACAACGATCATTTGACACTACAACTATGATTTTACATTACAACGATCATTTGACACTACAACTATGATTTTACATTACAACGATCATTTGACACTACAACTATGATTTTACATTACAACGATCATTTGACACTACAACTATGATTTTACATTACAACGATCATTTGACACTACAACTATGATTTTGACACTACAACTATGATTTTACATTACAACGATCATTTGACACTACAACTATGATTTTACATTACAACGATCATTTGACACTACAACTATGATTTTGACACTACAACTATGATTTTACATTACAACGATCATTTGACACTACAACTATGATTTTACATTACAACGATCATTTGACACTACAACTATGATTTTACATTACAACGATCATTTGACACTACAACTATGATTTTGACACTACAACTATGATTTTACATTACAACGATCATTTGACACTACAACTATGATTTTACATTACAACGATCATTTGACACTACAACTATGATTTTACATTTCAACGATCATTTGACACTACAACTATGATTTTGACACTACAACTATGATTTTACATTACAACGATAATTTGACACTACACCTATGATTTTACATTACAACGATCATTTGACACTACAACTATGGTTTTGGCACTACAACTATGATTTTACATTACAACGATAATTTGACACTACACCTATGATTTTGACACTACAACTATGATTTTACATTACAACGATAATTTGACACTACACCTATGATTTTACATTACAACGATCATTTGACACTACAACTATGATTTTGGCACTACAACTATGATTTTACATTACAACGATAATTTGACACTACACCTATGATTTTGACACTACAACTATGATTTTACATTACAACGATAATTTGACACTACACCTATGATTTTACATTACAACGATCATTTGACACTACAACTATTATTTTACATTACAACGATCATTTGACACTACAACTATTATTTTACATTACAACGATAATTTGACACTACACCTATGATTTTACATTACAACGATCATTTGACACTACACCTATGATTTTGGCACTACAACTATGATTTTACATTACAACGATAATTTGACACTACAACTATGATTTTGACACTACAATTATGATGTTATTGAGCTTGAGGAAGAATTGTGGAAATCAGAGGGATTGATCACTTGCGAGTTTCAGGCTTTAAGGAAGTTGGAGCTGTAGACATCGATGTTTAGCAGAATTACTAGCTAAAACACGGTTATAGTGCTTTCATAAATAGATCGAGTACAATTCAGCATACTTTGTATCCATCATAAACCTACTTGCTTAATGTACTTATATTTAATATAGATGTATACGGCTCCAACTTCCTTATAGCCTGACAGTCACAAGTAGTCAATGATTCCTGGAGAGCCTTCCAAAACAGTAACATCGGTTGTAGTGTGTTTCACCTCGGTTGACGGTAACTTGCAAAGTTCCCATCGAGGTTTGTTTGGTATTTTGAAGATTTTGTAGTCAAATAGGGTGCTAAATACATAATATAGGTATTTAATGGATGCAGAGACCTAGTAATTTCATATTTATCCAGTATCGAATAATCAGCTGCTAAGGGATTCAATTTATCGTCAGTTGAAATGATACAGAGTTTAGTGTTAGGTAGAATATAATTCGAAAAGTGCGTCCTAACACTGAAGGGGTTAAGGTCAATTCTAACCCCTTCTATACCAGCACCGTCCTTTATTGTGGTTACTATTAGACGATTGCATTAAGTTTCAAAAGGACCTCTATCAATTAACAGGCTTCGACCTATCCTATCTCACTTAACCCTATTTACTACCACAGATCCTTCTTAAACTACTTAACCCTTCTTACTACCACAGGTCCTTCTTAAACTGCACAATATCCTCTAGATAGAGCTAGAATATAATTAGAAAGTCGTCGCCGGTACAGAAAGGTTTTATTACCGCGTGTATACCTGTGTGTGTGTGTGTGTGTGTGTGTGTGTGTGTGTGTGTGTGTGTGTGTGATAACTCATGCTAGTTCCAGTATTTGACTCTACTAAACACAAATATGACTATGAATAAGGTATACAAAGTGCCTATAATAATCTATATGTACAGTATATAAAGGTATATTGGTAGTAATATACCCATCACATACAAGGACGGAAAGGTCAATCACCATCAATATACCTAATGATGATATATACTGTAAGTAACACCCAGTTCTTAACATTAATTATCCATTACAAACCCCAATGTACTTGAATAAACTAATGAAAGCATAATTATGGTCCTCCCGGGATTCGAACTCGGGACACCACACCCAGAACATAAGCATCTAAACCATTACACCACCAACACATACCGTTCATATTTTACCGTGTCGAGTGATGATGCCTGTGTGTGAGACCGTTTACTTTGGTTTTATCTCCCGGATTTCCTTTGTCACTTGATCACCACAAACCACCACACTATTAGTCCATGAGCCAGGCCAGATATCGGTACCACCTGGGGTGACTAAACACGAATGGTACTAAAATGTTTATAGAGTGACTGTAAGTACATTAAGATATGATAGCCTTCTCGCACTGGTAGCTTAGTCTAATTTTGTTGATGCAATAGGGGCGCTACCCAAAAATAAAGATTTTTAGCGTGACGCTCGGCGTTTTCCTCATTTTCTTTAAAATCCATCACACAATCATCGCGAAACTTTGAACACCTATGTAGAATTATATTCTCTACCAGAGTTGTTCCTAGGTATTTTTCAAATTTCCTCATATTTCGGAATATACTCTATATTTTGGGTATTTTCCTCTAAATCTAGAATAAATCCTTAAATATGGGGAACATTGAAAAATATATTCTAACAGCTCTTGTAGCTTATTTGATTCTCTACAAGAATTATTCCGATGTGTATTTCAAGTTTCTCCATATTTAGGGGTTTATTTCATATTTGGGGATTTTTTGTTATATTTTGGGGATAATTTATTATTGGAAGGAGCAAACATATGTAGAGTGGTTTCCATGTAATGTGTTTGTTTGTTCATGGTTTAATGGTGATATTTTTTGCAGGTGTGTGTCGACTGTTTGACGGCAGGGGCAGGATGGAACCATCTGCGAGGAAGAGAGCACGGATCGACTGTATCATCCACTGCTCTGATGATGACAGCGATGCTCTGGTGTCACCACAGGATTTGGACTCCTGGAACACATTGCTCAGGGCTGCAGAAATCAGGCAGCATGATCCAGTCCTGGAAGCAGCCAAGGGCCTTGAAGAAGGAGGAATACCACACATACATTATCACCGTAAATGTCGTAGTCTCTTTACAATGAAGAAGTCACTGGATTCTATCCTTGCCAAGGGTGTCAAGATAGAATCAGCAAGCGTCGACCCCAGGAGGAGGGCATCAAGGGATGCCCCTAGTACTAGCAGGGTGTATGCCAAAGTATGTAT
This sequence comes from Paralithodes platypus, assembly GCA_032716605.1. Classification (NCBI taxonomy): domain Eukaryota; kingdom Metazoa; phylum Arthropoda; class Malacostraca; order Decapoda; family Lithodidae; genus Paralithodes; species Paralithodes platypus. The sequence goes on from CM064547.1 coordinate 32,230,531, forward strand.
CTTCTGCGAGAAGTCAAGCAAGTACATAAAAACAACAAAGACAAGGGAGCCACTCATACAGTGTGTTGAGCTACGAGCAGATGAGAAGATTCGCAGAGCAGCAATAAGGAAACTCAACCAGAGAATCCTTGGTTTAGTTAGCAGAGACCTTGTTGCTGCAGAGGGTCACTACCACAAGTCGTGCTACAAACTCTTCACAAAAGATGATTTCCCAGCGGCCGCCAGGTCGGGTGCAGGTGAAAATCAGGAAGAAAGCGAGGAAGCACGCTACGAAGAGGTTGAGACAGAAGCCCTCGAGGAACTCTGCTTGTATATAAGGACCAAATTATTCCCCAACCCAGAGGTACTGCCTATGACAAACCTCACATCTAGGCTTGAGAGATCCATGATGTCCCGTGGTATTATCCAACTGAAACCAGCGACAAAGAAACATGTTCGCCGAAAGATTGAAACCGAGTTTGGAGAATCACTACGCTTTGTCCCAGATGAGAAAGGAAAGCTTCTAATCTATCCACGCAGCCTCTCAATGGACGACCTTGCCCGGCAAGCACACAAAATGGCAAAAGACCTGCAAGAAGCAAGAGCAGCTAACTCTGAAGATGTCTTAACCAAAGCAGGAATGCAGCTGAGGAATGAGATCAATAAACAAGATGTGAGTCAGCCATGGCCTCCCGATACAGATCAGAATGTCATTCCTGCAGCAGTCACTCAATTCCTGCACACCCTGCTGACAGGAGAGTGTGAGTGTGAAACTCCCTCTGAAAGAGCTCAACGTCTTGCCACTTCCTTTGGCAGTGACTTGGTCTTTGCTGTTACCAGTGGCAAGACAAAACCACCCAAGCACGTACTGCTGACCAATGCTGTAAAGTCTTTGACAGGAAACACAGAACTGACCCGAACTCTGAATCGTCTTGGTCACTGTGTGTCTTACTCAATGTTTGAGGAGATCGATACAGCCCTTTGTATCCAGAAGCTGGAATGCTCAAAGGATGACATTCCACTGCCAGCAAACATCTACCCTGGTGTGTTCACAACCCTGGCCTGGGATAACATTGACCGACTTGAAGAGACCCTAAGTGGAGCAGGTACTTCTCATAGAGTCAATGGCATTGCTGTCCAGTCCAAGGTTGCAGGCTCTGTGCCAGAGAAAGTCCTGCCAGAGATTACCAAGTCCAAGATAAGAAGCATCACTCAGACATCATCAATGCTGCCAATATACAATGTTGGGCGGCGGGCAGGGCCACCTAGGATTGAGACTGCGTATGTCGACACTACCAAGGAAGTCCAGGATTCAAAGACAAAGAACCATATCTGGCTTCTTACTCGAATGTCAGACCATGAGGACCAGTCCATCAGCAGTTGGACTGGGTTCAACATCAAAATGCGCAGAGACATTGCAGTGGTTCAGGACACTGTAAGCTACCTGCCCACTATCAATGCTCCCGCAACAGAAATGTCCACCGTTAATGAAATCTTGGAACAAACGCATGCTATCATGCAGTCCTTACAGCTTAACAAGATTGTGTGCGTGTTTGATCAAGCACTCTATGCCAAAGCTGCCGAAGTTATCTGGAAACAAGAGAAGTTCAAGAACATTATCATCAGGATGGGCGTCTTCCACACAATCTGTAATCTCATCTCCACCATAGGAAAGAGGTTTCAAGATGCAGGTCTTAGAGATCTGTGTGTGGAATCAGGTATCATCGCAGAAGGATCAGTGTCAGGAGTGATGAACGGCAAGAGGTTCAACAGAGCAGTGAGACTACACAAGCTCGTGTATGAAGCACTGATGAGGCTTGCATGGAAAGGCTTCCTTTCATGGCTAGAAGAAAACCATTCAAGGGACATACACCATCTAGATGAAACACTGAAGGACATCAACAGCTTTCACAGCAATGTGTCTCAGGGACTCTTTCAAGAGCTGATGGAGAGTGAATCATGCACACATATCATGAAGCTTTTCCAAGTTTATCTTGAGACCCTCAGAGATGAACACAACCTCTCAGCATTCTGGATGTCATACCTGGACATGGTTGAGATCATGCTGGACTTAATTCGAGCCTCCAGAGAAGGCAACTGGATGCTCCACCTAGGAGCAATCCGACAGATGATACCGTGGTGTTTTGCCTATGACAAAGTGAACTATGCCCGGTTCCTAACCTACTACTATGCCTTGATGTCTCGACTGCCCATTGAACACCCAGAGGTCCATGAACACTTCATGCAAGGTGGCTTTTCGGTCCAGATCGGTAGCAAGAATCCCTTTGGACGGATCCCTGTGGACCAGACAATCGAAGAGACGATCAACAAAGACACCCAGACACCAGGGGGCACAAAAGGCTTCAGCCTGAAAGGCGGAGCTGTCGCCAGGTACTACCTGACATCGGAGTATCGCAGCAGGTACTTATGTTAAGGCAGCTCAGGACTATGGTAGTAGGCCAAAAGTATACTGACCTACAGATGCCCAGGATTAGAAGAGATGAGGCCGATGTCCAATCTTTAGTTCAACTGATGGAGACCAGCTGGTTGAACCCCTTCAACGCAGAGCAAGAAGATCTTGTCAGTTTGTCAACTGCGACTATGGCACCACCAGAAGTTGTCAAAGACCTTCTAGGGGCCTACAGAATAGGAGAGGATGCATATCAAGCCTTCAAGGAAGAGCGCCTGGAGATCGATACGCCAACTATACAGTTTCATGACACGATGACGAAGACGAAACTGAGAACGTTCACTAACATCAGAATGAAGCCACGCTCACAAGACCATGCCAAGGAGGTTATCTTAAAGGCTGACAGGAACCTATTTGGCCAGATGATCCTTGTTGCCGAGAACAGAAAGCTCAAAATGAGTGATGTCTTGGCTCATCCCCTGGGGCCTTTGCCTTGGGCACTTGCCAGCGGTGATGGGTCTCTCCGCAAGACCAACAAGGCTGCCCTCGCAAAGGAGTTAGAGAGGAATGTTTCTCCTGCAGAAGTGATACCCGAGCCCTCTGCTACCATAATTGATGGGATGAGCCTGGTCCACAAACTGAAGGGAAACGACAAAACTTTTTCACAGCTTGCAGGTACAGCACTGAGTCACGCTGTTCATGAAGGTGCTAAGAGCAGGCGCATTGATGTTGTGTTTGATATCTACAAGGAGACATCCATCAAGGATGCAGAACGAGCCAAAAGAAGTGCAGGCACAGGAATTCATTTCAAGAACATTCAACCTGGGCACAACATCCAGCAGTGGAGAAAGTTACTCGGTAGTTCCTCCAACAAGGCAAGTCTTATCAAGTTCTTGGTAGAAGAATGGAAGGCACCACAGCACAGGGAGAAGCTCAAGGACAAGGAGCTGTATGTCACATGTGAGCAGCGCTGCTTCAAGATCACCAAAGAGCAGTGGGAAGAGGCTCCTGAGCTTAAGTCAACTCAAGAAGAAGCAGACACACGCCTTCTTCTCCATGCACTTCATGCAGCAGAATCTGGGAACAAGTCTGTCATCATCACTGCAGAAGATACAGACGTCATGGTGTTGTGTCTTGGCATGTGCCACAAGATCCCATCCCATCTGTTCCAGAAGTGCGGGACGAAGAACCGGACAAGATTCCTGGATATCACCACACTGAGCCGCACACTGGGAGGCAGCGTGTGTGATTCATTGATTGGTATGCATGCCTTTACAGGCTGTGATACCGTCAGTGCATTCGCTGGCCGAGGGAAGATGACGACACTCAAGCAGGTGAAGATGGACAAGACATACCAGCATGCTTTTCACGAACTTGGACGCTCATGGGAAGTGTCTCCTGAACTCTTTGAGAAGCTACAGGAAATCACCTGCCACATGTACCTACCATCTACCCACACAACTAAGGTAAACAAGCTTCGGTATGAGCTGTTCTGTGCAAGACGTGGAGAGGTAGAGTCAAGTCAACTCCCTCCTTGTGAGGACTGCCTCTTCATGCATGCACTGCGTGCAAACTACCAGGCTGCGATCTGGAGGAGAAGTCTTCAGAGCCAGCCATTTGTTGCGAACCCAACAGACTGCGGTTGGATGACAGATGAGGACGGTAAGCTTGCCGTCAACTGGATGCGAGGCTCACCAGCACCAGATGCTGTTATGCAGCTACTGTCTTGCAAGTGTGTGCGGTCATGCGAACTCCCTAAGTGTACTTGCCTCAGCAATGGTCTAAAATGCACGGACATGTGCAGGTTACAGACATGTCAGAACAAGGCTATTGAAGAAGAGCCGGTGGCACAACAGTCAGATTCCGAGTCTGACTTAGATGATATTTAGGAGTAGTAATTTGCCATAATAGTATGTACAAGCCCATGGCATGCTTAGTGTGTATGTACAGGACTTGTATTAAATGTGACAATTACTATATGCATTTTGTTGACATTTAGGCATTCCTGTCCCCAAATTTGACATTTTAAAAAATTTCGGAATTTTCGGTAGGGTATGTCTATTCAAGAAGTGATAACGACCATTAAGCTACCAATGTGCAAGGGCTATCATATCAAAACATAAACTAGAGACATGTAGCAAGCTAAAAACACCTAAGAGAATTAGTCACCCCGGGTGGTACCGATATCCCAAAATTCGGGTCTTGGCTCATGGACTATATCTATTGCCTGACGCCGTGATCCCCGAAGGGGTGGCCACGAACGAACCGCCCCCATGCACCTCTGTCCCCGGTCAGTCGACGCCCCTCCCCCCCAACCAGCACCGCCTTCGTTCATATACTTCCCTCCCTCCATCCTTCCACCTCTCTTTCGGTCTACCTCTCCCTCTCTGTCCCTCCACCTCACTCTCGTACACCCTCTTAGTCATTCTCTCGCTTTCCATATGTTCCCTATGGCTGAATCATCTCAAGTTGTTCCTTTTCACACTTTCCAGCACATCTACCTCCACACCACACCTCCTTCTTACTTCCTCATTAGTCTGTCTATCTCTCCATGTAACTCCGCACGCACTTCTTAGGTAATTTATTTCCACTGCTCTCACTCTTGGTCTGAGTCTCTCAACCAACGTCCATGCTTCGCTTCCGTAAGTCAGTGTCGGGAATACCACACTGTCATGCAAGGACTCATGCCATGCTCCTGTAAAAAGAATAGTGGGACTGGCAACTCCTTGGCATTGATATGAAGATGATTGATTTGGACCATAGATCCTGACCCTGATGACCTAGGTTTGACTGGTATCCCCATCCCAGGGTACCTGACGTGTCTGTATCTATCCAGACCGTCGGAGGAGGAGCTATCCATGTCAAGGAGGAGTGTAATACTTCTGGCTTCGACCAAGCCGCCAGGAGGTTGTGGATTAAAGTTGGAATTTTCCTCAGTGTTTCTGCTGGCAACAGCGGAAAGCACTAGTTTCCTTCCATAATAATTTGTTTTACCTTCAGACGTCCTAACAGGACCGTCATGTTGGAGGTAGATAATTTTGGATTGTGCTACCATTAACCAATTGTCTAGGTATATAACACCATAATCCCTTGTTTGAGTAATGGTAGCAAAGCCTGTCGGACTAATTTTGTGAAAAGTCGAGGTGCTAGATTTAATCCAAAGGGCATTCTTTGAAAGACAAACGTTTGATCCCCGTTACGCAAAGCTAGATACTTTTGAAAAACGTTTGTTGATTGGGACATGCCAAAAGGCGTCTGTTAGATCGATGGAACACATCCAACCCTGCGGCGGGAGTGTCAATCTGATCTGATTCACAGTCAGCATCCTGAACGACTGATTGTGAATATGGGTGTTGAGATAAGAGAGGGCGATCACTGGCCTCATCTAAACACTGTCCCTTTTTGGCACCAGGAACAACCAGGATGTGAACATGGGCTGTGACAAAGGACTGGAGATAATAATCTGCTTTTGGGCCATCTCTTTGACGACGGATCCCACCTTCAATAAAAACAAGATTGAATTCTGTGGGGATACGTAGACGGGGTCGCCGGGACCTCCGTCAGGAGAGGCCTTTGCGGACTACTGTCCTTGCCCATGTCCGCCGGGGCCATGCCCGATGACAATCTCGGAAGTTGCCAGTCGCATGACTGGTGTTGTCCGGCAGTACTACTCTTGTTTCCATCTCGCCTTGCTTTGGCACTGGGAGTGAGAGAGCCTTGTGGTGTCTCAGTTTATTGAAGAGGAGGGTTGTGACTCTGATGTCGGAATGGGGTGATGAGAGGCCTTGCTACCATCACTAATGGATTTACCCCTAGACTGACCCCTAAATCAACACCCTCTGCCCCTGGATTGGCCTCGTCCACGAGACGTCCCGCTACTCGCAGGGGCTGTGTAAGTCTTTGATTACTGAAATGACCGGGATTGACCATGAAAGGAACTCTTAGCATTAAATTAGATTTAACTGACTGCTCACTCTTTGACTTAGAAATAGTGGCAGGTTGTGAGTCTCGAAGGAAATTGACAATGCGCCAGGTATCGTCTGAGGCTAGTGTTTTGGAGAAAACATCTGATAAAATCAGTCTTCTACCGATCTCTGCAGGGAGTCTGCTAACCAAGTACACCCTCAGGTCTTTACGGACCCGTACCGCCTCAAAGAGAACAGTCCGGATGTCGCCGAGAGACTGAATGGAGTTTTGGAGAAGAAGGCGCCTAGTCAGAGAAAGAGCCTTCTGGACCCTGACGTCCATTACTAACTCAGACATCCTGGCCAGAGAGGCCGCAAGTTGGCGGCTGAGTAAGTATCGGGACGCCAGTCTCCAGGCTTTCTGCCTCATGTTGTAGTCTTTATCGATCTGAACCTGTGTCAGAGGACAAAAAGGTTCAGGTAACTGGCATAAAGAAAGTTTAAAGGCCCCCCAAAATTAAAAATTATATGGAGGTATCCCTACCGCCTTGGCTACCGGCATTGAAAACCAATGATTGTATTCGTGCGGAAGCTGATGACTGCTTTTGTTTGTTATTGTGCTTGCAAACAGCTGGGCCTCTTGTCTCCATGCAACCCACGGCCCTGACTCCCCCCCTTGAATCTGAACTAGTGAAGACCCCGCAGAGTCCCTGAAGGTTATCGAATTTAAGTCTGGGGTCAAGCATTAAATCGTTAAACCCATCTGACTTAGTCCAGTCGGAAAAATAATTTTCCGGCGGAAGCGGGAGGCAAGGCAGGAGATGGTATGGACACAAAATAGTCAGGATTATAAAATGTAGGAATGGCCCTGACGACAACATCAAGTACCTCTCCAGACTGGTTCTTGGCCCTTCATTTCTTAGCCTCGCTTGCCTTGATAACCCAATGTTTCAGAACAGGGGACTCACCCGTGACTGTGGGTTATGCGACCTCGGGGCATAAAGGCTTAACGACAGACCAAGATGCATCCGACCCATATAAAAGTGGCATAAGGCCCTTTTTACTAGGGATGGATTTATTAACTCCTTCAGACTCATATGACGCTAGAGCGTCATGTGGAGGTTTGGCCCAAAAAATCATATGACGCTAGAGCGTCATATGGACTTATCTACATAGCTCTCTAATAAGTTATATGACGCCCTAGCGTCATATGGAGCTCAGTAAGTCCGGTAAGTTAGATGAAAATCTGTCGGTTGATGGCAACCCCAGGTTTCTCCGACAATTCTAACGGTCAGCAGTGTGGTTTTGACAGTTGTGTGGTGCAGTGGCAATGATACCGGGCTCCCGCCTCCGTAGACTTACTGGAACATAATATGTCTGAAGGAGTTAAAAGGGGGAGGAAGCAAATCCGAGAACAACTGCAGATTGGACGGCAACATCGCCGTAGCCCCCAAAGTGGAAGCTACAGGAGTGACAGTAGAGGGAGGTAAAGTTAATTACATCAACCTGAGGTTGAACAGGTACGTGCCCTAGAGGTCACACCCCCGGGGCTACTGGTACTGGAACTGATACCTGTCGCTCACCTTTAACCTGTCTCATGAAATCAACAACTCCTGTAATTGGTCCTTCGCTGCATAAACCCCACTTTCTTGGTCTGACTGGGATGCGGACTATGACATTTTTGAGTCCTGCGTTCCCGAATGCCGGGAAGATGGACGTTGGCCAGACGCCATTTCTTCGGCGTGTACACCTTGGTGGCGTAAAGTAGATCCCGGTAACCAGGTCAAGGGGGCCGGTAAAGCCTCCAACCGAGACTCGCCGATCCGGGCAGCGGAATCATGTGTTCTTGTTTGTGAGTCGTCGAGAACGTTGAACTCAGAAAGGTCTCGAAAGTTCAGATCCGGTATGTCATACACTGAAGGATCTTGAACTGAGGCGGGCTGGTCAGAAGAGCTCATACTCCTGCCGGCTAGAACACATGCTGCTGCCCCTCTCCGTTCCCAATACCGGCAAAGCCTTAAGTTCTGGCTGCGGGTTGTGAGGAATGGTAAACCGGTGAAATGGCCTGATACATGACTAGATGTGTCTCTGGTTGCCTCCCTGCTTGAAGAAGACTGTTCAACCGGTTTGGTTGGAGGCTGCGCCACCGTCTTCGACGAGGAGGACTTTCTAGACCGACTCTTTTTGGACTTGTGATCGCCTGCAAAAAGTGCGGCGTCAAAATCAGAGCGAGACCTCTTCGCCGTTTGTTCTACAGAAGGCGACTTGGGTCTTGGTCTAGGTGAGCGGGACCTGTCACGCCGGCTAGACAACGGACATGCGTCCGGCGGATCTGAGGTCCCAGGTCGCTTGGGCTGGCGGAAGGAAGACTCACGAGCAGAAACCCCCAGGGGCTGAAGTAACTGACGCCCCTTTAAGCAAATCTTCTAATATATGTTCATCCAATTGTCAAGATTTTGCGGGCTACCGTCTTACAGTACGTTACATACACTGACTGAATATGAAGTAAAATAGTCTTGAACCGACTATCTGCATGGTTTTAAATAAGCATTGCGTAGGGCTGAACACTCGGGGCATGATTGGGAAAGCCAACCACCACGAGATCTGTCTAAACAAGGAACACACTTAACAGATAGAGAGTGCCCGATGACCGTTAAATTTGTACAACCCAAAGCAGCACAAAAGGAGAAATTACTCCTATCCATGATAAACTTCCTCCCGCCAGGGAGATAGCCAACCTTCCTAGGTGTCCTACATGCGAACCAGTGGGTGAGAAAGATCCAAGAATCAATGCTCATAAGGACACGCTGTCGGTAAAGCTTAATATATAATAAATATTTCTCCAACGTTAAAGAACAAGAAGAGTTGAATAATACTATATAATCTTAGTTTCCTTAACGTTAATTACATTCCCCAGAAATGTAAGTGAGTAGTGAGTAGCCTACCATGTGCTACTTATATAATAACTTCTTACCTAAGTGAATAACACTGACCCTATCCCGTCTAGTGACGTAAGAACTAAATCCGGCGACAACGCAACTATAGATTTTAATTCTTAATCCGGCGGACCAGCGCCTTTCATGTGAGCAATACAGATAACTGAAAGCTACAAGATAGGAATGGGTGAGTTCGTTTCTCGGCTCAGCCGTTAAGATCCCGGCGGACGTGGCTCCCCACGATCCACCCCCAGGATAAAACGTCGGAATGTACCAAGCAATGAACGTTTTTATCTGTTAAGTTATTTGCGGCGGAGATTAATTTGTGAAAAAGGAAAAGGCATAGCCGGACCTCCGAAACACCATTTTAGTTACATGCCAGCTCAGCCAGAATCAAACTATACGCAGTAAACAAAACAGTTAAAAATCCATGACAATCCTGTACCAGACGGCAGATGTTTTGAATTTTAACATAACTCTTAGATGTTTCCCGGCGGAAAAACCACGCGAAACAACTAGAGACACGTTGTTATTAAATCTTACTTTATAAATCCCGTCGGAAGGGCCAACCCTTCATTATGTGGCATAAACAATGTGAAACATACATGGCATGGTTATACATGAATAGTAATCAATACATCAATAATAACACCCTAACCATATATATAATAACCTACCTGAGGCCAACTAGATGGGGGCAGATGGTGATGAATTAGTCACTGTAGCACAAACCTGCGAACCACTGAAGACCTCACCAACACGTAGAATCACGAAGAGTAGGTTGAAGAGCAGCATGGCTCCGTGCAGGACCCCTCAGCTAAGTGAGACAGTCCACGAGCACTAGCCCACGAGGCATACTTGTTGAACACCCAAAGTGGACCGAACAACAGGCCCCAGTTCACCCTATAAGAGGCCTTATGACTACACAGTAAACTAATAATGAGCTAGGATAATAAAAACAAGCACTTAGGAGCCTCGCCTTAGCACAACGAGGACTCCGGCTAACACGTTTACTATAAACCCTGAAAAACAGTCTCCAGGGCCCGCATTTTTAACACTTCACAGCCTACACAAGTAGATAAGCTACCTGTCCTCAGCACATAACATGTACAGATGAGCAAAGACTCACCATAAACGAGGGGAGGTGACGAACAAGGCAGGACAGGAGCGCCAGGAACACACGTCCGTTCAACGCGGCCCCGGGAGAATTAAGGGCGAGATAGTGCTTCGATGAGTGAAGCGAAGCATACACAAACAGCAGACGCATGAGAAGCGCAACGCTAAGATCAAAGTTTAATTTTTTATTTTATAATTTTTTACTAGTTCTTTTCTAGTAGTGGTACCCACATCATATAGGACGAGTCTGTGAGTATTTTTTTAAGAGCGTTTCGCTCACGATGTGTGGCAAACGTATTTTGTTCTCTCCCGGGCGGGAAGTTTGAAAGACAAGCTTGAGTTCAAAGATTGGCCATTACCAACGTTAAGGCGCATCGTCAATGATGAAGGGACCACTAATATATTATAGGTTTGATTCCCGGAGGGAAGTCATGAAAACCTAATATTTAGTAGGGGCCCCGTAATCATCCCCTAGGCCACCCCTGGTGGCCTATTTCTGTTTAAATAAACATAAATTTGTTTTCGGTTCGGCTATCACTGCGTATTCAAATTTAATTTTGTTTTGTTTTAATTTTTGGTTAGGCTATCACCGCTGATAACCTATTTGTGTGTATTTCAACATTTTTTTTTTCGGTTAGGCCTATTTAAGTAATTGAAGCGACCTGAAGGGAGTGAAGTGTTTTTAAAGTGAGTTTAGTGTTTTTAAAGTGAGTTAAGTGTTTTTAAGTGAGTGAAGTGATCTGAAGAAAGTGATCGTCACCATGCCTCGTGCCTGTACGAACTGCGCCGGTAGGTTTGGTGCTTCCATGTTTGCTCCTGCCGACTCTGCCAGCAACGAGAGGATTTGACAGCAAAATTGTATGAAGCCCACAACAAGATCAACGCCCTCACCAGGAAGCTGGAATCACTCCAAGAGTTTGTAACACTCAATGTTGGAGTATCACTAACTCCAATTGTTTCAACTCCAGTATCCACCACCACCCCAACGTCATCTGCCAACAATCCAACACCTGCAGTAGACACTGCAGCAGATGCTTCTGACGAACCTGAGCCGACATCAAACCAGGACAGCCGCCCTGTTCACCTTAGTCTCTCCCCCACTCCTCGTGCAAGAAGCCTGCTAGCACGAACAGTACCAACCCCTCGCCCCCGTTCTAACCACTCCTCTCCCCGACCTGTACGTAGAGTCCCGCCACCACAGGTTTCCGGATTTACACCAGTGAGGAACGGTGCACGGCCAACGCAGAAAAGGTCTCATCTACCAGTCACAATGTCAAACAGATTTGAGATATTGGTAGAGATGGAAGACGAACCAGAAGAGACCAGGCTCGTTGGGGATTCCATCCTACGAGGACAGGTCGAAGAGTTCTGCGACAGAGTCCCAAATCAACGAAAAAAAAATTGCATCCCAGGAGCTGGACTGGACGACATTGTGGAAGCCTTCGAAGATACCACAAAGGATGCAAATGAAAATACCCTTTTTGTCATCCATGCTGGTTCAAATGACGTCATGCGCACCAGATCCGAAGAGTTGATGGAGAAATATCGCAAGATGATCCAGCACTACAAAAACAAGTCAAGGAATATCATCATCTCAGGCATTCTCCCCAAGATCGACGCACCTGACAAATTCTACGACAAGGCCTTCAGCACAAATAACCGACTAAAATATTTGTGTCTGAGGGAAGAAGTTGAATTCATCAACCTCTGGGACAACTTCTACAACCAGCCTACTCTGTTCCGCAAGGATGGCACTCATCTAAACCCTGTGGGTTCAGCACGCATGGGTCGTCTCCTACACGAATCAGTCCGCAGCCATGGATCAAAAAACGCCATCCGAGAAGAAGCAGCAGTGACATAAGTCATCCAACGCCAAGAAAAAAACAGAGGCAACCGAAAACCACCAGCGATAAGGACCGAAGACAGCGAGGACCGAGGACAGCCATGAACATAAATGTAGATCCGACAAGAACCAAAAATATTATTAAAGAGCGTTCCGTGAGTTCTAAAACAACAAATTTAAAGGTTTTCTATGCAAACGCTCGTAGCATACGCAATAAATTTTCAGATTTAGAGGAGCTAGTGTTTACAGAAAATTATGATGTGATTGGCATAACAGAATCTTGGCTCAATACAGAAGATAGAGACTTTTTAGCAGAGTATTCACTTCCCGGTTATGTAATGTTTGAGAAAAGCCGAATAAATAGAAATGGAGGTGGCGTTTTACTTTATATCAAAGAAAGTCTTAACCCGACCCTCTTGTCAAAACCTCAAATTATGAACGTCGACGCATCTTTTGTGCTAATAAAGAATAATATAGGTACAAAAATAATACTTGCATTAATATACAGACCTCCAGCTCAATCAGTGCAAACTGACCGAGAAATTTACGAACAAATTGCAGATGTAAGTAACTCACAACATACCGTAATTTTTGGCGACTTTAATTTACCTGTGACCAAGTGGGGCGATACTCTTACTTCACACTCCGGACATGACTTGTATACGAACTTGCAAGAGAGTTCGCTTTATCAATTTGTTCGGACGCCGACCCGTGGTAATAACGTTCTTGACATTGTACTTGCAACAAAAGAAGAATTAATAGAGAATTTGAATGTTGGTGATGAATTCAGTAACAGCGACCATCGTACGATAACTTTCACTTTAAAGTTTACTAGTAATGAACCAAATAGTAGCATCGAAAAAGTCCCTAATTTCAAGAAAGCAAACTTCCATAAACTTAGAGCTATGTTTAAAGAAACTGACTGGAGCTTTTTAATTCACAATAACGACATAAATACATCTTGGAAGTTATTCGAAGCCACTTACCTAAAAGCAGTGCAAGACTGCATACCATCGAAAATACGGCGTCCAGGCCATAATAATAAGCCCAAATGGTGGAATAAAGATATTTCAAACTGCCTGCTTGCTAAAAAATTTGCTAATGATAGATTAAAATCCTCACAAAATGACGAAGAATGGCTGAAATTTGTAGAGCTACGACGCAAAGCCAAAAGTTAATTAAGCAAAGTAAAAAGACCTTAGAGTTACATATTGCGAATCAAAGTAAAACAAACAAACAAACAAAAGAATTCTATAGTTATATCAGAAAGAAAAAAGTAGTTACTTCAACTGTTGGACCATTAGTCGATGAAAATGGAGAATACACCAAAGACGAAGTACAAATGAGTAATGCCCTCAATACCTTCTTTGCATCAGTTTTTTACAACAGAAGACCTCAGTGATATCCCTACACCATCGCCGATTCAGATTGATAATTCAGATGTTCTAAGCAATATCACCGTTACAGAGAGAGAAGTATTGAATTGTTTAGATAAACTCAAGGTAAATAAAACGCCTGGACCTGATACAATCTCGCCTAGAGTTCTAAAGGAAGCTAAAGATGAGCTCTCCAAACCACTGACATTACTATTCAATAAATCCTTGCAGTCTGGAATTATGCTCGATCAGTGGAAGCTAGCCAACGTAACACCGATATTCAAAAAGGCAGCAAATCCCTACCCAGTAACTATCGTCCAATTAGCTTAACCTCAGTTGTATGTAAAATGCTAGAAACGGTCATACGAGACAGACTCGTAAATCACTTAGAGGAAAATAACATACTTAAAGATACTCAACACGGCTTTCGTAAAAAACGTTCCTGTTTAACAAACCTCTTAGACTTCTTCTACGATATCCTCAACCTCTACGATGAGAGTAAAGCTGTAGATATTATATACCTTGATTTTCAAAAGGCCTTTGACAAAGTTCCCCACAAACGTTTACTGCTAAAACTAAAAGCGCATGGAATACAAGACGGTGTGTTGAAATGGATAGAAAATTGGCTCAGCGACAGAAAGCAAAGAGTAGTCATAAACGGTAAGGCATCTAAATGGACCAATGTAAGTAGCGGGGTACCCCAGGGATCGGTACTAGGACCAATTATCTTTCTAATTTACATCAACGACATAGATGAGGGTCTCACCTGTACAATCTCAAAATTTGCTGACGATACAAAAATTGCAAATAGCGTACTCTCAAAAGAACAAGTTGACGATATGCAACACAATCTAGATAAATTGTCATGTTGGGCCCAAATTTGGCAAATGAGTTTCAATGCGGATAAATGTAAAGTACTACATATCGGATACCTAAATGAGAAAGCAAACTATTCGATGAATGGCACTCAGCTTAAGAATGTAAACAGAGAAACCGATCTGTGAGTAACAATATCGAGTAACCTAAAACCGAGTCAACAATGTTCAGAAGTTGTTAAGAAGGCAAACAAAATAATTGGCTTTATAGGCAGGTCATTTGAGCATAAATCCAAAGAAGTTATCCTAACCCTTTACAATTCCTTAGTCCGCCCTCTTCTGGAATACTGCGTTCAATCTTGGTGCCCTTATTACCAAAAAGATATAAACAAGCTAGAACGAGTTCAACGTAGAGTTACCAAAATGATACCTAGCCTAGAGAACAAACCATACGAAGAGCGTCTTAGAGAATTAAATCTATTTCCTTTAACCCAGCGCAGATTAAGAGGTGACTTAATTCGAGTGTTCAAAATCATCAAAGGCATCGACAATATGAACTGTAGTAAGTACTTCACTATCGACCAATCTAATTACACGCGGGGAAACGGTTGCAAAATTATTGGTAAATCTTATAACTCACACGAATCTAAGAATTTCTTCTTCAATCGAGTTTTCAACTTGTGGAATGGGCTTCCCCGAAACGTTATAGACTGCATCACCGTTGATTCATTTAAACTCCGCCTAGACAAATATCTCGCATCAAACCCGCGACTGACTGCGTTTGTAAATGAATAACTTTATTTTATCCCCCCCTCAGTTACTAACCCATCTGTCCCCTACTAACTTCCTAATCCTGCCACGGACATTAGTTCCAGGGCAGTAATTCCCTTTCCAATGTTCCCTTACCCACTCTAAACCACTGTTTGGACACTTGATCCTCAGTGTTTTGGAGGACAAGCAACCTAGAAGGGTAACTAGATCTGTTGTTGCTTGATTTCCTTTGTACCCTTTGTACAATGATTTCATCGGCATAGGTGTGCTTTTTTGCCTAAAAATCTTTGTTTGTGGGAGAGAAGCCTGCTTGTCCCGCTTACCAGTGCCCGAACATGGCCTGTTTGTTGTGTAAACTTGTGCTGAAAGATATCCTTTTCCAGCCAGTTTCACGGTGGGCTCCGCGGGTGCATATACGTCAACAGGTATGCCACGTTCGCCGGTCCGCAGCCCGGACACACCGTAGTGACCCTTGGCGCGGCCTGGTTGTTTCAAGACGGTATCAACCTCGGAACCCTGTATCAGAGCACGGTTTAGGGAGAGAGGTTGAAAAAAGGAGGGGAATCTTCCACGACTTTGAAAAAATCGAAAAAAACAAACCAACAAGCGGGTATTAAGATGTGATAACATCTTGCCTCCACTTGTCGCTGGCCATCAACGTGTGTAAAGCCTTGGCTAACCTTACTATGATGTCACCTAGCTTATCCGAAGCATCGTATCTACATCTCTTTGAGTCTGTGAATCAATCATCGATGCTGTTAGTATTGGGGAAAAATAACCCTGTAATAAACATTATCGGGTAACCCCTTCACCATATTGAGTCTGAGAAGTTGTCTAGCTCGAACTGCCTCAAACAAGGCTGTTCTGATGTCCCTGATCGATCTCGCCGGGTGCGGCAGGAGATATTGTTGAAAAGCTTTAACCGTTTCCTCCTGACGCCTCGGTGGGTTGGGCACCGGTTTAGCAATGGCTTGAGCTGTGTCTCTAGTTAGCAGAAAACCAATAAATTTACAGTGAGCGTTATCACGTACTAGGAACTCTCGTTGGAGTTGAATAGGATCTGGAGTTTGGAAAGGAGCTTGGAAGTGTTTAACTTCTAATTGAGGGGCAATAAGGAAATCGAATATAGCTCGTGGGACACTGCCGGGCCGTGGCTCCAACAAAGCAAACTCAATATGGTGTGGTGGGGGGACAGATAGGGAAATATTCGAAGTAATGTCAATGGCAAACTGTTGGAGCTCCTGATCCCAACTCACCCATGGTCCGTGCCCCACCTCTCCCAGATTTAATTCCCTTCTCTCCTGTTGTGAGGTTGTCGGAATAAAGGCTAACCTTGGTTCAATCAAACCCAGTGAATGACCACCATTGCTGTCATAAGGCTGAGAGCGAGCGGGGCAATTAGGAACATCTTGGGAAGGAGGGGCAAGTCGCCATGGTTCATAGACTAAATATTGATAATTGGTAGGGTTAGGAATTGCTTGAATCTGTACCCGTATTATATTACCTTGGGTATCTTTGGCCCGGAAGACTTTATGTCTGTTTACTTCAATGGACCATTCCCTAGGAACTGGGACCTCCCCACGTATGGATCTGTGCCCATCTCCTGCCTTAGACGAGGTAACAGGGAGCTAAAGTCTGCCCGGTTCTTTTCGACCCTGCAGCTTGCCCGCCGTTTGCGATTGAGATAGTTGGGGAGCAACTGGTTTAGAACCATGAGATACTACGTGCTCCGGCGGAAGTTTCAAGGGTTCCGCCGTTGAGTGAACTGCTATGTTAACTTCAGGAATATTAGCACTAGGCTGTGAGCAAGAAACTGTCTCCTTCTCCGCCGTGGTAGAAGCATTGACGTTAGCTGCCAAAACGCTAGCTTACGATAGTCTATCTAAACCATCTACACCCTGTTGGGACCCGATAACCACCCGTGGTGTGACCGTGGCCATGACTTGTAAGTCCGCCGAATGATTATTAGTGGTGGAGAGTGGCAATTTAGTTATGGTCGAAGCCCTGATCTTATCCAGGTCTGTCATAACATATATTTTGGCTGGTGACAAGGGACGAATTGGAACGTGTTCTTGCATTATTAAGTTAGTGGAGGAGACCGAATGGAGAAACAAAACCTCGTCGTCCGTAGAGGTGGCAGGCACAGATCCCGGCGGGGGGGTTACTGTCACCTCAGGAGTATCCCGAGGGTGTTTGGAAATAGCACATTGTTGAAGAACGTTTTGTAACAATTCATCTAACTGTTTCGCCGTGACACATTGGGACCTTGGCCTTTTGAGAGATTTAGACTTTACCTTATCCTCAGATGGTGGGTCCTCTACCTGTACCGTTGGACATGGTTCCTCAAGCACTTTACCTTCGTCATGCAGAGTTATTTGCTGGGGAACTTTCACCGGCGACCTTTTAACGCGCGTCACCGACGCCTGACTAACCAGTTGAGAGGGTTGTGTAACCCTATCCCTTGGGACATTGCTCAACTGATCCTCTAGGTATGACCTATAGTGACAGACTCTGATCTAGTGCTAGGTACTGTTGCTCCTGTGTCTCTGGCCTCTGGCCTAGTGGACAATCGTGGGACGTCTATCGCTGGCGTGTCTAAACCCGCCGCTATATTATGTCGTAGTTCCATGTCAGGCGCCGGAGACAAATACAACCCTATTTTGCCGTTCGGTAAATTACTCTGAGATATCACTAGTTTAGAACCTTGTAGTCTTACTCTAACACTTGGTCCAACCCTCATTGCCGGCAGAGATTGCTCGGCATCCGTCCCGACGAGACCGGGGGAATCCCCCGGCGTCCCCGAGGCAGATGTCGAGGCGATCGGTTGTGAAACAGACTTACACACATGGGTGAGGGAGCTATCCTGTACTTCCGCCACAACCTGGTGCTGCAGTGGGCTGGACAACTTGCGCTTCTTGGATGGCAAGTAATATAAAATGGACCACCTCTGACGAAGTTGCTGGGGTGATTCCGGTTGAGTTGAAGGTACAAACTCCGGCAACTCTGAGCGAGTTCTCTTGGTTTGGGGAGGGGAGCGACCTTCGGATGCCTCGGATGACTGGGGGGAAGCAAGATTTGAATTTGGTACCAAAGGAACCTGTGCCTGATGGACTGAGAGATGTGCGAAAGAATACAGGCGAATAATTCTAAGTAACTCTGCATTGTCACAGAACAATTCTACATCCGCCACCCTTGAAACGTAAGAAGCAAACTTATTCTTAATTTCAATAAGGGTTAACAAGCATGACATATCTTGACTAGCTAGCCATTCATCGAATAGATCCGAGCAAACCGGACATTGACGAGCTGTCCATGAAAAAGTAGTCTTGTCCAAACATTTAATACAGCGTATGCACAGCCTGTGCGCTGCTACTGGGATTGAAAGACAGGTAGGAGTAGAACAAATCGAGAATAGAGGCATGGTTACTGACTCCCCTCCCCGCCGGGAACAGTTCCTCCTTAGCCGCGCTGCTCGAGATGTGAAGAGATCTGGAAATAGAAAATTCCCAGGAATCAATGCTCATAAGGATAACCTGAGAGGTGTTAATAACATCCTACATACTCCCCGGCATCGAAAAAGCAGTTGGTCACTGCCCAACTATTTTTCCGCCTCCTGAGAATTTTCGTGAACAACCCCACGCCCTTTTCAATCAGGGGGAAGTCACACGAGCTTACCTGTGACATGGGTCACTGGCCCTAAACAGAACTCCTAGTAAGCGTCGTCGTGCAGCTGTTCGCTAGCTAGACACCGCTAAACCTGTTACCCAACTGTGCCGCCGGGCTGGCGAGGTAAACTGGCAATTCACAGGGCGAGTCGTTAGACATCGGTCCGAGACCGTTCTCCCTCCGCCGGGCCATGCACGTCCGTCGGCAAGGAGGGTAGTGGCACACTACCAACAAAGAAGGGGTAGGTAAGCCCAAGCACACCAGCACGGCGGCAGCCGGGCTCAGTACAAAGAAAGAGGACTGGCGGGCCAAGGAACTAGGGAAAACAACCGTCTAAAGCACAAGACCACCATTCCCGTACCAAAAAAACCCGCACAATAAGGACGTCTCCTAGAGTTCCCGGCAAGTGATCGACACCCGTACCAGGGAACACAGGAAAAAGGGGGGGGGGACATAATATATAAATATCGTAGAATTAGTAACACCCCTAAACCTTAAGGAGACCCTACTGAGGCTGGCCACGAGGCATAAGGAACCCATAATGTAGGAAGAAACTTACTCCTGAAGACATTACAGCCACAGCACGAGGAGATGAGGCCCGCGAGAGGGGCCTAAGAGCAGGCTCGAACACCAGAAGATTCCACACCACGTGTGACAATCCTTGAACTGGAGCGTCTGCTAAGATGAAAAAACACACGGCCCCTAGGCCAACACGCTGGACTGAAGACCATACTGCAATGAAAAATAGCCTCCTAGCTAAAGATAATCACAAAACTAAGGCGCGCAGAACCAAAGAAACAACATATGTGGCAACTGTCCTGGAGAACACGTAAGCGCCTTACAATACCCTAATTTTAACACTTCCTGCGGGCAACCAGTAGGGTAGCCTGTGCTAGCTAATCTAAACCTTGTTCAATACAACTCAGATATATACAAATGAGTAAGGACTAACGAGAATTGAGCGAACGACGAATCTGGCGGAGCGCAGGCGACGCACGTCCGACTTAGTTGACCGCGGGGGAAGAGAAGGACGAATGGACGCCTAGTGAGGAGCGGCAAGGAGCCACAACGCAAGAAATCCACCGAAATGGGAAGCGTGTTATAACAAGGTTTAAGTGATTTTTTTCTTTTTCTTCTCTTATTTTTTACGAAAGTTTTTTCGTAGTGGGTACCTGATCTAATGACGACTCCATAAGAGAAGTTGCGTTACACTTATGAGGAATGCTCTGTTCATCCCCGCGGCGGTAGATTCAAAACGGCTGACACGGGTGTTGAATGGAGACTATTATATTAATAGGCAAATCGTCAATGATGGAGGGGCCACTATTAAATATAACTACCTAACCCCAAAAATATTAATATAAACGATTTTTCAATGGATTCTGGTATCATTGGGCATACTAAATATCTAGTCAAATTTAGCCCTAGAATCGAGGTCATTTTCAAGATGGCTTCTAAGATGGCCGCCGGGAACTTAAACTGGCTATATCTCAATTACTATTCAACATAGGAATGTGGTTTTGGTGTCTTACCCTAGGTTTTGGGGCTCATAGGATTCCGCTTGACAGTGAAATTATTATCAGTTAATTATTTATTGACAAATGTAAAATGGTGTCCCAAGGTGACGACTCAATCCACTACATTTCTGTGTCAAATTTTAGTCAACCTAGAGAAGTACTTTCAGTATGTATACATAGGTTTAAAGCACCCAGCAAATTATGAAAAACATGAAAATGGATGCTGCTTACCTGGAGGCCATCAGTTCAAAATATGTTGGATGCTTACATTTCTCACCAGACCCTTCGTTAAGGAACATGTTCACTGGTGTTGTGCCTCCGAAAGGTGTAAACGTGTGTGAATAAGAGTCTGTTGGATGCAGCAAAATCTTATGAAAGCCTGCATTTACATTCTCGCTGAGTAGATGAAGCCAGAACCTTTGGACAAACGACCAATATCGAGGTCGCTCATGACAGAACAATTGATTCCACACGTCTTCTTTTCCAATATTTCCTGGGAGTCACCAAAACTGGAAAGCTATCTTTGGGGGAGGTTATGAGTTACTAGCACAGTTTTTTCCTCCTGCCCTCTTTGAAGCCAGAAACGTCTTGCAAAAGACTGATAAACCACATCTAGTTCAAACAAACCTGGTAAACTTGGTTTACTGGATTATCTGATTTCTTTGCGGTTATTTATGTAATTTCATATATTTTCTGGGTGCTTCAAGCCTATGTATGCACACTGAAAATACATCTCTAGGTTGACTACTATTCGACAGAGCCAATTTAGTGAATCGGGACCTTGGGCCGCAATTATATATTTGACCCATTCCCTGCGGGTGACGTTCCGGAACGCATAGGCAATTTACAGCAATTTCCAGGCTCTAAAAGCCTGTAAAAGCCGTAGAAATCGAGTGTCAGTGGGCGGGAGCATGAGGGACCCACCTCCGACCCTCAGAGCAGCCAGCCGCTCACTGAGGGAGACTGTGTCTCGCGCGGGTGTCTCACAACAGTGTTGCCGAGCGAGCGAGAGCTAATAATTAGCGAGTTTTCCCGAATGTCTATGGCAACGCTACGGGTGAACCCCGCCACCTATGAAGCTCGTTCTGGTCTCATTTTGGAGCTATTTTCGCCTAGTTTTCGGCAGAATACAGTTCATTTAATGCAGATGCTTGATTAATCATTCAGGAGTGCCTGAATATGCCCTAAATAGCGCAAATATACCCGCAGCATAAGTGTTAAGTATATAATTAGGGATCCAACTATTACTGATATATTTGGATCCCTTGAGCCTTGAAACCAAGAAGTAGACACCAAAACCTCCTCTCTATAGTGAATAGTAATAAGATATAGCTACTTTAATCTTCCGGCCGCCTTCTTGGATGCCATATTGAAAATACCATGTTTCCTGGGCCAGAATCACCTCGATTTTTAGTATGCAATTTAGCATGCTCAATAGTACCAGAATCCATTCAAAAACTTTTGCAAAAATTTGTTTAACCCTTACTGTACCAGAGCATTTTACAATTTATGTACCCCTCAATACCAGCCACTTTTGCAAAAATTATTTTGCACGGTACGACATGATTCATCACTCACGAAAGCTGGGGAGTAACTGTCTTGTGATGGTTAGGAACGGCTGGCTAACACTCGGGCAGTGTTGTCAATACCTAGCAGTAAGCCTTCAAGTCTTGTTAGCGACTTCCGCTCGTTATTAGCAGAGAACACAGCTCAAGTACTAGGACGAACTACGTTCCATGCTCGTACTAGTGTATAACTCGTATACTGACGAACTACGTTCCATGCTCGTACTAGTGTATAACTCGTATACTGACGAACTACGTTCCATGCTCGTACTAGTGTATAACTCGTATACTGACGAACTACGTTCCATGCTCGTACTAGTGTATAACTCGTATACTGACGAACTACGTTCCATGCTCGTACTAGTGTATAACTCGTATACTGACGAACTACGTTCCATGCTCGTACTAGTGTATAACTCGTATACTGACGAACTACGTTCCATGCTCGTACTAGTGTATAACTCGTATACTGACGAACTACGTTCGGCGCTGGTACTGAAGGGGTTAATGATCAACCATATATTTACCTGCCATCAACATCAACATCACTACCACACAACTCCACTACCAACAACAATAACACAACAACAACACTATCAACAAATATACCATAACAATACTACTAACACAACCACCACCACAACAACACAACCACCACCACCACCACCAACCACCACAACAACAACATAGCCACCACAACCACCACCACCATAACAACAACACCATCACAACCACAACAACACTATCACAACCACCACCACCATAATAACAAAACCATCACAACCACAACAATACTATCACAACCACCACCATCACAACCACAACAACACTATCACAACCACCACCACCATAATAACAAAACCATCACAACCACAACAACACTATCACAACCACCACCACCATAATAACAACACCATCACAACCACAACACCATCACAACCATAATAATACCATCACAACCACAACAAAACTATCACAACCACCACCACCACCATAACAACACTATTACAACCACAACACCATCACAACCAACACCACCATAACAACCACAACAACACCATCATAACCAACTCCACCATAACAACGTCATCACAACCACAACCTCTACAAGCTCCATCACAACACTATATAAACCAACACCACCATAACAACACTAAAACAACCACCACAACAACATCATCACAACCAACACCACCATAAGAACGTCATCACAACTACAACCACTAAAACCTTCATCACAATCACAACACCACCTCAACCAAGAGCAACATTAACAGCACTATACTAGCAACACCACTACCACGACCACCACACTATAATTGACCGTTCCCCTCCCTATTGTTGCCCTTCACTTAAAATTATCTCATCTCCTCTCAACAACATGAACCTCCACAACCACCATAACAATCAATAACATCTACAACAACCCTTACTACCACAATCACAACCACTAATAACAAAGCACCAACATGACAATCAACAACATCCACAACAACCATAATTAACACAATAGCAACAAGTAATACCAACACCAACACAATAGCAAACCAACAACATCTACAACAACTCTTACTACCACCACCACAGCCAGTAATGCCACCAACACCACCATCACAACTAACAACGTCTATAACAACCATCAATACCACAATCATAACCACTAGTAACACCACCAGCATGACAACCAGCAGTATCCACAGCAACCATAACTATCACAACCAATAATAACAACACCACCACCATGACAACCAATAACATATACAACAACCATAGCTACCACTATTACAAACAGTAATAGCAACACCACCACCATGACAACCAATAACATATACAACAACCATAGCTACCACTATTACAAACAGTAATAGCAACACCACCACCATGACAACCAATAACATATACAACAACCATAGCTACCACTATTACAAACAGTAATAGCAACACCACCACCATGACAACCAATAACATATACAACAACCATAGCTACCACTATTACAAACAGTAATAGCAACACCACCACCATGACAACCAATAACAACAACCATAGCTACCACTATTACAAACAGTAATAGCAACACCACCACCATGACAACCAATATAACCCACAACAACCATAGCTACCACTATTACAAACAGTAATAGCAACACCACCACCATGACAACCAATAACGTATACAACAACCATAGATACCACTATTACAAACAGTAATAGCAACACCACCACCATGACAACCAATAACACCCACAACAACCATAGCTACCACTATTACAAACAGTAATAGCAACACCACCACCATGACAACCAATAACGTATACAACAACCATAGATACCACTATTACAAACAGTAATAGCAACACCACCACCATGACAACCAATAACACCCACAACAACCATAGCTACCACTATTACAAACAGTAATAGCAACACCACCACCATGACAACCAATAACATATACAACAACCATAGCTACCACAATTACAAACAGTAATAGCAACACCACCACCATGACAACCAATAACACCCACAACAACCATAACTACCACAATTACAAACAGTAATAGCAACAACACCACCATGACACCAATAACATCCACAACAACGATAGCTACCACAATCACAACCAGTAATAGCAACATCAACACTATGACAACCAACAACATTTATAGCAACTATTAGCGCCACCATCACAACCAATAATAGCAGCAAACCCCCCCCCCCCCACCCCTTCCCCCACTACCACAACAATAATAACAACAGTCTGTATTATTGACTTCTCTCCTTCCTAGTGTTACCATTCACTTGAATTGTCTAATCGTCTTTCATCAACAATAGCAACATCATCCCCCATCATAACAACAACAACATCTACAGTACAACAGCCACTACCACCATCATCGCAACCATAACAACACAACCAACATCATCACAACCAAAATAAAAACAACAATAACAAACTCCACCACCATCATAACAACCAACAAGATACCACCATCATCGCAATAATAATAACAGCACCACAACCAACCGCATCACAACAACAACAACCCCCACCATCATAGTAACCAAAAATATACATAACAACCACTACCACCTTCACCGCAGACAATAATTACACCACGACCAACATCATCACAACAACAACATCAACAACAAACAACACCACCATCACAAGAAACAACACCATCAACAACAACACCACCATCACAAGAAACAACACCATCAACAACAACACCACCATCACAAGAAACAACACCATCAACAACAACTGCCCTTCATAGTTTAACCCCTTCGGCACGATGAAGTAGTTTTCCTCTTGTACTAGTTATAATTAGGCGATTGTTTTTTTATCTTATATTCTACCTTTAGGACTGAAAGTGGTAAATACGATCTCGATAAACCTTCTGAATAACATAGTTCCTTCTTAAGCTTCATAAAATCATCAAATGTCAGGTAGAATGGAGGTGAAAAAAGGTGGTATCGTGTTCAAAAGGGTTAAACTGTGTTATGCAGTATTATTGATCTACATTCTCCTCTGTCTTCACTCTTGTTGTCTTCCTCACTCATGAAGTTAGTACTTAATTTAGACGAAGATGAAAGGAAATTGGTTGTCATTGGCACCTCCTTAAAAGTGTGTATACAATCTTTCTACTGTTCAAGTTCTGATTTCCTTTTACCCTTGTTACTTATATGTTTGTATATCCTGTTCTCTACATTGTTTTAATCCCTTCAGCATAATGACGCCTTTTACCTTTGATTTTGGCTAAAATGTGACGTTGTTATGCAGTTTCAGAAGGACCTATGTTATTCAGAGGGATTATTGACATCGTATTTACCACTTTGAGTCCTAGAGATAAGATAAATCTTCTAATAGTAACCAGAATATAATGAACATTACGCCAGCGAGCTGAATATAATGAACATTACGCCAGCGAGCTGAATATAATGAACATTACGCCAGCGAGCTGAATATAATGAACATTACGCCAGCGAGCTGAATATAATGAACATTACGCCAGCGAGCTGAATATAATGAACATTACGCCAGCGAGCTGAATATAATGAACATTACGCCAGCGAGCTGAATAGGGCTAATTTTGTTGTGTCTCCTCTCCGTTTGCTTGTGGATTTCTGAGTTCCACTAATTTATTTTATCTTTTTATCTCCAGAATGTATGAAGTTATCCTTTCTTTTCTTCCAGTTTACGTCTATGACACTACATAATATCAAGTCGGCCTAATTCAGAGACAAATATTCTAAAATGGGGTGAAATATTTTAACCAGAATCGTTAAGTCTGCAAAAAAAAAAAAAAAAAAAAAATGGACATGTGACGCCGCTTTAACTCTTTCAGTCCTATCGTAACTTTTTCCCACAACTCCTGCATACCATGCTACCCTAGAGCAGCCAGACCACCACCAGTCTCCAAAATTAACCCTTACCACTCCCTTTTGTTACCCTCTCAATTAAATTGTCTCTTGCTGTCCCTTCTCTCTCTCTCTCTCTCTCTCTCTCTCTCTCTCTCTCTCTCTCTCTCTCTCCATCATTTTGTCTTCACGGATGTTGCATGCCCTAAACAAAATATATTATTTTTAGATTGTGGTCAAAACACAACGACCTTATAAAATAAATGCATTATAATCCATTAAAATATATTGCGAAATGAGTAATAGATAAATCTACAATACTATAAATATATTAATAAATATATAAACTAAGTAATAACACAAACAAATACATAGCATATAAATATACAAAATACATAAATATAATATTGTATGTATAATTCCGGATACTGAGAAATATGTTGACCGAAAATAACACGTGAGAAATTTAGAGTAATGTCGCGAGCTTTCCCCATTCGTCAAGCCTATTGGTAAAACTGGTAGGAAATATATAAAAGAGGAACCACGCCAAATAGAAGAGCAGCGTGTCTATGTTTTTGTGGTGTGTTGAGTTTTTGTGTATGTGTTGTGTGTGTATGTGTGTTTTGTATTGCGTATAGACAGTGTTTGTATGTGTGTGAGTGTGGATGTGAGTGTCTGTGTGTGTGTGTGGCAGGATTTGTGCTTGTGTGTGTGTATGTTTAATGGTATTGCGTGTATCAACAATCAAGAACACTTACAATGGCGCATCTCCTTATCTTGACATTGTATCTTAACTACCGACTACGGAGATCATGTACAATCATAGTCAGGAATTTCTGGACAATTTTGGAAGGCAAAATTATGATATACTGGCGAACTATAATCATAAGTTACTTGAACCACGCACATCATATTAGCTGGGGTTCACTATTTACCGCTCACTGTCTTGATTTTATCATTAGAAGGTGTTCAAGTATTCCTGACCACGACTGTACAGCTGCCCACATAAATTCCTACCCACTCTTTGATTTTATGTGTGGAAGAAAAAATACTGTATTGTAATTGACTTGAAAGAATTATTTGCAATAAACCCGTTAACAGATCATATTAATTTGTTACTACATAATTAAATACACTTCAAAATCAGTCATACTAATATCCCTTCCATGCATAATATCCCGAAGTGTGTACAATCGCGCTAATAAGTGATGTCTAGGCACCAAGTAAATTTT
This sequence comes from Paralithodes platypus, assembly GCA_032716605.1. NCBI lineage: Eukaryota > Metazoa > Arthropoda > Malacostraca > Decapoda > Lithodidae > Paralithodes > Paralithodes platypus. Next base: position 32,258,025 of record CM064547.1, read on the forward strand.
GATCAATAATTGGTATCATCAATATCTAAACTTAATTTTTTCATATCGAGTGAAATATACAAACATGATCCTACACTAACCCACCCTATTCAACATCTGACAGACATTAATACAGCACAGAGCAAGCCAAACATAATGACAGCTGGGACATGACTTATTAGCGCGATCGTACAATTATATGTCGGCAACTATACAGACGTGGGACATTTCTGGAAGCACAATTGACCACTTACGAGTTTGGGGCCGTAAGGAAGTCGAACCTGTAGATATCGATATTTAAGGGGGAAGTAGTCGCTCTTCCTGGACTCCCTTCACCCTCATGTTTAGCATATTAGTTTTGACATTTTAAGACGCCTGTTCCATTAGTTTGGCGATTTTGAGACCTTTCGCCCCACATATTTGTGAATATTAAGACCTTTCGTGCCATTTAGGAGTCATATTTGTCCTGGCGAGCGAAAGTGAGCCTTTTTTAAATAAATAAAATTAATCTTGAAACGGGGATTTTTTATTTTTTTTTTTTTTTACTTAATGAAGGTCTAGGGAGGAAGCTCAAAAACACATTAATAAATAAATGCATATACCACAAAACAAGCACTAACCACTTAACAGAATTACCAGCTAAAATACGGTTGTAGTGCATTTATTAAACACATAATAAATGTATAATCAAATGTAACATACTTTCTTTCCATCACAAGCCTATAGTAGTGTTGTATATCCGTCTAATATCGATGTTTACGGCCCTAGCTTCCTCATAGCCTGAAACTCGCAAGTGGTCAATTATGGTACACTGGCGAATTACTTCGATAAACTGCTTGAGCCACTTTGAAAGATTTACTGAGACTCAATTTTCTATCATTAATAGGTGTTCGAGTATTTATGACCACGACTGTACTCTATAAGACATAAATCCTGGCCCAATATGAACCCTCGAACAGCGAAACGAACCTCAGAAATGTAAATACTGAGAATCCAAGGACAGGGTAAGCTAATATTCTTCTTCACTGCCATCAAAGACTGGAACAACCTACCCCAGACAGTCCGTGAAAAGATAACATTGTATTTCTTCAGACGTAGGTTGAAGGAGCACCTTTTTTTTTTTTTTTTTTCTATATTCAAACTTACTTCCTCTCGGGCATAGGCTGAGAGCCTTAACATTCACCGCTTTACAATGAACAGTGAAGCCCGTGAGGTCTTGTTCCAGTCTAGGGAGTGAGACATGTGAAGCACGTAGAGTACAACGAGCACCTGCCATCTTGCCTTCACATGAGGCATGGTGCTCACTCATGGCCCGAAACGACCCCATCTCTGAAGCCACCTCGTTCCCGTGCTTCACTGTCTCGACCCCTACACTCGGACTCTCACACTTACACACACACAACGCCACCTGTTGAGCAGATAACTCACCAGGCATTGCACCCCTATAGCATACTTTGAATATGGGAATATTCATACACTGCTATTTAATCAGGGAACAATGAGGGTATTTTATTGACGTTTCGGTGGGCTTGTGGTAATGCACTGATACCAGGTACAGCACAAATTCCATCCCAATAATATCTTCCCATTGATACATCGGGATTTGAACCCGGGACCTTTGGATTACCAGGCCAGTGGCAAGACCACTCCACCACACCTCCCCTAAACCTGAACCGAACAGCTGCGAGAAGCGAGCACCAAGCTTATGTCTACTACTAAATACGACAAAAAAGATAGGCAAAAAACAAACTAAAAATTATTACTTAACTATTTTAACAAGTCCAACTATAGAATGTAAGGTATCCTAGTTTAGCCCCCTATAAATACTTTCTCTAATACTCATATTCATCTAAATTTATTGTTCTCCCCTTTTCGCCCAGCTAACTTAACCCCACAAGGCACAAGGATCCCAATGGAAATACGCTTAACGGCCTTATTGGGCTATCCTTAGTTGGAATTATGCAAAGCTGGTGTACTATTATGGACATAGTCCTGCTACACCTGCCCAGCAGAGAATCGCGAATTGTGTTGGTAACATTGATACCCCTCCCCCCCCCCCCCCCCCACTCCTTCCCAACTCTACCACCCTCTCTCAGCCAAACCCTCCCTTCTTCTTTCTTTCCTGTTTCACGTCTGTAAGCCCCTCCTGCATTGTTTCCACCACTGTGACTTTAACCAAGGCCATGACTATAACCATAGGATGATACATATCACGATAACCTCTCTCTCCTTCCTTTCTCTCATTTATCACTCTTATCATCGTATCTATGTATTTTTATGCATGCTTTCCAAACCTTCTTCCTAACATTAAATAACACATCGTTAAAATAGCAATAGGTACCTAGTTCATGTTCATATTTGCCAATTATTATAAACCTAGCTCAATATACAGTTGTATGATCCATTCGAATATGTAAGTATATTAACAATATAATGTTATCTAAGTCAGATACAATTGAGACTTGAATATACTTTTACATTCTCATATTTCAATTAAGTTATGATTAATTAAGCCCATATATCCCAATATCTGGAGTAAGCATGTATTTTACTGTTAAAGTATATATACAATACTATTAAAAAATATCATTGACCTACACATATAATGGGTACCTTGATTCAATGCATTGAATATTAAAGTTAAAAATATATGGTTATGTGTATTCTCAATACAGTATTCGCCTGTCACACATGTAACTATGTGTAATGTAACATTACATTACACATAGTTGCATGTTATTTTCTTACTTGAGGAGATTTGGCCCCTTTCAACTGCCTCAGCAAGCACTGCTCCCTCCGAGATTAACCCCTTCCGTACCAGGGTTCCGTTTATTTTTTATTTAGCTATATTTATGCAATTGTATGCAGTTAATGAAGGATCTGTCGTATTAAGAAGGGTTAATTGAAATGTTATACAGATGTTTAACTGTTACACTTCCTTCTTTTACTGAATAATAATGTTAATACATAATTATATTCCATTCACTGGAGAGGGTGAGATTAAAGTACAAAGTACAAAGGAGTACAAAATACAAAGGAAATCAAGCAACAACAGATCTAGTGACCCTTCTAGGTTGCTTGTCCTCCAAAACACTGAGGATCAAGTGTCTAAACAGTGGTTTAGAGAGGGTAAGGGAACATTGGAAAGGGAATTACTGCCCTGGAACTAATGTCCGTGGCAGGATTAGGAAGTTAGTAGGGGACAGATGGGTTAGTAACTGAGGGGGGGATAAAATAAAGTTATTCATTTACAAACGCAGTCAGTCGCGGGTTTGAAGCGAGATATTTGTCTAGGCGGAGTTTAAATGAATCAACGGTGATGCAGTCTATAACGTTTCGGGGAAGCCCATTCCACAAGTTGACAACTCGATTGAAGAAGAAATTCTTAGATTCGTGTGAGTTAAAAGATTTACCAATAATTTTGCAACCGTTTCCCCGCGTGTAATTAGATTGGTCGATAGTGAAGTACTTACTACAGTTCATATTGTCGATGCCTTTGATGATTTTGAACACTTGAATTAAGTCACCTCTTAATCTGCGCTGGGTTAAAGGAAATAGATTTAATTCTCTAAGACGCTCTTCGTATGGTTTGTTCTTTAGGCTAGGTATCATTTTGGTAACTCTACGTTGAACTCGTTCTAGCTTGTTTATATCTTTTTGGTAATAAGGGCACCAGGATTGAACGCAGTACTCCAGAAGAGGGCGGACTAAGGAATTGTAAAGGGTTAGGATAACTTCTTTGGATTTATGCTCAAATGACCTGCCTATAAAGCCAATTATTTTGTTTGCCTTCTTAACAACTTCTGAACATTGTTGACTCGGTTTTAGGTTAATCGATATTGTTACTCCCAGATCGGTTTCTCTGTTTACATTCTTAAGCTGAGTGCCATTCATCGAATAGTTTGCTTTCTCATTTAGGTATCCGATATGTAGTACTTTACATTTATCCGCATTGAAACTCATTTGCCAAATTTGGGCCCAACATGACAATTTATCTAGATTGTGTTGCATATCGTCAACTTGTTCTTTTGAGAGTACGCTATTTGCAATTTTTGTATCGTCAGCAAATTTTGAGATTGTACAGGTGAGGCCCTCATCTATGTCGTTGATGTAAATTAGAAAGAGAATTGGTCCTAGTACCGATCCCTGGGGTACCCCGCTACTTACATTGGTCCATTTAGATGCCTTACCGTTTATGACTACTCTTTGCTTTCTGTCGCTGAGCCAATTTTCTATCCATTTCAACACACCGTCTTGTATTCCATGCGCTTTTAGTTTTAGCAGTAAACGTTTGTGGGGAACTTTGTCAAAGGCCTTTTGAAAATCAAGGTATATAATATCTACAGCTTTACTCTCATCGTAGAGGTTGAGGATATCGTGGAAGAAGTCTAAGAGGTTTGTTAAACAGGAACGTTTTTTACGAAAGCCGTGTTGAGTATCTTTAAGTATGTTATTTTCCTCTAAGTGATTTACGAGTCTGTCTCGTATGACCGTTTCTAGCATTTTACATACAACTGAGGTTAAGCTAATTGGACGATAGTTACTGGGTAGGGATTTGCTGCCTTTTTTTAATATCGGTGTTACGTTGGCTGGCTTCCACTGATCAGGCATAGTTCCAGACTGCAAGGATTTATTGAATAGTAATGTCAGTGGGTTGGAGAGCTCATCCTTAGCTTCCTTCAGAACTCTAGGCGAGATTGTATCAGGTCCAGGCGTTTTATTTACCTTGAGTTTATCTAAACAATTCAATACTTCTCTCTCTGTAACGGTGATATTGCTTAGAACATCTGAATTATCAATCTGAATCGGCGATGGTGTAGGGATATCACTGAGGTCTTCTGTTGTAAAAACTGATGCAAAGAAGGTATTGAGGGCATTACTCATTTGTACTTCGTCTTTGGTGTATTCTCCATTTTCATCGACTAATGGTCCAACAGTTGAAGTAACTACTTTTTTCTTTCTGATATAACTATAGAATTCTTTCGGGTTTGTTTTACTTTGATTCGCAATATGTAACTCTAAGGTCTTTTTACTTTGCTTAATTAACTTTTTGGCTTTGCGTCGTAGCTCTACAAATTTCACCCGTTCTTCGTCATTTTGTGAGGATTTTAATCTATCATTAGCACATTTTTTAGCAAGCAGGCAGTTTGAAATATCTTTATCCCACCATTTGGGCTTATTATTATGGCCTGGACGCCGTATTTTCGATGGTATGCAGTCTTGCACTGCTTTTAGGTAAGTGGTTTCGAATAACTTCCAAGATGTATTTATGTCATTATTGTTAATTAAAAAGCTCCAGTCAGTTTCTTTAAACATAGCTCTAAGTTTATGAAAGTTTGCTTTCTTGAAATTAGGGACTTTTTCGATGCTACTATTTGGTTCGTTACTAGTAAACTTTAAAGTGAAAGTTATCGTACGATGGTCGCTGTTACTGAATTCATCACCAACATTCAAATTCTCTATTAATTCTTCTTTTGTTGCAAGTACAATGTCAAGAACGTTATTACCACGGGTCGGCGTTCGAACAAATTGATAAAGCGAACTCTCTTGCAAGTTCGTATACAAGTCATGTCCGGAGTGTGAAGTAAGAGTATCGCCCCACTTGGTCACAGGTAAATTAAAGTCGCCAAAAATTACGGTATCTTGTGAGTTACTTACATCTGCAATTTGTTCATAAATTTCTCGGTCAGTTTGCACTGATTGAGCTGGAGGTCTGTATATTAATGCAAGTATTATTTTTGTACCTTTATTATTCTTTATTAGCACAAAAGATGCGTCGACGTTCACAATTCGAGGTTTTGACAAGAGGGTCGGGTTAAGACTTTCTTTGATATAAAGTAAAACGCCACCTCCATTTCGATTTATTCGGCTTTTCTCAAACATTACATAACCGGGAAGTGAATACTCTGCTAAAAAGTCTCTATCTTCTGTATTGAGCCAAGATTCTGTTATGCCAATCACATCATAATTTTCTGTAAACACTAGCTCCTCTAAATCTGAAAATTTATTGCGTATGCTACGAGCGTTTGCATAGAAAACCTTTAAATTTGTTATTTTAGAACTCACGGAACGCTCTTTAATAATATTTTTGGTTCTTGTCGGATCTACATTTATGTTCATGGCTGTCCTCGGTGTCTTCGGTCCTTATTGCTGGTGGTCCTCGGTTGCCTCTGTTTTTTTCTTGGCGTTGGATGATTTATGTCACTGCTGCTTCTTCTCTGATGGCGTTTTTTGATCCATGGCTGCGGACTGCTTCGTGTAGGAGACGACCCATGCGTGCTGAACCCACAAGGTTTAGATGAGTGCCATCCTTGCGGAACAGAGTAGGCTGGTTGTAGAAGTTGTCCCAGAGGTTGATGAATTCAACTTCTTCCCTCAGACACAAATATTTTAGTCGGCTATTTGTGCTGAAGGCCTTGTCGTAGAATTTATCAGGTGCGTCGATCTTGGGGAGAATGCCTGAGATGATTATATTCCTTGACTTGTTTTTGTAGTGCTGGATCATCTTGCGATATTTCTCCATCAACTCTTCGGATCTGGTGCGCATGACGTCATTTGAACCAGCATGGATGACAAAAAGGGTATTTTCATTTGCATCCTTTGTGGTATCTTCGAAGGCTTCCACAATGTCGTCCAGTCCAGCTCCTGGGATGCAAAATCTTTTTCGTTGATTTGGGACTCTGTCGCAGAACTCTTCGACCTGTCCTCGTAGGATGGAATCCCCAACGAGCCTGGTCTCTTCTGGTTCGTCTTCCATCTCTACCAATATCTCAAATCTGTTTGACATTGTGACTGGTAGATGAGACCTTTTCTGCGTTGGCCGTGCACCGTTCCTCACTGGTGTAAATCCGGAAACCTGTGGTGGCGGGACTCTACGTACAGGTCGGGGAGAGGAGTGGTTAGAATGGGGGCGAGGGGTTGGTACTGTTCGTGCTAGCAGGCTTCTTGCACGAGGAGTGGGGGAGAGACTAAGGTGAACAGGGCGGCTGTCCTGGTTTGATGTCGGCTCAGGTTCGTCAGAAGCATCTGCTGCAGTGTCTACTGCAGGTGTTGGATTGTTGGCAGATGACGTTGGGGTGGTGGTGGATGCTGGAGTTGAAACATATGGAGTTAGTGATACTCCAACGTTGAGTGTTACAAACTCTTGGAGTGATTCCAGCTTCCTGGTGAGGGCGTTGATCTTGTTGTGGGCTTCATCCAATTTTGCTGTCAAATCCTCTCGTTGCTGGCAGAGTCGGCAGACTTGTGGATCGGCAGGAGCAAACATGGAAGCACCAAACCTACCGGCGCAGTTCGTACAGGCACGAGGCATGGTGACGATCACTTTCTTCAGATCACTTCACTCACTTAAAAACACTTAACTCACTTTAAAAACACTAAACTCACTTTAAAAACACTAAACTCACTTTAAAAACACTTAACTCACTTTAAAAACACTAAACTCACTTTAAAAACACAAAACTCACTTTAAAAACACTAAACTCACTTTAAAAACACTAAACTCACTTTAAAAACACTTCACTTACTTAAATAGGCCTAACCGAAAACAATTTTTTTTAAATACACACAAATAGGTTATCAGCGGTGATAGCCTAACCAAAAATTAAAACAAAACAAAATTAAATTTGAATACGCAGTGATAGCCGAACCGAAAACAATTTTATGTTTATTTAAACAGAAATAGGCCACCAGGGGTTATAGCCTATCCTAACCGAAAACAAAAATTATGAAATACCGGTACGCAGAAATAGGCCACCAGCGGTGATAGCCTAACTGAAAATTTAAAAATTGAAGTACGCAGAAATAGGCCTCCAGGGATGATAGCCTAGACTAACCGAAAACAAAAATAACCGAAAACAAAAATTATGAAATACCGGTACGCAGAAATAGGCCACCAGCGGTGATAGCCTAGACTAACCGAAAACAAAAATAACCGAAAACAAAAATTATGAAATACTGGTACGCAGAAATAGGCCACCAGCGGTGATAGCCTAACTGAAAATTTTAAAATTGAAGTACGCAGAAATAGGCCACCAGGGATGATAGCCTAGACTAACCGAAAACAAAAATAACCGAAAACAAAAATTATGAAATACCGGTACGCAGAAATAGGCCACCAGCGGTGATAGCCTAACTGAAAATTTAAAAATTGAAGTACCGTACACAGAAATAGGCCACCAGGGATGATAGCCTAGACTAACCGAAAACAAAAATAACCAAAAACAAAAAAGTATGAAATATGCAGAAGTAGGCTACCAGGGGTGATAACCTACCTAAAAAAACTAAACAAATATATATATATAATAGAATATGTGACTAAATATACAATTCACCAAATAGAGATTATATAAGAATAAAGTGTAACTGCACACAAGGGGTTAATATACTGTATCAACAGATGGCGCTTGTGTCACTGTAGGCTAGTCAAGCAGGATTATATTTAGATAAACAAAGTTATCAGTCAAAGATTACTACAAGATCATGCAAGCAACAACTAAAATTACAGATATATATAGATACAGTAGGATACTGAATACGATAACTACTAGAGTTAATAAGAAAATACAAAGCTAGGTCGATTAGAGGTGCGCGTGCGTCGTCTGCTACATGCTAGGATAACAAATGTAAACAACAATGTTTATCAGTCAGAAAAGCAATAAAATAACATGCACGGCAACTACAGAACTATGTGGAGGTTAAACAAGCACTTAACTACTGTTCATGCAATGAATAAAGGGAATTGGGATATGAAATACTCAAATTAGGATCGAGTTTTCTCAGTGGCGATGCGGAGCTGTTGGCGATGCTAAAGCCGGCGGGTGAAGTGTTGGGAGAGGCCACCTGTAGGTGGTGAAGGGAGTACTACGGTTCTCCCTCCTTCCAAGTGGATAGATGAACCCACGAGAGTGGGTCTGGTTCTTCTTGTCTCTTCGATTAACATAAACAAATACAGAAGTGCAGTTCAGTCATAATATTGGATTGCATATATGTAAATTTACACCAAATTAATTTCGACTCTGTTTCATCATAACGTTGAGGCAAAATTTCCATTATATGGTATGAAATTTGGGTATGTTAAATATTTATGGCAGTTGACACAAATTATTAAGTCGAGCATAAGGCGGTAGAAATGTGTTAGACAAAACGAAATATAATTCCTTAAACATGACAAATTTATAGAAATAATATTTATATATCTATATTAATCACGTGTGAAGTAGCTTAAGGGATATCGTTCCGTTGCAGGTGAATTTCTATATCATAGAGCAGAGGACCTTTGTGAATCTTAGCTAGGCCATAAATAGAGACATTTTAGTAACCCTTTTGGTACCGGGGACATCTCGTATATATTTCACTATGGCTATATTCAGCCTATTATATGTAGATAAGAAAGGGGCTGTGGTAGCTAAGGTGTTATTTGCGATAGTATGTAGCATTTCAAAATACAGTAGTAGACGCCCTTCTTTAGCTTAATACAATCGTTTAATATTTGCCACAATAATTGTATGATGAATACAATATCACCGGTACTGAATGAGTTAAACCTCATCATCGTAGCGTTAATTGGATGGGGAGATTCATGTCCATACCATTATAATAAAACACCAACCAAAGAAATGAATACAAAAACCAACAACCTAATGATTCATGAAGTAGGATATAAATGTAATGTAATTAAATATTGAAAAAGTGGGAATTCACCTAATGCAAATAAGATTATTGTTGTCCCTTTATCACTTTAATATGTAATGTCCAATTATTTAATAGGAGTTTCAACATAATTGCTATTGGGTCAAACAGATCATACAATAAAATATTGAATTATTATTTATTGTAATGATAATAAAATTAGGCTGTCCTCCAAAGAAATTATATTTACATTGGAGTGGTAGAGGTATTGTTAAACAAGCAGCGGAAATGTTTTGCGTTTGATTATCGTCTTGTCCAACAATAAGATTACCGGTAAAGTTTTTGGTTTCCTATGCAACACATCATTAAACAAAGAGCACTATTGATATAGCCTTATTTATATACGGTGGCATTTATTTGTAAACTTGTTTTTTCCAAAATATTATTATATTTGTTTGTAGCTATTAGCTTTATACACCATCAATTTGCTGAATATATTTCTCAATCCAATAAATAAATCGTAGGCAGTGTCCACCATTCTTTAACTGTCTTCGTGGTGCGATGCATAAGGTGTTGATTTTCGGTGTGAGCATCCTGGATTCGAATCCACGGACTGCCACATGTGTTTGTAAATTTCATTAATCGAGTTTAGGAGTATAGTCGGCGGGTGCCCAACCCCGAAAAGGGTTGAAATAGGGGAGCTATCCCCCCGCCAAAGGCGGCTTTCTAGTGCCTTTCCTAGCTGATGCTGAGAGGATTGGGTTCTAGTCATGTGGTGATGGGCTGGTCTATTAGAGTGAGAACTGAGCAATCTCTGCCATACCCATAGCTTACTCTGACTGTTCCTTTTACTTATATATTTTCTAGATCTCAAGTGACGGCGTCTCTAACGTGGATTGACCTCCCAATCTACCAAGATTGGAAGCCAAAGCGTCACATTTTTCCCTTGCCCCTCAACTTTCTCTTCATAATTGCTGAGGGACACAGGGCCCTGGGTGGGGCTTTGGTTTCCCGGGCATTTCCGCACCCTCCTCAGCTCCCCGCCATGGAGTGGCTTCGGTCACCCAGGCTTTATTGTGGTCGGCGGGGAGGGTTCTGTGGGGGCGCTCGGTTATGGCCTTGGCCTTGCTCAGGGCCTTGGGGCCGTTCGGCCAGGCAGCTTGGGGAACAACAACAACAACAACAGGAGTATAGTTGGTTGTTGGAAGGAACTTAATAATTGATATTGGTTCAGGGGTAATTTATCGAGAGGACTTCCCTAGTGGTTAAGGCCCCATTAATTGCTCTTTCCATTCACATATGCATAGCCTACGTGAGTTGCAGTTGGGATGTGTGTACATGCTTAGATTGATATGCAGGATTCGAAGTTGCATAATAAATCGTAGGCAGTGTCCACCATTCTTTAACTGTCTTCGTGGTGCGATGCATAAGGTGTTGATTTTCGGTGTGAGCATCCTGGATTCGAATCCACGGACTGCCACATGTGTTTGTAAATTTCATTAATCGATTTTAGGAGTATAGTTGGTTGTTGGAAGGAACATAATAATTATTAATTAATTAATATAGATAGATATATACACAATTTTTACGTATTCGTATATAGCTTATACGCGAAGAGTGTCCATGTAGGGCCGAACCTGTAAAAATATATATATAAAATATATAAAATAACTTCTTCGCCCTGGGCTTTATTTACAGTACTTAAGAGAAGAAAAAAAACGTTTTAGAGTCCTAAGCCCAAGTGTTTGTTGTGGTTTCACCATATACTAAGTTCCCCAGGCAGTTTGTTTCAAAATGTATCATTATAGTAATATGTTGCAGTGTAGATATTGTGTATTTGAGTTATAGGTTATTTGTTATCAAATTATGGATGTGCACTTCATTAAAACACATAATTGGAAGTAATGTATGAACAATTACAACCTAAACAATGTTACGTAACCTTGTGTCACCATTTTAACTGATGGGGGTGATGGCATGAGTGAAAACAAATGTGTATGTGAAATGGTAGTAAATGAAGGAATATAAAGATGACACAGATTCTCCTTGTCAATTTATTATAAGTATTTGTGTCTGTAACTATCATAATAATACATTTGATAGCTTGTCCTGCATCATTTAAGCTACTTCAATCGTGATTAATACACTGTATATATAGAAATATTTCTATAATTTAATCACTGTTAACAAATTATAGTTTACATCCCAAAGGTTCTTCTTACGCTGTATAACATCGTCTAAAAAGGGCCACCATAAACTTTCAAAATGCATCATGAATCTCAAGGGGTAAATGGTGTTGCAAGGAAAACCAAAGAATATCCTCCTCCTGTCGGAGGCAATATTCAAACTCGAAACATTTTAGCTCTGTATTGAACACTTATAACCTCTACCACACATTTACACATTTAAATAGGCAGTGACGGCATTTCTTCCCTGGCTTGTGTTTACTGTATGATATCTACGTTATAGATGTGTCCAGCCGTCCGGCTGGCTCAGTTGATAGCGTGCCTGATTCCCACCTTGAAGGCCTCGCGTTCAATCCCCGCTCAGATTGAAAAGTTTTTCTGGGATACAGCCGGCGGTTACCATCTCCCCATGAGCAAGGGGGATGGGTAATGGTCTCTGGTAGACTAAAGACAGCCAAGCGCTTGCGAATCCTCGAAGGAGGAGAGACGGGCGCTATATAAGTAACCAGAAGATTATTATTATTATGTGATATTTTATAGCTCTTAAGGTTTGGATTTAACTGATAAAATTAGCATTATAATTCTAATTACTATGACTTATCTAGTTTAATGAACAAATATGGAATAATAAAGATAAGCTTAATTAATTCAAATAATAATGTGATAATCTAGAGTGATATCCAAACCTTAAGAGCAATAAACTATTACAGGGAACACATTAATAACGCAGATATAAAACCGTAAACACAAGCAAGATATGAAATGCCGTCGCTGCCTAGGTTTTTATTATTGTGAGTAATAAGTGAAGCAAGGCCTGTGATTAGCTCTAAGCCGCGTGGGCCAAGTCAGTCGGTATTCATCTCTTGCTTACTTTTTGGGTTTATCACATCTTTATTTCGCTTGTGTATACTGTATGCTATATATGTGATAAATGTGTATTAATGTAATATATCGTGACTCTAAATATTTGGATATCACTTTACATTGTTAAGTAATCATTAACATTATTAAAGCGTGTCTAGTATAATGAATGAATATAGAATAATAAAGGTAATATATAATACAGAAATTATCAGTTCTGCGACTCTTCAGGGCCAGTGAGCTGCGGTATTGATAAGATGGGATATCATGAACGTCGATACAAACACCAACTAGGAGCTAGATGTATGGTTCGAGTGAATGGATAATAGCTACAGTTATAAGTTTTTATTCAATTAAGGAAGGAAATGTAGCAATTAAAAGGCTTCATATTAGCTCAATTAATTCTTCTAAATACCACAGATTCTTGCTTATCTGCACAACATTGTGTAAATATAGCTGTAATAAAACAAAACACAACCCCGATACGGAAGGGGATAATCTCGGAGGGAGCCGTGTTCGTTGAGGCAGTTGAAAGACACCAAATCTCCTCAAGTAAGAAAATAACATGCACATTTGTGTAATGTAATGTCACATTAATGTGTGTGGCCGTGTGTTTGAGTTGACTAGTTACGAAATATGAATAGATTAGTGTGAGCTACCGTAGTTAAGCGGGAGGTGTGCTGACAGGCGAGTATTGAATACACACGTAACCATATATTTATAACTTTTAATATTCAAATAATTTAATATAGGAACCCATTTTATGTGTGTGTCAATTATTTTATTCAATAATACATAAACTTTGACAGTGAAATACATGCTTACTCCAAACAGTGGGCTATATGGGCTTAGATAATTATAACTGAATTGAAATATGATAATGCAAAAGTAAATTAAAGGTTCAGTTGTATTTGACTTAAATAACTTATATTGCTAATACACTTCCATGTTCGAATGGATTGTCAAACTTTATATTGTGCTAGGTTTGTATAAAATGGCAAATATACAATATATATAAAGTATGTAACGATATGATATATAATTTTAGGAAGAAGATTTGGAAAACATAAATAAAAATATAATGATTTGATGAGAGAGGGAGAAATAATGAACGGCTTATAGACGTGATCAAGAAGGAAAGAAGTAAAAGGGGAAGGGAGGGCTTGGCTGAGAGAGGGTGGTATAGTGGGGATGGAGTGGGGGGACTGGGGGGTATCAATGTTACCAACACAATTCTCGGATCCCTTTCAGGCAGGTGTATCAGGACTTATGATATGTTGTACCAACATGGTAAAATGCTAACTGAATAAATATTATTATTATTATTATTATTATTATTATTGTGATTATTATAAAAAAAAAGGAAATTTGATTCAGTTCGGGATAGCTTCGAAAACTTAGGTCACGAATGATGTTAGAGTGTTCCAGCAATACCCTAAACAAACTGTATCTGACTATGATATTGTACGACTACCTAGGTGTTATTATTACGGGCATGTTGTGATGGAATAAGTATCTGTGTCATCATTCTCTTATGACTCTTACTACGTTGTAACTTAAGGCTGTTTTGAGCATCAGGGGCGGAATTTGTAAAGGGCTGAGCCAGACTTAAATCCAATATTCTGACTTAACTTCGAAGTTTGTGCCCAGGCAAATTTAAATAACGTATGCTGACTCTGAACTGGTAAAGAGATATACAGTATATTAGACGGTGCAGGGATATGGTAAGTGGCCGAATTGTTGAGGGGGCCCTTGTAAAGTTTATATTTCTAGAACCAATGGTGAGCTTCATTGCGGTGTAAAAAATACCCTACCGACATTCTCCGTATGCAATGACCTTGAACTTGAGGTCAAGTCAAAGAAATCCAACTTTGGACAAAGAATAGGGTTAACTATCATATAAAATTCGCGAGCTTTCATCGAATACAAATATATTTTATTGTTTTTTTGGCGATAAACATTACACGAATATTGTAATTAATTCCTTTCATTATCTGTTTCTACACTTTCACTGATAATGCTTGTAAACATCACTAGAATCACAAAGATAGCGAGATATCTGTCATTTCAATCATCGGAGAATATGTAATCCAAAGTATAGAATACTTTTTGGGAAGGATGTAGTATCTGGGCATACGGTCATCATGTTTACATAGTTCGTGCGCTCGCGGTTACGATCCCGTCTATTTTGACGGCTATTTTTCTGTTATTTGCCCCCTGCTGGCAATAAATGTGATAATGACAATAAGTCATGGGGGTGAGGGGGTGCAAATCACCCCCCCCCCCCTACCTCAATCTATTATTGTATCCCACGGCAGCCAAAATAGACGGGAAAATGATCGTGAGCATGCACGTAGTGTAAACAAGGCAGGCGGTACACCCGAATACTACATGCTTACTGTTATGCCGCGTTGTAATCCAACAGGCTCCAGTATTATTTATAATCAATCCGAATTTAGGATATTTAGATTTAGAATATTCCTCGACAGGAACACATCGAGCACAATGCATAATTATGATAATAGTAAACTCAATCAGGCAACAATAAACACAATAAACACACAAGGTAATTTACACTCTTATTTATTAACAAACATAAATAGGTTATATGCACACTAAACCCGACTGTTATATGGAAAACAGGGAGCAATCAATAAATATAATGGAGAGAGTTAATAATCTTATTCTCAAATGGAGTACTAGAATTAATTATATGACAATCAAGGAAGGAAATGTATGCATAGGATACAGATACATAGATAAATAGAATAATCACCTTGATAATAATATCTATGGGAGTCAAGCGTCTAACGTGAAGTATTCTGAAATACTACGCAAGACAATGGCACGTATCGGTCACTGCGCGGTGTGGGGGTAAAAGCTAGGCCGCGCACAGGTAAAAGATCAAACGTACCGCTTATGAGGGCATACCTAGAATGTACTGTGGTCACGGAAAACAGTAATAAGAATGAATGCGATGTTAACTTAAAGGTTCAAGCTAGGTGAATAATTTAAGTCTAAAAGGGAATACAAACTAAATTATAAGTTGACCCTCTAAGAATAAATATGAATAATCTCTCTAATACGACACAAAAAATACTTTAATCAGAGATGAAATCAAATCACACGGATGGCGGAATTCCGATGTACTAAGAATTAATGTGACTGAAGGAAAATGGACAATCCGAAATAATAAGGTTGGAATAAATTAACTGAGTAATTTAGGTGCGCAGATATAAGTAGCGCGAATAAATAGCTTAAAATAGAATAGCTATGTGAAATGGCGTACACGACAAAGTTGTACTAATTAAATACCAAAACTTGGCATGAAAGGAGCTCTGAATAAATTAACAAATTCCTATTTTAAAACGTAGAACTATTGTAGCGTTATATTATAACCTTGAAATTATTATAATAATTAATTACTAAATCAAGTAATCGAAGATAAGTTAATAGCCAAAACGTAGGCTAAATAGCCATAGGAATATTCGAACGGGATTCCTAGATACATGTGGAAAGAATTAATGATCCAAATACGTATATTATTAGATTACTCACAATAATTAAAAACTTAGAAGTTGTCAACGAATAAATCTTAATTCAACGAAAAAGGATCCTTGACTTTCAAAAGGTGATAAATGATAAAGTTCTCTGGATAGTAGCTAAATAGATAAAAGAATCTTAAAATTGGGCGTAGGTTCTAGGTAAATAGAAGATTTAAGAGGGGAATAAATTCACGTTATACACTTTGACTTCAACTTCGTTACACACAGAATAAAGGACACATAAGACGAAAATCTGCGAATATTCCGGCTAAGTAACACTGATAAAAGTATGAAGATGAAGTATCTGGTTATACTGGTTTAAGACGGTTTCACACAGATTTGCAGGGCAATATCTCGTACGTATAACACACTCGTACATATCAACTTTAATATTTCACATGGGTAACACAGATTCAAGATAGATCCAGGGCACAGATCTAGAATTAATTAAAATTGGAATATTCACATATTTTACCTTACCTTCACAACTAATAACCACAACTTAGTATACTCAGAGACACTTAGGGTAGGGGTGGAGGGAGCCGTGAGCGAGAATCTGGTCGACGTGGTCTCGTGGTTCTGCGGGGCTGGACATCAGGGGGAACTGCCTATCGTAGTACTGCAGGGCTGGGCGTCAAGGGGAACTGCCTTTCTCCCAGGTACAGGTGAAGGGGTTCCGGACTGGACGTCTGGTGAAGCGGTAAATACCAATGTTTTTCCTTCCGGCGAGACCAGACAAAGGAGACAATCGTATTTGCTTCATTCCCAGTCTTCCGGGAAGGTACTATATAGGAGGGGTACTGAGGGTCCCACTTGTTTCTATATTGGAAGGGTTCTTGGTGCTTAACTTCCATAAATATTTCTTCATTGCATTGTAAATTGGGCTGGAGCTGATGATATGCCTCGGGCGGTGGTTCCTGCCTCTGCCATTGGAGGAGTTGGGGCCCCTGTGAATGGTCAGGGCTCGAACTCCTTTTCCGGGCAGACTGACCTATTTCTCCGGAATTTAGAGCATGGGTAGTTCCGGAAAAAGAGGTAGACTCGTGTATCCGGTCCGGAATTAAAGCCTGAGAAGTTGGTTGGGTCTCATTTCTTCTCGTCTTCTCCTGCTTCTGTCTTCTCCTATTTTTCCTGTTGTCTTGGATGACTGCTATTCTTGCTTTGGTTTGGGGGTGGCTGTTCAAGCCCGTCATCTCACTTACTTTTTTCTTTTTGTATTAAATTTATTTGATGAAAAACCGTTAACAGCATAAGTTAATCAACATAAATATCATACATCAAATAGAAGTATATTTCTGTCTAAAATAATAAATATTTTATTTATGATTTTGCTGGAAGCTGATTTTCATAAATTGTTTTTGCTCGCTCAAATCTTGGCTGAAAAATGCCTAGCATGCTTATAATAGTTTCTTAGGATTTTTGTTAAGGTAAGTCATAAAATTTGATCTCTTTTTGTTTAACCCTTAAAGATCGGGGTCGGACTTAAGTCCGGTTCCAATTTGCAGCAAGTTAGGAGCATTATTAAGGCTTTTAAAGGGTTAAAATCGAGTGCAAATGGCCGGGAGCGCAGCGGGCCAGACAGCCGACTCCAAGGGCTTACCGCCGCCATTTAGCTCATGTTTCCTGTGTTCTCGAGAGGCCGGCAGTGTAGCCAGTAGTGAGCATAGCTGGGAAAAATATGCCGCTATACGCTAAACTCCCATGTTACTGGTATCACTGTATGAGAACCACGAGTGCTACGTAGCTCGTTCTGGTCTCATTTTGAAGCTTTTAGCGCCTAGTTTTTTGCTAAATTTTTTTTTTGTCATGTAGATACTTGATTTATCATGCAGGAAGGCCTGAATATGCCCAAATAAGCCCAAAACCCCCCGCTAGACAAGGGTTAATAAAGTTTGATGAATTCGACCCCTGGACCCATTGTTTTGAAATTTGACTCATAAAGTTTGATGAATTCGACCCCTGGACCCATTGTTTTGAAATTTGACTCGACCATAAATGGTAGTTTCTTTCCTTTCTTCCAGGGATTTGGCAAAACTGACGCAGTTTCATCAATAAATAAATATATATATATATATATATATATATACAGTATATATATATATATATATATAGAGAGAGAGAGAGAGAGAGAGAGAGAGAGAATGGGGGGGAGAACACTTGTAATTTAGTGAAGCAGGTGAGACGCTGAGAGTGTAAATATATATATGCCAATTGACAGAACCACAAGCATGACAAGAGATCATCCTATAGCGAAGATGTATAATACGTGTTAGTACTAAGTATTGAATATTTAACAAGAACACAGGGGAGCGGGAGCGTGAACCCCTTTCCATTGGTTAAGACTACACTGCAAACACTCAACGCTGAACTGTATAAAAATAGTAAACATAAACAGTGTTAGCTGGTTTATCCATTCAACACGTAAACGATTGGAACACTTTTTATGTGAATCAATTTTGTTACATATAAACACACATATTTCATTATATAAAGCCCTACCGCATTACTGAGGTACAGTCACTTGCAAAAATCAGGGGACCCACATGCTTTTTATTATGCAAGTACATCTATGGAAACAGATTAAATAATACACTATTAACCCCTTCTGTACCAGCGACGTCTTTTAAACATTATTCTGGACATATTTTGACGATTTTGTGCACTTCAAGAAGGATCTGTGATAGTAATAAGCGTTAAATGAGATAGTTCGTAGCTTGTTAATTGCTAGAAACCCCTTTAAAGCTGAATAATATCGTCTCTACATATAGCAAGAATAAAATGTGAAAGACGTCGCCGGTACAGAAGGGGTTGAATACAGAAATGGAAAACCTACGTACATTACTTAACGTACAGCAAATTACATACATAAAGTCAATCCCCCGCGTTATAGTTGCAAAAATATGAACATAGGAGGTCCCTGGATTGTTGTGAATGCCTGCACCCACATACAGTATAGGAGCAGGTGGGCGGGTGATGAGGCCCAGGCACGGAACTGTATCGACCCAAACACCGGGAGGATCACAGGGAAAGTTTGGAATTTGGGGACGGCTACTTCCTGTTTTGAGGTGGAGGGATGTGGGTGGTGTTGGTGTGCGGGTGGAGTGGGGGATTGTTGATGGGATGGGTGTGGGTGTGGTATTGATGGGGGTGAGGCAGTGGGTGCAGTGTTGGTGTTGGTATGGGTGTGTGTTTGGTATGGGTGTGGTGTTGACTGTTGATATGGGTGTGAGTGTTGGTATGGGTGTGGTGTTGGTATGGGTGTGGTGTTGATATGGGTGTGGTGTTGGTATGGGTGTGGTGTTGGTATGGATGTGGTGTTGGTATGGGTGTGGTGTTGGTATGGGTGTGGTGTTGGTATAGGTGTGGTGTTGGTATGGGTGTGGTGTTGGTATGGGTTTGGTGTTGGTATGGGTGTGTACCAAGCCCACCATCACCCACAACCACACTTAGCTCACCACATAACCCCTCTCAGCCCCAGCCACACCTACTGGGGTTGTCTACACCAGTGTGCAGATATTATCTGGAAAGAAGGTGCTACTTTGGTCAAAAGGGTGAATATAATGGGAAGTCATGTAGATTTGCTCATCCCAAAATTTGCAACAACCTAACCAGTCATGGGAAATGTAGATTTGGTGAAATCTGCAAATACCACCACCCATCTCTTTGCAAGACATCACTTGAGAAAAAGACCTGCTACATTATGAAATGCCCAGCTTTTCATATTAAAGGAACTTGGAGATATGCTAGACCTAACATGAATGATATCCAAAAAAAACTCTCTAGCTATGCGAGGACGAGACAGAGGAAAAAGGCAAGGGGGGAAATGGCAGATGAAGATGAAGAGACTGAGGGAGATGGAAGAGCACATAGAACACCTCGAGCACCTCCTGGCCTCCCAAGAGTGGCAAATACATCCCGAAGGCTATTAGGTGCACATAGTACTCCAAACAATCCCTCCCCAATCTTGTTTGCAAATACCCAAGGCCTAAAAAATAGAACCACGAACAAAGTACCATTTATTAGGGGCCTGCTAGAAGAAGGAAACGCTATATTTGCGGCTCTCACAGAAACTCACATTAAAGATCAGGTAGATAGTGAGGTATGGATTCCTGGTTACAACCTACATAGGGTGGACAGAACGAATAGATCACATGGAGGTGTAGCCTTGTACATTCACGACTCACTGATATGTACTGAATTCCTAAATAACAGTAATGAAGTGGTGGAAATACTTGGAGTTAAAATAGAATCCCTAAATTTAGCAGTTATTGTTACATACAGGCCTCCAGGCTCATCCCTAGAAGAATTCAAAACCCAGTTCAACAAAATAAAATCAGAAGTGGAAACCCTGGGGAACCCAACACCAAATGTTATATGGCTAGGAGACTTTAACCTACCAAACATTAAATGGAGACAACTAGAAAACCAGGTAGTGGCAAATAACACCGGAGAAGCAAATACAAATACGAGAGAGCTTTTTGAACTTTGCGAATTTTTTATTCTTACCCAGCATATTGCCGAACCCACACGGAAAAACAATATCTTAGACCTGGTCTTCACTAACAATGACTCTCTAGTACACAGCATTAACATATCGGACACAACATACTCAGATCATAAATTAATTGAGATCAAAACAACCTTAGCAAGTGTACAGACAACCTCAGAATCGAGAACAAAAACCGTCCCCTTCAGTAAATTTAACTTCAATAACAAAAACATTAGGTAGGAAGAGGTAAATCAAGAAATGGAGGAAATAGACCGGGAAGATTTAATGAATAACCTGAAACCAGCAGAATTGCTAGTCCTAATAACAGAAACCATGACCCAAATCTGTAGCCACCATATACCTGCAAGACAAACAAGACGAAGAAGCAAACAAGATCGGGAAAGAAGGAGGCTGTACAGAAGAAGAAAATTACTCACACAAAGACGCACACATCAAAATCTACAGGATAGGCAAAAGGCCGAAATAGATAGAGAAATTGTGGAAATTGAACAAAGACTAAGAATATCATATGACCTACAACATATGGAAGAGGAGAGGAAAGCTATTGCAGGTATAAAGCAAAATTCCAAATACTTCTTTTTATACGCCAAACAAAAGGCTAAAACAGCATCAAACATCGGCCCACTAAGCAAAGGGGACGGCTCATTCACAGGGGACAAAAAGGAAATGAGCGAACTCTTACGCAGGCAGTATGAAATGGCATTCAGTGAGCCTGATGAAACAAAATCCATCAGAGACCAAAATATTTTTTTCATGGAAACCTCCCCCACGGAAACCCACCAGATGCTGGATATTGATTTCGGTCCAAAAGACATAGAAGAGGCCATTTCCAACATGCCATCCAACTCGGCACCAGGCCCAGACTCATGGAATTCGATCCTAATGAAGAAATATAAGGAAAACCTCTCAAAACCCCTGGCTATAATGTGGAGAAGGAGTCTAGACACTGGTGAAATACCAGATAGCTTGAAAAACGCAATAATTGCCCCACTGCATAAAGGAGGAAGTAAAGCACTACCAAAAAACTACCGCCCGGTAGCTCTAACCTCCCACATCATTAAAGTTTTCGAGCGAGTCCTGCGAAGCAAAATCTCAACATTAATGGAGGCAAATGAACTACACAACACCGGTCAACATGGGTTCAGAGCGGGAAGATCATGTCTCTCACAACTTTTGGAACACTATGACAAAATTCTTATAGCGCTAGAAGAAAAGAAAAACGTGGATGTCATTTACACCGATTTTGCTAAGGTGTTTGATAAATGTGACCATGGTATAATAGCCCACAAACTGAAAGCAAAAGGTATAACGGGGAAAATCGGACGGTGGATATACAATTTCCTCGTAAACCGGAAACAATCAGTAGCAGTAAACCAAGTCACATCTGAGCCTTTGGATGTCAAAAGCTCAGTGCCCCAAGGAACAGTGCTAGCGCCCCTTCTGTTCCTCATACTAATTAGCGACATAGATACCAACACTAGACACAGTACGGTGTCGTCTTTTGTTGATCACACAAAATTAAGCAAGATAGTAAACACACAAGAGGACACGGGCCAACTGCAGGAAGACATAAATGTAGTGTTCCAGTGGACCAGGGAAATCAACATGCAATTCAATGAAGAAAAATTCCAATTAATACGGTACAGAGATAATAATGGCGTTAAAGAAAATACAAATTACTCAACAGAATCTAACCACATAATAGAACGGAAAGACAGTGTGAAAGACCTTGGGGTATTAATGTCTGAAAATATGGGTTTCAAAGTACATAACCAGGTCAAAGTTGCGGCTGCAAAACGTCTAACGGGTTGGATTCTGCGTACATTTAAAACACACGGTGAATTACCTATGATAACGCTCTTCAAATCTCTAGTGCTATCGCAGCTTGAATACTGTAGCGTATTAACATCCCAATACAAAGCATGTGAAATAAATGACTTAGAGAGTGTACAAAGAAATTTCACTTCGCATATAAGTTCGGAAAAACAGCTACACTATTGGGAGCGTTTAAGAGCACTAAAACTGTACTCGCTGGAACGTAGAAGAGAACGTTACCTAATAATATACACATGGAAAATTGCAGAGGGTTTAGTACCAAACCTACATACTCCGATAGTCATGAAATTCAGTGATAGGAGAGGCTGGGAATGCGATATCCCCTGGATAAATAACAGGGGTACTATGGGCTCTCTGCGAGAGGGCTGGTTATCACACAGAGGTCCACGTCTCTTCAACAAACTCCCACGGCGAGTAAGATACATGAGGGACGTCTCGTTAGACAACTTCAAGAGAGCCCTCGATGTCGAACTGCAAAAAGTGCCAGACGAGCCCATCTTCGCAAGGGAGCGAGCTGTCGCTTCAAACAGTCTGCTGCACCAAATCACCACCCAGAACGAGGGGCGGCGCACTCCTCGGTGCCACTAGAAGTGTGGCGAACACATCACAAGGTATCACAAGGTAAGGTGTTGGTATTGGTATGGGTGTGGTGTTGGTATGGGTGTGGTGCTGGTATGGGTGTATTGTTGGTATGGGTGTAGTGTTGGTATTGGTGTAGTGTTGGTATTGGTGTGGTGTTGGTATTGGTGTGATGTTGGTAGGGGTGTAGTGTTGGTATGGGTGTGATGTTGGTATGGGTGTGGTGTTGGTATGGGTGTGGTGTTGGTATGGGTGTGGTGTTGGTATGGGTGAGGTGTTGGTATGGGTGTGGTGTTGGTATGGGTGTAGTGTGGTATGGGTGTGGTGTTGGTGTGGGTGTGATGTTGGTATTGGTATGGTTGTAGTGTTGGTATTGGTATGGTTGTGGTGTTGGTATTGGTGTGGTGTTGGTATAGTTGTAGTGTTGGTATTGGTGTGGTTGTAGTATTGGTATTGGTGTGGTTGTAGTGTTGGTATTGGTGTGGTGCTGGTATGGGTGTGGTGATGGTATGGGTGTGGTGTTGGTATGGGTGTGGTGTTGGTATGGGTGTAGTGTTGGTATGGGTGTAGTGTGGTTTGGTATTAGTGGGGTGTTGGTGTTGGTATGGTTGTGGTGTTGGTATGGGTGTGGTGTTGGTATGGGTGTGGTGTTGGTATGGGTGTGGTGCTAGTATGGATGTGGTTTTGGTATTAGTGGTGTGTTGGTATTGGTGTGGGTGTGGTGTTGGTAGGGGTGTAGTGTTGGTATTGGTGAGGTGTTGGTGTGGGTGTGATGTTGGTATTGGTATGGTTGTAGTGTTGGTATTGGTATGGTTGTAGTGTTGGTATTGGTGTGGTGTTGGTATGGTTGTGGTGCTGGTATTGGTGTGGTGTTGGTATGGTTGTGGTGCTGGTATTGGTGTGGTGTTGGTATGGTAGTAGTGTTTGTATTGGTGTGGTGTTGGTATGGTTGTAGTGTTGGTATTGGTGTGGTGTTGGTATGGTTGTAGTGTTAGTATTGGTATGGGTGTAGTGTTGGTATTGGTATGGTGTTGGTATGGTTGTGGTGCTGGTGTTGGTATGGTTGTAGTGTTGGTATTGGTGTGGTGTTGGTATGGTTGTAGTGTTGGTATTGGTGTGGTGTTGGTATGGTTGTAGTGTTGGTATTGGTGTGGTGCTGGTATGGGTGTGGTGTTGGTATGGGTGTGGTGATGGTATGGGTGTGGTGTTGGTATTGGTGTGGTGTTGGTATTGGTGTGGTGTTGGTATGGGTGTGGTGTTGGTATGGGTGTGGTGTTGGTATTGGTGTGGTGTTGGTATGGGTGTGGTTTTGGTATTAGTGGGGTATTGGTATTGGTGTGGGTGTGGTGTTGGTATGGGTGTAATGTTGGTATTGGTGAGGTGTTGGTATGGGTGTGGTGTTGGTATGGGTGTAGTGTTGGTATGGGTGTAGTGTTTGTTGGTATGGGTGTGGTTTTGGTATTAGTGGGGTGTTGGTGTTGGTATGGGTGTGGTGTTGGTATGGGTGTAGTGTTGGTATTGGTATGGTGTTGGTATGGTTGTGGTGCTGGTGTTGGTATGGTTGTGGTGCTGGTATTGGTGTGGTGTTGGTATGGGTGTAATGTTGGTATTGGTGTGGTGTTGGTATGGTTGTGGTGCTGGTATTGGTGTGGTGTTGGTATGGTTGTAGTGTTGGTATGGGTGTGGTGCTGGTATGGTTGTAGTGTTGGTATTGGTGTGGTGTTGGTATGGTTGTAGTGTTGGTATTGGTGTGGTGTTGGTATGGTTGTAGTGTTAGTATTGGTATGGTGTTGGTATGGTTGTAGTGTTGGTATGGGTGTGGTGTTGGTATGGGTGAGGTGTGGTGTTGGTATGGGTGTGGTGTTGGTATGGGTGGGGTGTGGTGTTCGTATGGGTGTGTTTTTGGTATGGGTGTAGTGTTGGTATGTGTGTAGTGTTGGTATGGGTGTAGTGTTTGTTGGTATGGGTGTGGTTTTGGTATTAGTGGGGTGTTGGTGTTGGTATGGGTGTGGTGTTGGTTTGGTTGTGGTGCTGGTATTGGTGTGGTGTTGGTATGGTTGTAGTGTTGGTATTGGTGTGGTGCTGGTATTGGTATGGTGTTGGTATTGGTGTGGTGTTGGTATGGGTGTGGTGCTGGTATGGGTGTAGTGTTGATATGGGTGTGGTGTTGGTATGGGTGTGGTGATGGTATGGGTGTGATGTTGGTATTGGTGTGGTGTTGGTATGGGTGTGGTGCTGGTATTGGTGTGGTGTTGGTATGGGTGTGGTGTTGGTATGGGTGTGGTGTTGGTATGGGTGTGGTGTAGTGTTGGTATGGGTGTGGTGTTGGTATGGGTGTGGTGTTGGTATGGGTGTGGTGCTGGTATGGGTGTGGTTTTGGTATTAGTGGTGTGTTGGTATTGGTGTGGGTGTGGTGTTGGTAGGGGTGTAGTGATGGTATTGGTGAGGTGTTGGTGTGGGTGTGATGTTGGTATTGGTATGGTGTTGGTATGGTTGTAGTGTTGGTATTGGTATGGTTGTAGTGTTGGTATTGGTGTGGTGTTGGTATGGTTGTGGTGCTGGTATTGGTGTGGTGTTGGTATGGTTGTGGTGCTGGTATTGGTGTGGTGTTGGTATGGTAGTAGTGTTTGTATTGTTGTGGTGTTGGTATGGTTGTAGTGTTGGTATTGGTGTGGTGTTGGTATGGTTGTAGTGTTAGTATTGGTATGGGTGTAGTGTTGGTATTGGTATGGTGTTGGTATGGTTGTGGTGCTGGTGTTGGTATGGTTGTAGTGTTGGTATTGGTGTGGTGTTGGTATGGTTGTAGTGTTGGTATTGGTGTGGTGTTGGTATGGTTGTAGTGTTGGTATTGGTGTGGTGCTGGTATGGGTGTGGTGTTGGTATGGGTGTGGTGATGGTATGGGTGTGGTGTTGGTATTGGTGTGGTGTTGGTATTGGTGTGGTGTTGGTATGGGTGTGGTGTTGGTATGGGTGTGGTGTTGGTATTGGTGTGGTGTTGGTATGGGTGTGGTTTTGGTATTAGTGGGGTATTGGTATTGGTGTGGGTGTGGTGTTGGTATGGGTGTAGTGTTGGTATTGGTGAGGTGATGGTATGGGTGTGGTGTTGGTATGGGTGTAGTGTTGGTATGGGTGTAGTGTTTGTTGGTATGGGTGTGGTTTTGGTATTAGTTGGGTGTTGGTATGGGTGTGGTGTTGGTATGGGTGTGGTGTTGGTATGGTTGTAGTGTTGGTATTGGTATGGTGTTGGTATGGTTGTGGTGCTGGTGTTGGTATGGTTGTGGTGCTGGTATTGGTGTGGTGTTGGTATGGGTGTAGTGTTGGTATTGGTGTGGTGTTGGTATGGTTGTGGTGCTGGTATTGGTGTGGTGTTACTATGGTTGTAGTGTTGGTATGGGTGTGGTGCTGGTATGGTTGTAATGTTGGTATTGGTGTGGTGTTGGTATGGTTGTAGTGTTGGTATTGGTGTGGTGTTGGTATGGTTGTAGTGTTAGCATTGGTATGGTGTTGGTATGGTTGTAGTGTTGGTATGGGTGTGGTGTTGGTATGGGTGAGGTGTAGTGTTGGTATGGGTGTGGTGTTGGTATGGGTGGGGTGTGGTGTTCGTATGGGTGTGTTTTTGGTATGGGTGTAGTGTTGGTAGTAGTGTTGTAGTAGTGTTGTTGGTATGGGTGTGTGTTTTGGTATGGGGTGTGGTGTTGGTATGTGGTGTGTTTGTGGTTATTGGTGTGGTGTGGTATGGTTGTGGTGTTGGTTGGTGTGGTGCTGGTATTGGTATGGTGTTGGTATTGGTGTGGGTGTTGGTATGTGTAGTGTTGGTATTTGGTATGGTGTGGTGATGGTATGGTGTGTTGGTATGGGTGTGGTGTTGGTATGGGCGAGGTGTAGTGTTGGTATGGGTGTGGTGTTGGTATGGGTGTGGTGTGTGTTCGTATGGGTGTTTTTGGTATGGGTGTAGTGTTGGTATGTGTGTAGTGTTGGTATGGGTGTAGTGTTTGTTGGTATGGGTGTGGTTTTGGTATTAGTGGGGTGTTGGTGTTGGTATGGGTGTGGTGTTGGTTTGGTTGTGGTGCTGGTATTGGTGTGGTGTTGGTATGGTTGTAGTGTTGGTATTGGTGTGGTGCTGGTATTGGTATGGTGTTGGTATTGGTGTGGTGTTGGTATGGGTGTGGTGCTGGTATGGGTGTAGTGTTGGTATGGGTGTGGTGTTGGTATGGGTGTGGTGATGGTATGGGTGTGATGTTGGTATTGGTGTGGTGTTGGTATGGGTGTGGTGCTGGTATTGGTGTGGTGTTGGTATGGGTGTGGTGTTGGTATGGGTGTGGTGTAGTGTTGGTATGGGTGTGGTGTTGGTATGGGTGGAGTGTGGTGTTCGTATGGGTGTGGTTTTGGTATGCGTGTGGTGTTGGTATGGGTGTGGTGTAGTGTTGGTATGGGTGTGGTGTTGGTATGGGTGAGGTGTGGTGTTCGTATGGGTGTGGTGTTGGTATGGGTGTGGTGTTGGTATTGGTGTGGTGTTGGTATGGGTGTGGTGCTGGTATGGGTGTAGTGTTGGTATGGGTGTGGTGTTGGTATTGGTGCGGTGCTGGTATGGGTGTGGTTTTGGTATGAGTGTGGTGTTGGTATGGGTGTAGTGTTGGTATTGGTGTGGTGTTGATATGGGTGTTGTGTTGGTATTGGTGTGGTGTTGGTATGGCTGTGGTGTTGGTATGGGTGTGGTGTAGTGTTGGTATGGGTGTGGTGTTGGTATGGGTGGGGTGTGGTGTTCGTATGGGTGTGGTTTTGGCATGGGTGTAGTGTTCGTATTGGTGTGGTGTTGGTATTGGTGTGGTGTTGGTATGGGTGTGGTGTTTGTATGGGTGTGGTGTTCATATGGGTGTAGTGTTGGTATGGGTGTGGTGTTGGTATGGGTGTAGTGTGGTATGGGTGTGATGTTGGTATGGGTGTGGTGTTGGTAAGGGTGTGGTGTTGGTATGGGTGTGGTACTGGTATTGGTATGGTGTTGGTATTGGTGTGGGTGTGGTGCTGGTATGGGTGTAGTGTTGGTATGGGTGTGGTGTTGGTATTGGTGCGGTGCTGGTATGGGTGTGGTTTTGGTATGAGTGTGGTGTTGGTATGGGTGTAGTGTTGGTATTGGTGTGGTGTTGATATGGGTGTTGTGTTGGTATTGGTGTGGTGTTGGTATGGGTGTGGTGTTTGTATTGGTATGGTGCTGGTGTGGTTGTGGTGTTGGTATGGGTTTTGTGTTGGTATTGATGTGGTGTTGGTATGGGTGTGGTGTTGGTATGGGTGTGGGTGAGGTATTGGTATGGGTGTGAGTATGGGTATTAATATGGATATGGATGTTGCTTTAGGTGTAGGGTGATGTGGCTGTGGGTGGATCTGGTAAACTAAAGTCGAACCTCTCTCTCTCTCTCTCTCCTAAATGTGTGTAAGAGCGGTGTCATGACAACCGGCATTTTCAGTCAGAAGAGATTGATAAATGGACACCCAAGACAGCCTAAAGACCTTAACCCTTTCACCATTCAATGACGCGTTTAAAAAGTTTATTTTGGCTTTTATTCAGTTTTGGAAGAACTTGTGGTAGCTAGAAAGTAAGATGAGATAGTTTTTACTCCTTTGATTCCAAGAGATCCTTCCTAAAGTGCATATAATCGTCTAATGATAAATAGAATACAATTAAAATATGTTCTCAAATACTAAAGGAGTTAACCCTTTCAGCTTACGAGGATACATTTCTTCTATTTATTCAGGCTATCGTTAGGCGATTGGATTGTATTAAACCTCGGAAGGAATTCTGCGCGTTTGTTGAAACAAATTTTACCTCTTTGATACCTAGAGATCTTTCCTAAACTGATCCATGTTAACTTGTTAAAGTAGACAGAATGAATATAAACACCATGTGAGGAGGAACACTTTATTGACAACGTTTCGCATATAACTTCATCAGCCCGATGAAGCCTGAAACGTTGTCAATAAAGTGCTCCTTCTCACATGGTGCTTATATACTTTCCTTAGCCGTT
The DNA here is from genome assembly GCA_032716605.1 of Paralithodes platypus. Lineage (NCBI taxonomy): Eukaryota > Metazoa > Arthropoda > Malacostraca > Decapoda > Lithodidae > Paralithodes > Paralithodes platypus. The sequence goes on from CM064547.1 coordinate 32,287,171, forward strand.
TAACATCGTCTAGTAATAACCAGAAGTAAATGACATATTCATCCTTGTATACTGAAAAGGTTAAATGTAGTAATCAGGACACGAACACTGAAAGCAGTCTTATGTTACGATGTTGTGTCATTACAGATTTACACTTCAAAGCATCAAAGGTATTAAATGGTTTATAAAGTCATTGGGTATATTAACAGTGATTTACCTTCCTATCCTAATGTTAGCTGGGTATATTACTATCAATATAGATTCATTAGGGAATATAATTATTGAAACTTTAATTACCCCTTTCATACCTTCTTTAACCCCATAATTATTGACAGTGTAAGCCATGACATATAACTTTCTACAACACAAACTAGCCCTAATATGAATAACTAGTCTATTCACTATAATTATATCATAAATCTTGATCATTAACCCCTTTAAACCCAATAAGGAGTAGAACAATCGAGCTAATAGTTTCATAATTTGAAAAGAGTCAACTAGGAAATAAGTATGGACATTTACAGCGCCGACTCAGCTCCAACCGCTGACACTGTGCTACCTACTACCACCACCACCCCCACCCCCACCACCACCCCCCCACCACCACTATCACCACCACCAAGGGAGCTTCTGCCACCACCAGGGATTCTCTACCTGCAGCTGCTGGATCCTCCCGAGGGAAAGGTAAGTCTGTGTCCCGAGAAGGTAAGTCTGTGTCGATTGTGGGGGACTCCATGGTAAGACATTTAGTTAGGGCTACCCGCACTAAACTTAGGAAGGTTGCGTGTCTGCCTGGCCATGGAGTTGGGAGGGTTTTAGAGAAGATGGACCACATCTTGGAAGATAGTGGAGATAACCCCATTATCTGTCTCAGTGCCGGGAGTAACGATGTTGGTAAGGGTAGAAGTGAGGAACTGCTGCAGCAGTATCGGGATGTGTTAGATAAGGTTAGGATGAAGGGAGGGATCCCTGTAGTACATTGTATCCTACCCAGAAGAGGAGTTCCCAAGGAATGGACATCCAGGGCGATTGATGTCAATTGCCGGTTGGAGAAATATTGCAAAGAAAAAGCAATACCATTCATTGATAACTGGGATAGTTTCTATGGGAGAGATATGATGTACGCAAGGGATGGGGTTCATCTTTCACGGTTAGGGGTTTCCACATTAGCTAGTTCTTTAAATAGGGTGGTTGTGGGGTTTTGAACAGAGATATTGAGAGTGTAAATGAGAGGTTAAATGGAACAATTTTAGCGGCAGGCGAAAGTGATAAGGATATTCAGTCTCATACTAAAAATGATGACTATATTGCTAATGATAGTAGTGATGGTGCAACGGAAGATGGAAATGTCGTTAGAAATAAAGGTAAATTAGGTATAAAGAAAAGAAGTAAATTGAGAGTATATTACACAAACTGTAGGAGTCTATGTAGCAAAATTAACGAACTTAGAGCCCTTGTTAGCAAAGAAAATATAGACATAATAGTGCTAACTGAAACGTGGATTGATACAGAAACCAGGCATTTTTTAGAAGAATTTGATATACCAGGATATAGTTTGTTTAAATATGACCGAACAAGTGGCGGTATAGCAGTGTTTGTCAGTACATTAAAAAGCTGTATTAAATCAGGTATTGGACTAAATAACGATAATGAAAGTGTTTGGGTAGAGCTTAACGAAGGTAGTGAGACCATAGTTATTGGAGTTATGTATAGACCGCCAAATATGAGTAGAAATGACGGAACGTCATTATGGGAGGAAATTAAAATGGCATCAAGGTTTAGCAATCTGTACATTATGGGGATTTTAATTTTCCGAATATAGATTGGCAGCATCAAATAGGAGACTCTGATTCTGAGGAGTTTATTGAGGTACTACAAGATAGTTTTTTATTTCAATTCATAGATACACCGACTAGAGGTAATAATATTTTCGATTTAGTTTTCAGTAACAATGAACATATGATAAATAATGTAGAGATAGGGGACCACCTAGGAAATAGTGACCACAATTCTGTGTATTTTAATATACAATGGAAAGGTAATACCAGAGAGAATACAACATTAGTACCTGACTTCAGAAAAGCCAATTATGGTGGGTTAAGATGAGCCCTATTAGCGGACCCTATGGTCAAAAAATTAAGTCGATCCAGGTGTCCAAATGAGTGTACCCCTTCTCAGGCACCTGTCATCTTAAGTCAGGAAGAGACGTCAACATTGGTAGATACATACGATAATTTTATCGAGTCAGTATTCAATGCGCAAAATAAATATATCCCCAAAAGAAAATTTAGATCAACACAGAACCAACCCAAATAGATGAATAATAGACTATTAGATCTTCTAGGACAAAAGAGAGGAATATACGTACATATAGAAAAATTAACAAAGGCGAAATTCACCTACTTGCTTACTATCAGAATCTATCAAGACAGGTAACAAAGGATATTAGGAAAGAAAAATAAATTATTAAATTAAGGTTGCCAATAACTCAAAAAATAATCCTAAAGCTTTTTACCAACTATATAAATCCAAGGTTAGAGATGTAATTGGTCCCCTTAAAACTTCGATGGGAGAAATGACAGAAAATGATTTAGAAATGTGCAGTACATTAAATAGTCAATTTCTTTCCGTTTTCACTAATGACAATTTGGCACCGTTTCCGTAAGGTATATATCGATAGTATAGAAAATAGGTTAAGTACGGTTGCTATAAGTAGAAATTATGTGCTTAAGGAAATTGACAGACTGAAACCTCATAAATCGCCTGGTCCTGATGAGGTATATGCTAGAGTATTTAAAGAATGTAGAGATGAGTTAAGTTACCCATTAACATTTCTATTTAACAAGTCATTAGACAGGTATAGTTCCAGAAGCTTGGAAGCTTGCAAACGTAGTTCCGATCTTCAAAAAAGGTGATAAATCAATAGCATCCAATTACCATCCCATTAGTCTTACATAAATCATAGGAAAGCTACTAGAGTCAATTATTGCTAGTAAAATTAGAAACCACTTAGACACATTTAATTTATTAAATTCTTCTCAGCATGGATTCGCTCAGGGACGTTCTTGCCTTACTAATTTGCTTAGTTTTTTCTCAGAGGTATATGAAGCAGTAGATAATGACAAGTCATATGATATAATATATTTAGATTTCAGTAAAGCTTTCGACAGAGTCCCCCATGAGAGATTGATGAGAAAGGTTGAGGCGCATGGAATAGGTGGGGCGTTGTTGGGATGGATTAGGTCATGGCTAATTGGTAGGAAGCAGAAAGTCAGCATAAATGGTACGAAGTCAGAATGGGGAGCAGTCAAAAGTGGTGTCCCCCAGGGATTTGTATTAGGTCCTCTGTTGTTTGTTATATACATAAATGACCTTGATTTAGGTATAACTAGTAGGATAAGTAAATTTGCAGATGATACCAAGATGGGGAGATAAATTTATTCAGATAGAGATATAGAGTGCCTCCAAAGGGATCTAGATACCTTACAAGAATGGTCAGTAAATTGACAAATGCAAGGTATTAAAGATATGGAAGATGCATACAAATGTTAAATATAAACTAGCTAATATGGAATTAGAAAACTCAAATTGTGAGAAAGATCTAGGTGTGTTTGTTAGCAATGATTTGAAGCCTAGAAAACAGTGTATAAGCGTTCGAAACAAGGCAAACAGGATTCTCGGGTTCATCTCTAGGAGTGTGAGTAACAGAACTGCTGATATTATCTTAAAACTTTACTTGTCATTAGTGAGACCCCATATGGATTATGCTGTTCAATTTTGGTGTCTTTATTACAGAATGGACATAGATTCATTGGAGAGAGTACAACGTAGAATGACAAAAATTATCCATATTATTAGAAATCTTCCGTATAAAGAAAGGTTGAAGAAATTAGGCTTACATTCGTTAGAGAGACGCAGAGTTAGAGGGGACATGATAGAGGTATTCAAGTGGGTTGGTGGGATTAATAAAGGGGACATGAACAATGTACTAAAGCTCGGTGATAGCGAAAGAACTCGTACAAATGGTTTCAAATTAGATAAATTTCGTTTTAAGAAAGATATAGGCAAATATTGGTTTCAAGGTTTGGTAACAGAGTTGTAGATAGGTGGAATAGGCTACCAAGTGCTATAGTGGGATGAAGAACGATAGGGAGCTTTAAGATACAATTAGATAGGCATATGGACGAGATGGGTTGGGTGTGAGGGTGATCTGTCAGGTGTGGGCCAGGTGTTGGGATCTGCAGATCCCCGTTTTTTTTACCTCTGACCGTTTCGGTGAGGTAAGTCCTAATGGTGTTTTTAAGCTGGGCTTATAATTAGGCCTTATCATTAGGGTTGGGTGTGACAGGCATCTGCCTTGCGTGGGCCGATCGGCTTTCTGCGGACTCCCATTTTCTTATGTTCTTATGTTCTTATTTACTCTCATTTTTCTTGAGGTACAAGAGGTTAATGATCAAGTAGTTTAAAACGAATAGACTATAGGCCTTCATGAGCTACAATGCTGTTAATACGTGCTTTGAATATTTACTAGCAAGCGTTACAATGATGGCTCTTTCCCTCAACCTTTATCGGCAACACTGTCCTGGCAGCTTATAAGGTCATCTTTGTCAGTAATTGTGTAACTTAAAATAATCTATTATCACACTAGTTTCATGGCGGGTGCCCAACCCCGAAAGGGGTTGAAATAGGGGAGCTATCCCCCCGCCAAAGGCGGCTTTCTAGGGCCTTTCCTAGCTGATGCTGAGAGGATTGGGTTCTAGTCATGTGGTGATGGGCTGGTCTATCAGAGTGAGAGCTGAGCAATCTCTGCCATACCCATAGCTTACTCTGACTTTTCCTTTAACTTATATATTTTCTAGATCTCAAGTGACGGCGTCTCTTCCGTGGATTGACCTCCCAATCTACCAAGATTGGAAGCCAAAGCGTCACATTTTTCCCTTGCCCCTCAACTTTCTCTTCATAATTGCTGAGGGGCACAGGGCCCTGGGTGGGGCTTTGGTTTCTCGGGCGTTTCCGCACCCTCCTCAGCCCCCCGCCATGGAGTGGCTTCGGTCACCCAGGCTTTATTGTGGTCGGCGGGGAGGGTTCTGTGGGGACACTCGGTTATGGCCTTAGAATTGCTCGGGGCCTTGGGGCTGTTCGGCCAGGCAGCTTGGGGAACAACAATAACAACAACAACACTAGTTTCAGATACCAGTGCATAATATCCCACACTGTAAAATATGGAGCGGAGTAATGACGGTAAATAAAACCATTGGATATACTGATAGTGATCTGCCTTTCTACCCTGATATTAATCGTTTATATTACTGCCAATATACCCAATTGATAAAGGTATATTATTATGGACACTGTATACACTTTCTTTATACCGATATTATTTAGTGTGCAGGAGAGATAACAACAATAATGTATCACCGAAAATATACGATACAGGCATCAGTTGTACATTGTAAAATAATATGGGTATCAAAAAGGTATATAGAGTGTCTATAATAATCTGCTCTTTTATTGGTATAGTAGCAGTAATACACCCATCATATACCAGTTAGAAAGGTAAATAACTATCAGTATACCCAATGATCTTGTATCCCTTCTTCATATCCTTTTTGTGCTTTGATTATTTAGATTGCAACGTGCGCTGAACGTTTACAGCCAAACGTTGCAATAAATGTTGACTGCCAATATAAGACCGTCATGGGAGATATGACATCGTAAGAACATTGTGTATTCAGGCCCACACTCTTTAAAAGTATGGGTATGGAAGGGATATAAGGTGCCCATAATAACCTGGCTATTTAATGGTATATTGGTAGTAATAAACCTGTAGTACACGGATAAAAGCGTAAATCACTATCAATATACCCCAATTATCTTATATACCTTTTTCCTGTTTATACCATTCATTATTAACAGTACAGATTTGCTTTTGCTTGTGTCTAAATGCGAATATACACAAGCTATTTTTCCGCAGTATTTATCCGAAACTCTGATGATCTGGCCTTTCAGTATACAATGACGCATTATATTGAATATTAGTTTGGTCGATTTTGAATGATTTTATGGATCTTGGGACAGGGTTTTTATATATGGAAGTGATAAAAATTATCTCAATAAAACCCCAGACTTCCATATTTCGTATCTAATCTGAATATAATCGTCTAATGGTGGCCAAAATATAATAAAGAAATGCATTATCGGATCGTGAAAGGTTCAAAATATACTCGGACAGGTTGACAGTATAGATAAAAACCCATTTGAGGAGGAGCACTCTACTGATAACGTTTTGCATACGGCTTCTTTATGTCGCTAAATAAGAAGCTATTTGTGAAACGTTGCAAAATAGTCTCAAAATATTGCCAGAATATAACTGCCTTTCAAAAGCTGTGGGAAAAAGTGTTAGTGTACACTCGGCCGCAATTCCTCGTGGGCCACCTAGTCGTAGGGTTTGGGTAAATTCGTTGTGTAGTTTGTTCGCTCTGAATATAGTAAGATTTCACACTCCCCTCCCTGAATCAATCGAAGATTTTGTTCCATAGATGGCGCAGCTTGATGGGAAGGGAGTAGGACCTTGTCGTAGAGTTGATAGGGTAGGACACAATGAGGGGGGGGGGGGGGGGTGTACAGAGCTTGGTTGTTTACAATCAACAATATGCCGTTAGTGAACATTCCCTAACAGTTATTTCTGTGTTGATGACGTTTGACAACATCCAGTGACGAATGTTAAACTCATTTACTTCTACTTGTTCATACAATAATGTTCCCGAAACTAATTCGTAATGAGCAGTAGATTCCCTCCTTAATTTAACTTAAACGTCTGTCTCTCTCTCTCTCTCTCTCTCTCTCTCTCTCTCTCTCTCTCTCTCTCTCTCTCCACCCACTTTATTGGTATGAATAAAATAATAGTACAGGTCATACTATATAATATATAGCATACACCTTTTGTTAGCAAATCACAAACTAACGAAAAATTATATTAACAGAAGTAGTAAACTGTTATAATTAGATTAACAGAAGTAGTAAGCTGTTATAATTAACAGAAGTAGTAAACTGTTATAATTAGATTAACAGAAGTAGTAAACTGTTATAATTTAGATTAACAGAAGTAGTAAACTGTTATAATTAGATTAACAGAAGTAGTAAACTGTTATAATTAGATTAACAGAAGTAGTAAACTTATAATTTAGATTAACAGAAGTAGTAAACTGTTATAATTTAGATTAACAGAAGTAGTAAACTGTTATAATTTAGATAACTTCCCTTTGTAGTGTCAAAATATTTCGATCTGTGGATGACTTCCCTCAAGCATGAGAGTCACAGTGAATATTGAGTCGGTGGGATATTAATTAAATTGATCATGATTCGTTAAGTTTGGTAATATCAATATCAAGATTCTAAATTACCTGTAGCCAGAAAGAACACATTGCATATGATCACATTGATACATTAAGCCAAATGGTAGTGGTATGGCATGTCTGATGTATATGTTTAACAATTAATTTACATCGAAGCAAATTTGTTGATAAAGCATTTCCCTCGGGAATATCAGTATATTTAGAGTAGCTGGCAACGGTGTTTAAACTTAGATACAAAATTCCTCTCTGTTGATGGCGATTTAAAGTAAATGTTCCTGTGTATCAAGCTAAACTACCCCTTCCCTCCCCCAAACTGGATAGTTTGAGTCTCATTTCACCTGTATTGCTCTCTGACATTAGGTTGAAATTAGTATGGATCTTCATAAAGAGCTCCTTACCAAAACTTCTCCTACTGCTGAAAATACACACTTCCTACTCGTCAAGCTTACCAACATTTATTATGTTCCTTCCAACAACCAACTATGCTCCTAAAATCGATTAATGAAATTTACAAACACATGTGGCAGTCCGTGGATTCGAATCCAGGATGCTCACACCGAAAATCAACACCTTATGCATCGCACCACGAAGACAGTTAAAGAATGGTGGACACTGCCTACGATTTATTATGCAACTTCGAATCATGCATATCAATCTAAGCATGTACACACATCCCAACTGCAACTCACGTAGGCTATGCATATGTGAATGGAAAGAGCAATTAATGGGGCCTTAACCACTAGGGAAGTCCTCTCGATAAATTACCCCTGAACCAATATCAATTATTATGTTCCTTCCAACAACCAACTATACTCCTAAAATCGATTAATGAAATTTACAAACATATGTGGCAGTCCGTGGATTCGAATCCAGGATGCTCACACCGAAAATCAACACCTTATGCATCGCACCACGAAGACAGTTAAAGAATGGTGGACACTGCCTACGATTTATTATGCAACTTCGAATCATGCATATCAATCTAAGCATGTACACACATCCCAACTGCAACTCACGTAGGCTATGCATATGTGAATGGAAAGAGCAATTAATGGGGCCTTAACCACTAGGGAAGTCCTCTCGATAAATTACCCCTGAACCAATATCAATTATTATGTTCCTTCCAACAACCAACTATACTCCTAAAATCGATTAATGAAATTTACAAACACATGTGGCAGTCTGTGGATTCGAATCCAGGATGCTCACACCGAAAATCAACACCTTATGCATCGCACCACGAAGACAGTTAAAGAATGGTGGACACTGCCTACGATTTATTATGCAACTTCGAATCCTGCATTTTTTTTTTTTTTTTTTTTAAGAGACAATGAACGGAGGAAGGAAAAACACAGATAAAACAAAAAGGTCCATGTGCCTAAAGGCATCCTCCATTCATAAAATGTTTGTAACAACTGGATTTAAACATTTGTTGATTGTAAGTTTGTGGAAAGCAATTCGAGGGAAGTGAATTCCAAAGAGTAGTAGCTCTGGGGATAAATGAATTCTGATAAGCAGAAGTTCTGCATTGTGGAGGAGAAAGTGTAAATTCATGGGAGCTCTCAGCTGCCCTAGTTCTACGGGGAAAGATGTGGAGAGGCGGCACTCGGAACAATTGCTGTGAAAATATCTGTAGAATAATGCAAGGGATGCAACGTTTCTTCGTATGGCTAATGTAGGAAGGTCCTGTGTGATTGCAGGGTTATTGATTAATCTAATAGCTTTATTTTGAATTTTGTCCAACTGCCTCAATGCAACCACTCCACTTCCACCCCACAGAGGTGAACAGTAATCCATCTGAGAGCGCACATGACTTTTATATATTACGGCCAACTGCTCGTCAGTGAAGAATTCTCGAACTCTGTACAGGAGTCCCAGTTTTTTAGAGGCATTCTTAGCAATGCTTCTAACATAATGTGTCCAGCTCAAGTTAGTAGTTAATGTTACACCGAGAATGTCAATACTAGGGGAAGTGGGAATATTTACATCATTAAAAAATATATGGGAGTCAGTGAGATTCTGTCGGTTAGAAAATTGAATGTACTTGGTTTTCTGTGCATTAAAGGAAACTAGATTCTCTTGTCCCCATCCATTAATTCTAGAAAGGTCCTGGTTCAGAGAAATTGCAGTGTTTAGTTTTGAATTTATAAGATCGGGTTGGGTGAAAGAATTGGTAAATGTGAAGGAACTGTGGAGTGTTGAGTCATCTGCGTAGGAATGTATTGGATTATGAGTGGTAGATATGAGATCATTGATATGAATGAGGAACAGAGTTGGGGCCAAAACTGATCCCTGGGGAACACCAGCATTTATTGAGTGAAATTGAGAATAAAGGCCATCTACCATTACACGTATTTTTCTGTTATGAAGATAAGAAGAAATTAGTGGAACTAATGATGCAAGGCCGTAGTGTGACATCTTCGACAATAAGGATTGATGCCAGACTCTATCAAATGCCTTTGATATATCCAGTGCTATTGTATGTGTTTCACCATGTTGGTCTGTAGCTTGGTTGATTTGATGCGTAAGAAGGCAAAGAATGTCTGCAGTTGATCGACATCGTCTAAAACCATATTGCCTATCACTGATTAATTTATTATTCTCCAGATGCTTAATTATGTGATTATTTAATATAATTTCAAAAACTTTGCCAAGAGTGGAAGTTATAGCTATTGGTCTGTAGTTTGATGGATCTGAAGAGGCACCTTTTTTAGGAACTGGATGGATGTTTGCTTCTTTCCAGGGTACTGGGAAGCATGAGGTATGAGTACACAGACGGAAACATTTTGCCAATACAGGAGCGAGCACCAAGGAGCAATTCTTAAGTACTATTGGAGGAATTTCATCTGGACCAGGAGCCTTATCTACTGAGAGATTCTGCAAAATAGTTTTGACATGTCTGGTGTGGATCTTAAGTGAGGGAATTTCAGGTGAATTAAAATTAAGTACAGGGACATCTTGATTTATTTCATCTAAGGTTGAGTTGGTGGAGAAAATATCTGCAAGAAGGTTAGCTTTACCTCGTGGGTCACTTACAAGATTGCCAGTCGGAGATTTTAATGGTGGAATGGATGAAGCAGTAGTGAAGTTGGATTTGAATGAGTTAAGAGTAGACCAAACTATTTTGTTATCATTTGGATTATTTAGAAGTTTATTTGCCTGCTTATGGAGAAAGTTTGATTTAGTTAGGTTTAATACAGTTTTGGCATGATTTCTGATGTTTCTAAAGTAATTAAAGGCTTCATGTGTTTTTGATCTTGTGTATGCATTGTAGGCTATTGCTTTTTGTTCAGTTACTCTAGCTCAATTATGGTCAAACCATTTAGGTGAATTAGATCTTTTACTGTACTTTTGATGAGGAATAAAAGTTTCCATTCCAATTTTTACAAAATCTTGTATGTGGCTCAAGGTGGAGTGTGCATCATTAGAAAAGAAAGAGGTCCAGGGAATATCAATAAAGAAACCTTGAAGACCCTCCCAGTCTGCCCTATCGTAATGCCATTTAGTCACCAAAACAGGTTCAGAGTGGGAAGGTGTGGTAGGTGATACACAGGTGGCCTGTATCAGACAGTGATCAGAAGATCCAAGATCAGAAGATCCATCAATCTAAGCATGTACACACATCCCAACTGCAACTCACGTAGGCTATGCATATGTGAATGGAAAGAGCAATTAATGGGGCCTTAACCACTAGGGAAGTCCTCTCGATAAATTACCCCTGAACCAATATCAATTATTATGTTCCTTCCAACAACCAACTATACTCCTAAAATCGATTAATGAAATTTACAAACACATGTGGCAGTCCGTGGATTCGAATCCAGGATGCTCACACCGAAAATCAACACCTTATGCATCGCACCACGAAGACAGTTAAAGAATGGTGGACACTGCCTACGATTTATTATGCAACTTCGAATCCTGCATATCAATCTAAGCATGTACACACATCCCAACTGCAACTCACGTAGGCTATGCATATGTGAATGGAAAGAGCAATTAATGGGGCCTTAACCACTAGGGAAGTCCTCTCGATAAATTACCCCTGAACCAATATCAATTATTATGTTCCTTCCAACAGGTTATCAGGTTATCAGGTTATCAGGGTAAATTCTATGACCTTAACTATTCAGTTACAGTACTAATCTAATTGTTTATGATTAACTTGCACTATAGACGAATGCTAATAAGTGATGTGTTCTAACCTAGAAACAATATATACAATAATTACTAAAGTATATGAAAAATCTGTTGGTATCACGGAAGAGCCAAGTCTGGTTTCTCAGAGAGAGAGAGAGAGAGAGAAGTTGCACTGTGTTAATCAATTTATGTAGTAAATATTGTATTGATAAATAATGTCTGCATTGACATGGTAACAGTGAAACTATAAGTAATTGCATGTAAACTCAGATTATTAGATATCACAGATAGACCAGGGTATACACAGATAGTATTATTCCACACATATCATTGTTTTATACTGATATGTTATACTCTTTACATGTGGTTTGTTACATATTGAAACAGTCTGATAATATTAGATAATGAGATACAAGGGGAAGTATTCAAGGCTTGTTGTGAAAGCAACCTCTTTTACCTAGAGTAAATTACCCCCGAGAATTGCAATCCATAATTTCCCCAACACATTATTTCCTTGATCTATTTACTTTACTAGGACTGTCTAATTAATATCAATTAAATAATTATAATTCCTGGAGCTAATTGGGTATATCTTTATCAATTGTTCACATTACCGCAAACATAATGTTTATCAACAGGACAATTATTAATTGTCATTGTTATATTGCATTGAGCAATAAACTTGTATTATCAAGCTACACATTTATTGTGAAATTTATTGAGAAAAACAAAATAGATAATCGAATGAGTTGCCTGGGCATGTAGAATCATATGAAGGTGATAGTTTCGTGTCCACCTCCTCTTGGGAGTTAGGGTTGGTTGTCTAGCAATAAATGAATAGATAGTTAGTTAGTTAATTCTTTATTTCATAAAAGGTTACATGGTAACATTTTACATATATACACTTATTATACAGTGTATAAAATGTCATCCTACCGCAAGGTGGGTTCATTATTTTGAACATACAGTATCCGTGACTTAATGGCATCTATGTCATTTTCCATCATGTTTTCAATTTTATACTCTGGTATAGTACAGACTTGGCTTCGTTAGCCAGGAACATATCCTCGGACACATTTACCAGGCATTTTCTTAAATATTTGCAGGAATTACTGATTATTTTATAACTAAACCTGATTCTCTGCCAATTTATAAATGATTAAACGTCATTAGTCCTGCAAGGTGACATGCCTTATGGTTGTTCTCCCAGTATCTTAGCTTCATAATTACATAACATTTCTTATTACAGAACCACAACTCTGATCCATAAAAACTAATACAATAACTCTGGAATAATTTACTAAATACATGACAGCTAACGCTAGAAAATTTCCGCAAAAGGCAATTGAATTCGTTATAAAACTTATTCCTGCATCTTATTATGTCTTTGTCATTATGTAAATTGCAATCTATTACAAAGCCAAGATAGCTACATTCTTGTACAACTTCTAACTTACTTTCATATAAATATAAAATCGGATCCTTGACATTATCGTTTTTGTACTTTTTTTTTTTTTTTTTTTTTTTTAAAGAGACAATGAACGGAGGAAGGAAAAACACAGATAAAACAAAAAGGTCCATGTGTCTAAAGGCATCCTCCATTCATAAAATGTTTGTAACAACTGGATATAAACATTTGTAGATTGTAAGTTTGTGGAAAGCAATTCGAGGGAAGTGAATTCCAAAGAGTAGTAGTTCTAGGGATAAATTAATTTTGATAAGCAGAAGTTCTGCATTGTGGAGGAGAAAGTGTAAATTCATGGGCGCTCTCAGCTGCCCATACATACAGACGGACTTATTTGGATTAATTTCAATATCAATTGCCTTTGCTTCATTTTCAATTATGCTCAATAATTCTTGTAGACCTGATGAAGAAAGAGAAAGCAGAACCAAGTCATCCGCATAAGCAATTATGTTGCTAGATCTGTTACCCAACTTGCAGCCTGTACTACTCTCAGATACTTTTTCTATCAAGTCATTAATGTAAATATTAAAAAGAACTGTTGACAGAATACCACCTAACCTCACTCCAATTTTAATTTTCCAAGGATCTGATATTGCATCTTTATGCTTAGTAGCTACGCTTTGATTCCTATACAAGAAATATAAAATATTTACATAAAAAATAGGAATACTCAAACAGTTTGAGGAACACTGAGGATGATACAATTGGTCTGTAATTTTCTATATCACTCTGATCTTTGAATTGATCCTTTACTAAAGGTAAAATAACTCCAAAAGTCATTCTTTCAGGCAAGTATCCATGTGTGACAAAAGACGAAAAGAGTTTAGCTAATAGCTTCACTAAATATTCAGAACCATGTTTGATATGATTTGAATGTACATTATCGTAACCAATGACATATTTAAGGTCACTAATTCCTTTACATACATCATGTATATTAATATTTCCTAATAACTGTCCTTTTCTTACATTTGAATTTAATTTTGTGGTAAATTAGATATATTTTGACAATTTTCGTCATCAAGGATGCCTTTAAACCTCTGAGAGAATTTTTCAGCTATAAGAATTGCTTCACATTCACCTTCTATTTTCATATTAATATAGGATTTATTTGTCTTTGTCTTTCTCACTTCTTTCCAAAACACGTTATATCTTTTATTCGCCAAAGATTCAGCTAATTTGTCATTTCTAATCTGGTTTTCATTTGTTTTTATATATCTTAGTGTTTTTTTAAATGTTTTTCTAGTCTCTTTCATATGATCAAGTATATCTTCAGATAAGGGACATCCTATTCTTTTCCATATTAAAAATCTCTCTCTAGCAGTGTTATACAAGTGGGATACATGATCATTCCAACCAGCTTTAATGTGTTCCTTTCTTTTTGGCACAAAAGTATATTCATTAGTTGACTTTATCATAACATCCACAAGAGTTTTATATATATAATCAATTTCATTAATATGATCTTTATTTGTACACTTATATACACAACAGTCCAAACAATCCAATTTCATCAAACCCAACTGCATCATGCTTACATTTACTTTATCTTTGTAAGTCGTTGTTACTTCATTAGAAGAAAATAGCGACCAATTTACAAATTGTGAAAAATGATAATCTGTTTTTATTACAGTATGTGCCATCTTAATATTAAGGTTGAAAGTTATAGGGAAATAGTCATAGAGAGCAAGATCATAGCGCACAGCTATATCAGACACAAAATTGCTTAGACTTTGTGATAGAACAACATGATCCAACCAACTAACTGTATTTTTGCTTGGACACAAATAAGGAAAAGTATCAAGTGGCAACACTGAGTCACAAACCTTCATGTTCTTGTTCATAATAAAATTCATCAATTCATTCCAAAATCTACCCTTTCTATAATATGCATTAAAATCGCCGCTTATAATTAAGTTGTTAATATTTTGCTCTTCAATAAGATTATCAAGCATAGCGAGTGACTGTCTGTATTCATCTATTGCATCATCATTTTGCTTATCACACGGTAGATAGACATTTACTATAAAATATTTCTGATTTTCCGAAGATAATATAATTCCTAAAATCCTATCATTACAGTAAACAGGATTGATAAATTTACTTAAACTTTTCCTCCATAAAATAGCAACTCCCTTAGATGGCCTACCCTCTACTATCATCAGTGGTTGTATCTTCTACGCAAGCTACACAGTCAAAGGAATCATTGATTGTATTATATAAGGCAAATATTCTTCAAGTAACATTAGTTCCTGCAGTAGAATTATATCATACTCATTCGATAAAGTTTTTACAGTTTCTAAGTTGTTTCTAACTGAATTACAATTAAAAGAAACACAACTAAGCATATTAGTAGCTAGAGGGAAATCTATGAATTATTCCTAGACTTTGACGTGTAATATTTTCTCACCACAACGCCTTTCGGCCAACATTCAGCAAGAAGTAACTGATCTCTCTCCTCTATGTCAACTGTTAATTTAAAAGATTTCCAATCTCTTACAAGATACTGCGATCCTAGTTATTTACAATCAACAACATTAACATCAAGTTCATCTTTAATGTATTGAATAATATCATTGCTCTCAGAATGCAAGTCAACATTACCTACATAAATATCCACTGTTCTGCGTGTTCCTTTAAATTTGGTGTTGCTTACTGCTTTAGTCCCCCTTACACCAACATTACGACGCCACTTCTGATCCTGGGTGGGCGGCTGGGCTGCATCGTTCCGTTTTCTAATATTAGATAGATAGATAGATAGATAGATAGATCAGATTAGTGAGTTCACGAAATATGATGTTATGACATCAAGATTTGTGTGCAATGATTAGCCGAAGGTGTAACAGGAAGCATAAACTATATTGGTAACATGATAAGCAGTATGATCAAATAAATAAACAGGGTGGTTGTTGAAATATCTCATGTTTAATATAAACAAGCGAACAGGGGAGCGTCCAAAGGGATCCTAATGCATCATTCATATAAACATAACTATATTTAGCACCATTTAGTGAAATATGCTGAATATTTGTGCAAAACTAATACAAATTAAAGAGTAAGTCAGGACATGTCAGTATGAAAAGAGACACAATAAGAAGAAATGGAATATATAGGATAGAAATAAATTTAGCTTCATAATTTTCCACCCGTCCACGAACACGACACCTATATGCATTCGTGTCCCGATCGCTCTTTAAGCATACACACACACACACACATACTGAAATATCCTAAATTTACAGTTATTATCTATTCATTCACCAGTCTAAACAATCCAATCACAACTCCTTCACCTCCACCTCCACCCAGCTCTTCACCTATTGTTCATCATCTCCACCGCCTAATTACCTCCCTCCATCCCTTATGACCCTCTCACACATTCACGACTTGGACAGCGACATGGCACGTATTGAGTTTGGCGAAAAAGTCAGGCAGTTGGAGCACTACAAATTAAGATAAGAGGCCCTCACGAGGCCATCTCGTACCCAGAACGAGCATATGCATGTACTGAAACCGAAGACAGAACGTACCCAATACATGGCATCGTGACTTCACTCAGAGACATGGGCGATGCCAGCTCGAAGCATGCGACACTAACAAGAAACAACAAAACATTACAACGTACCTACAACGTACCCCGTACGTGTCGGACCGGGTATGTGCTGGTTACGTCCAGGTTTCGTGATAAGAGCAAGGCCCAATATAAAAAGGAGGGACCCACACAGTGGTGTCACCTCTTTGTAGTGTCTGCCGCATCTCAAGCTCGTGCGCATTGGTTTCTTCACTTGTCTGGATGGCTTCGCCATGTACGTTCTGTGTACGTACTGTGTACTATATGTGTACATACTAACTTCATGAGTCACTGTAATATTATGTCACTGGGTCAAGAAATGTCGATGTGATATCCTGATATAGACTGTGTGGGTACATGGTGTTCAGTCTGGCTACGTGACGCTACGTGATGACTACTAGCTGGTCTCTCTCACAAGTAGTAACGGTTTTTCTCGTGGTAATGTCGCGCGACTTCCAACGGCATGCCGCGACGCCACCTAGACGCCACATATTAATGAAAGAATTCAGTACGTACTTACACCGAAATGCAACGACAAAAAGTCAGGTCACGACTCAGCACAAGATTTTAGTGTCAACACTCAAATGTCGCGGTCTTCGACGACATCACGCGAGACTGCCAGACATGGAAAGAGACATCGCATATTTAATTACGACATCATCACGAGACAAAAGTCGGGCCATGTCGCCGTTCAAGTCATGAATATGTGAGGGGGCCTTTAGTGACAACATAAAGTCCGAGCTCGGAGAGGGAAAGCAAGTTGGATAATTATACATGGCCGTGACAGTATAATGTTACTTTGTGATGCTACTTCAAAATATATTCTTCTCAAGTTCTAATCATATGACTGAATAAATTCCATAATGTGATTCATTTAAGTAAATTATAAATGGACATATATAATAGTGTTACTTTCAACATACTGTATACCTCTGATAACCTATATACAGTATATATATAGAGAGAGAGAAAGACGTTTCAGCTACTGAAAGAGGGAATCTACTGCTCATTACAAAATTAGTTTCAGGTTCGGAAAGATTATTGTATGAACACGTAGAAGTAAATAAGCTTAGCATTCGTCACTGCATGTTATAAAACGTCATAAACACAGAAATAACTGTTAGGGAAACCTCACTAACAAACAGCATATATATCGCGTTAATTGTAAACAACTAAACACTGCCCCCCCACCCACCCACCCTTACCATTGTGTCCTACCCTTTCAACTCTACGACAAGCTCCCACTCCCTTCCCACAAGCTGCGCCATCTATGGAACAAAATCTTTGATTGATTCTGGGAGGGGAGTGTGAGATCTTACTATATTCAGAGGGAACAAACTACACAACGAATTTACCCAAACCCTACGACTAGGTGGCCCACGAAGAATTGCGGCCGAGTTTACTGTACACTCAGTCAAAGAAGTATCTGCACCCCTATGGTGATCATCTGGTGTGTTCAGCTCGGTAGGGTTAGCACCTCTGCCTGCAACTATATCCATGTGTCAGAGACAATTGTCTCTGACACATAGATATAGCTGCAAGCAGAGGTGCCAAACCTATCAAGCTGTACACACCAGATGATCAGCGTAGGGGTGCAGATACTTCTTTGACCGAGTGTACATCCTTCCACCTTTACTGGAATAACAATGAAAATAATGATAGCTGTATTATTATTATTAGGGTTCGACCCTACGGGGAACCCCTATTGTAATCATTAAACCCACTTATTCATCCAAATTATTCTTACACGACGGTTTTTACGCAATAATTCCAGAACCGCTTTTTGGATCGAGATCAAACTTTCACAAGAGGTGCATTTTTGTATTGGGCAGTTTTGTATATGCTAAACATCCGGCATGGCGGCCAAACAGGTCCGTGGCAGCCGATTTCCCGAAAAATGTTACGCCTAAATACCGTCTCTCCCACTCATAGGAAATTATTGGGCTTTGGCATAGAGGCCTCTCGAAGTCAAGGGGCCTACGAACCAAATCACAGTTTCGAGTAATAAGGGGTTAAAGTCTAAGAAAGGTACTGCACTCCAAAATTATACTCCTATGACAATATTATACATCAATGGAAAGCTCTCGACCTGACAAATAAAAATGATGTTGGTGTTTTTTTCTGAAAATCTGAAAATAATAATATAACTCCATAAAACACCAAGGGGTGTGTTTTTGTGTATGTGTGTTTATTGTTCAATTTAAATTCAAACATGATAATTTCAGAGTACTTGATAACACTAAGAAGCAGTTCAAATTTGAAAGCAATATTCCAAAATTGCGTGTTTTATGCGTGTTTTTCGTTCGACATGTTTTATGGTGTTTTATCAAAACATACAAAATGCATACAAATTATTATGGTAGTATGATCGAAAGAATGAGTGTACACATTGTAAAGAAAAATCATAGCAATGTTTTTGTGGAAATCCGTAATTATTAGGTAAAACACCAACAAACACATAGTGGTGTTTTTTTATGTGCCCGTAAATGTTATTCGATTACATTCATACTTGGAACATTACAACATTTTGCAATAACTAGGAGACAGCCGAAACATTTAAGCAAAATTCCTAAAATGTCGTGTTTTATGCGTGTTTTTCCATCTTCCTGTTTGGTGGTGTTCTATTAAAACATAAAAAGCACACAAATTATATTATAGCATAATCAAAAGATAGAGTGTAAATAAATGGATGAAATCGTATCAGTGTTTGTGTGAAAATCTGTAATTCCTAAAAAACACAAACAAACACGTAATGGGTGTTTTTTTGGTGTATCCGTAATTATGGGCCGATTTATTTCATACTCATATTTTTGAATAACCATGATGTAACTAAGAATTAGTCCAAATTAGAAAGCATAATTCCCATAATTACATTTTATAATAATTTAATTTCATAAATTATAAGAAAAGACTTAGATGATGTGTGAACAATGGTAATAAAATAATTATAAAGTTGAATATTATTTACCTCTAAACTGCTGCCCAATCCGCTTGTCAATGTGAGAGGTGGGAGGGGTGGGGGCTTGTATTTTAATTTTAAGGGTGTCATGGGCTGAACATGTGTCGCTACGAGGGGCTTGGATACTTATTTTGTATTCCTGGACCTTCGCCTTAAACCTGGACTCAATCATTGCATCCTTGGGGTGGTCCTTCGTCACTAAATAATCTTGAAAAGCCTTGTAAAGTCCGTGCCAGGTTGATCCAGGGGGCAGGTAGAGGTGTTCAGGGTTCTTCATTCTAGAGTAGTGCGACTGAAGTGTGGGCAGCTCGTTACAAAAATCTCGCACCACAGTAAGGAGAATGTCACTGGTTTTGTTTGGTGGTTCTTTGCGGCCCCGCTGGTCTGGTGTCAGTGTCCCACTAGGTGAGGAAGCAGCCTTGGTCATCACATTACGTACTCTTTTATGTGTAATGGCATGCATGTTCTCAAAGGCGACCATACACACATCTTGTTTAATATTATTGCTCATGACACTGTATGAACGAGTAACACTGCGACGGCTCTCCCTCCCTTTCACCCGCACTCTCTTACTCTCACAATCACTAACTCAGCACAGAATATAATTAGATTGGGCATCGTGGCTGCCCAGTCCCCAGTAAGCATCGAAAACTGTTTGCACATGATCCCTCCCCACCTTATCATAGCACTTCATAGCACAACTACACGGGGGCCCCAAAACACGAGCCCCTACAACAGTGCCCTTACGAGAAACATACTCGCCACCACGATCTCTTTTACTCTTCTTAACTACACTTTTCCAGGTTTCAGGGTGCCGTTTTCTACTAGGCATCAACGGTGAACCTTCCCCCACATCTGGATCACTAGTATCACTCATTATTCAGCCTCAAACACCGTGAAATATGGGTAAAAACAGGGAGAGCGAGCGAGAATGACCAGTTAAAAATCTCCCGCCACGTGACTGATGTGGGGAGGTGCGAGACGGCGGCTCTGATTGGCCAGGAGCCGCGACACAAACACGCGGGAACATAGACGCCCTCCCATTGGTCAGCCGCGCGCGGCGGCTAGGCCCATATACCTCCGCTTTGCCCTACTTCATCCGTACATTTATCGAGTCACAACACGAGACGCTCAACCCTATGCAACGTGCACATAAGGGCGAAATTCCCAATTCGGTCTTCACAGCCTGATAGAGCGTGCTGCCACCTTTCGGGAACCAGTGAAATCTCAAATTCTGTGATTTGGTTCGTAGGCCCCTTGACTTCGAGAGGCCGATTATGGACTCCTCTACTAATGGTCCACAAATGTTATAGAGGTTTTGCTTTTGCACGTGGGTTTTTTTCCGGCAATCTTGAAAAAAAATCGAATTCCACTTAAAATTCCACATCTTGAAAACTACACCGATGATCAAAGCCATGTTTGCGTAGTTGGGTGAGGCTCGCGATTCCGAACGTTTTGATACCAAAATAATATAAATGGGTGGAATAGTTTGGCCGCAGCATTGAAAACTGTCTATTCTTAAATGACTTTATAACCGTATTCGGTACCCACACAAAGTTTACCGTCTACAGTCTATAGGCTTCCACGCATCCCCCAATTTTGCTTAATAACATGTATAGTCGATTTATTATTCAGATCTATTATTTTTTTTTATTTAACTCTCTCAAAACAGTTCGAGTCCCTACGAATTCCACCAATTATTTAGCCAACCAACCTATACATACCTACCCTACCAAATAATAATGGTAATTCAAATTTATTTTTGGTGAATAACAGAGTATTGGCTAAGGTTTTAACAATCCTCCCTTTGCCAAATGCTTTGTTTAATAACAAAGTTCTAGACCTTCAGAGTTTTGACAATTTTTGGTGTGGTGTGACTTACCTTTCCTCCTCCCTCAAACAGCAAGCAACGTTATCTGGGGTTCAAGAAGTATTGCACGCTTCCATAAAAATATATATAGTCCGGTTTTTACGCAATAACTCCGGAACTGCTTGTCGGATCGGGACCAATCTTTGATACAAGGTGCATTTCTGTATTGGGCAACTTTTGATATGATATCCAAAATGGTGGACAGACACGCCCATGGCAGCCTTTCACACCCAACCCATCTCGTCCTATCTAATTTTATGTTGAACTCTATTGTTCTTGATTCCACATATCTACAACTCTGTTACTAAACGAATAGAGCAGATCCCTTACACACCCAGCCTCTCTCTGTCGCTCGTTTGCTTGCACACAGCCCGTAGCCTAGTAGGTAGAGCTCTCGTCTCACACACGAGGGGTCGGGGGTTCAATCCCCGGTCGGGCAGAGACAAATTGGGCTTGTCTCCTTTCATGTGTTAGCCTCAGTTCACCTAGCTGTAAATAGGTACCTGGAATAAGTGGACGACGTTGTGACGTCCCATCTGGGGTTGGCAAAAATGGTACAAGGCGAGATGGGTATCATATGGTTCACCTAAGCTGATGGCTACCTAAGCCTTCGGGCGAGACGGTACCGTCTATAGTGAGAATGGTACCATACAGATCCACCCTAAGCCTTCGTTTCCGATGTCGCCAATTGGCTAAATACAGACTACACACACATCCACAGCCATTCCAACAGTACATAAAACACTTAACATGCATTTCACGCAATACATTCCCAGTTAAGGAGGCGCGATAATAATAAGCTTAGCTCGCATTGCGTGGATTCCCCTTGACGAACAAGTAACTGAGTAACACCGGTACAAATGAGGCAGATCCCTTACACATGCAACTAAGATGAACATGGGAATCTCATTGGTGATGGGCTGGTCTATCAGAGTGAGAACTGAGCAACCTCTGCCATATCCATAGCTTACTCTGACTGTTCCTTTTACTTATATATTTCCTAGATCTCAAGTGACGGCGTCTCTAACGTGGATTGACCTCCCAATCTACCAAGATTGGAAGCCAAAGCGTCACATTTTTCCTTTGCCCCTCATCTTTCTCTTCATAATTACTGAGGGGCACAGGGCCTTGGGTGGGGCTTTGGTTTTCCGGACGTTTCCACACCCTCCTCAACTCCCCGCCATGGAGTGGCTTCGGTCACCCAGGCTTTATTGTGGTCGGCAGGGAGGGTTCTGTGGGGGCGCCCGGTTATGGCCTTGGCCTTGCTCGGGGCCTTGGGGCTGTTCGGACAGGCAGCTTGGGGAACAACAACATGGGAATATGCAGAGACAAGTGGCCCACAAAAGGCAGATCCCTTTCACATCCAACCCATTTCGTCCATATGACTATCTGATTTTATCTTGAAATTCTCTATTGTTCTTGATCCCACTAAAGCACTAGGTAGCCTATTTCACATATCTACGACTGTTACGAGAGAGGCAGATCCCTTACACAGCCAATCTCTCTCTCTCTCTCTTATCTGCACACTTGTACAAATGAGGCAGATCCCTTACATATGCTACCAAGATGAAAATGGGAGTCTGCAGAGAGCCGATTGGCCCACACACGGCAGATTCCTTTCACACCCAACTCATCTCGTTCTATCAAATTTTATGTTGAAGCTCTATTGTTATTGATCCTACTATAGCACTTGGTAGCCTATTCCACATATCTACAGCTCTTATACCAAGCGAATAGAGGCAGATCCCTTACACAGCCAATCTCTTTCTCTCTCGCTCTTGTTTGTTTGCACACCGGTACAAATGAGGCAGATCCCTTAGACATGCAACCAAGATGAAAATGGGAGTCTGCATAGCCAAGTGGCCCACATAAGGCAGATCCCTTTCACACCCAACCCATCTCATAAACGTTACCTGTTATTTACACTACTTACTATACACCCATGTTATCATACTGTATATCTGCAACCAAAACACAATTGTAAGAAATAGGAACATAAGAAAATGGGAGTCTGTAGAGAGCCAATTGGCCCACACAAGACAGATCCTTTTCACACCCAACCCACCTCATAAAAACTCTCTCTCATTTATCTCTGTCTTCCTTACATTTATAACATCCTAGTCTCTGTCTCTCTCACAAATGAAAACATAAGAAAACCGGAGTTTGCAGAGAGCCGATTGGCCCACACATGTCAGATCCCTTTCACACCCAATCCATCCCGCGCGCTCTCTCTCTCTCTCTCATATTTATCTCTATCATCGTTACATTTACGACATCCTATTCTCTCTTGCCATACTCTCTCTCTCTCTCCCTCACAAATGAGAACATAAACAAAATAAGGAAATGAGAGTCTGCAGAGAGCCAATTGACCTACACATGGCAGATCTCTTTCACACCCAACCCATCTCGTTCTATCTAATTTCAAGTTGAAGCTCTATTGTTCTTGATCCCATTATAGCACTCGGTAGCCTATTCCACATATCTACAACTCTGTTACTAAACAAATAGAGGCAGATCCCTTATACAGCCAATCTCTCCCTCTCTCGCTCATGTTTGTTTGCACAGTCTGTTCCTTCTGTAGTTTCTCCATGCCCGATAAGTTAAAGAAGGTATCTGTGACACAGCTTTTGTATCCAACACAATACCCTGCTTGCAAAACAGCTCGAACCCCGGACAACGTTGCTTGCAAAATTAATTATTATTATTATTATTATTATGATGATGATGATGATGATGATATGATTATGATTATTATCATAATTATTATTGTTATTATAATAATAATCTATCTATCTATCTATTGCCTGACGCCGTGATCCCCGAAGGGGTGGCCACGAACGAACGGCCCCCATGCACCTCTGTCCCCAGTCAGTCGACGCCCCTCCCCCCAACCAGCACCGCCTTCGTTCATGTACTTCCTCACTCCATCCTTCCGCCTCATATTCGGTCTACCTCTCCCCCTCTGTCCCTCCACCTCGCTCTCGTACACCCTCTTAGTCATTCTCTCGCTTTCCATACGTTCCATATGGCCGAACCATCTCAAGTTCTTCCTTTTCACACTTTCCAGCACATCTACCTCCACACCACACCTCCTTCTTACTTCCTCATTAGTCTGTCTATCCCTCCATGTAACTCCGCACGCACTCCTTAAGTAATTCATTTCCACTGCTCTCACTCTTGGTCTGAGTCTCTCAACCAACGTCCATGCTTCGCTTCCGTAAGTCAGTGTCGGGATTACCACACTGTCATGCAAGGACTTCTTCACTTCCATACTGACCACCCTATTTCTTGTTACTGCTTTTAGCGTTCCTACAACCCTCTTCCCCTGTTGTACCCTCTCCCGCACCTCTTCATCCATAGTCCCATCTTTACTCAACACACTGCCCAGATACTTAAAAGAGTTGACGATCTCCATAGCCTGACCGTTCAGCTTCACCTCACACTCTGTGACTTCACCCCTTTCGAAGACCATAACCTTGCTCTTCCCCGTATTTACCTTCAAATTCCGTTTTTCGCACACTGTTCCAAACTCATTTACCAGACCCTGCAACTCCCATTCATTATCACTCATCAGAACTGTATCATCCGCAAACAGCAGTATAGGTAGCTTCCACTCAATTCCCTCCCTTTTCAGCGATACACCAACATCCACTGCTCTTGATAGTATTTCTTTCATAACTCCATCCATATATACAGTAAACAACCACGGGGACATCACACACCCCTGTTTCAAACCAAAATTCAGGTCAAAGAACTCGCTCTGCTCACTCTCCACACGTACTGCCGCCTTTGCACCCTCATACATGCTCTTCACTGCTTTCAGCAACTTGCCCTCTACTCCGTATATTCTAAGTACTTTCCACAAACCTTCTCTATCCACTCTGTCATAGGCCTTCTCCAAGTCCATAAAGGCAACATTATAGGTTTGACTCCTGTAAGGAGATAAAGAAAACCTAATATTTAGTAGTGGCCCCGTAATCATTGACGAACATGCCTATTACATAAGGCATCCTCTTCAAACACTAATCCGCCGTAGTTTGAATCTACCGCGCAGAGCATTTAAAAACTGAGGAGCCTTCATCATGAGCGCACGCGACCTCACTCATGGCTTCAGTCATTATGAATTGGGTTCTCACTACGAAAAAACTTCGTAAAAAATAAAAACAAAAAGAAAATAAGAATAACTATCCAATAAGCTTTCCATCATATCGTGGATGTACTTGTGTGGATTTCTGACCAGACGCTGAATCAGGCGTCATTCCTCCTTCACTGACATATCAAGTAAACCAAAATCCTTAATACATCAACGAATGGGAAGGGGACGGTCGGGAGGGCCCCAGTCGTCAATGATTACGGGGCCACTACTAAATATTAGGTTTTCTTTATCTCCTTACAGGAGTCAAACCTATAATTTATTAGTGGCCCCTCCATCATTGACGAACATGCCTGATATCTAAGACTGGAGGGGGACATTCGTAATCATATCATAACTCTAGAAAAGCAGATAATAAAAACAACCACATAGTATTCTTACTTTTTGAAAAATGTATTTAATACGGCGTAGGCCGGAAATATACAAGAAAAAGGGGGTTCAGGCAGGTGCGTGCTTCAAAGAAGCCTGCCCGACAAAAATGGGTAACCCTGAAGATTCTGAACACAGATCTGTAGTTACAAAAGGCACCCCACTCAACGAGTGGTGACAAAAATAATAAGTTATAAGTTTATATGTGCACATCATAAACCCCAAAATACATGTGGAGATCAATTGTTAATGAACTCCATTGAACTAATATTACATTGCTTTCGCAGGTAAAACTACTATAACAACACCGTTGTTTTGTACTAAACTTTGTACTAGCACAAATTCTCGCAGAGAAATTTTCATATCACATTTTAACCTTAAATTGTATCACAGCTCTCATACTCCGGCGGGGTCTAGGGTGTCCTATGTCAACTGACTGCACCCCCCCCCCCCCCCCCCCCTTCCGTGAAAATAAACATAAGTGACTGCAGGGCCACCTAGACCCTCTGCCTTAAAGCTATACATGGTAAGGAAGGTTTGTCTAGAGCAACTGACAAGTATCTAGAGAGAAACGTATGATTAGACGCCCACAACTGTGTGGACGCAATATCTTCAACTGAAAAGTTTTTCAGGAAACGTAAAGAGGCCGCCCACTTGCGTAAATCGTGGGCCCTACCCACAACGCCGGGATTACTCTCTTTAATGACTTCTACCAGAAGAGAGGCTAATCGCCGTTTAAGTAAGCGTTTACCCGTACTCGCTACCCATAAAGCACCTTGGGGGTTATGAGGAGCTATTCTCAAATATTTGGTTAGAGCTTGCACTGGACATAAATTATGATGCACCTTTCCCCTTTTTAACGCCGGCACCGTGAACTCAGAAAACACGTGTGCACTATGCTCATTCTTGGCTACAAACGCCGGGGAGGGTGCAATGGCAATTGAATCATTAAGTCTACCAAACCTAAGACAATTAGGTGTGTTGCTCATCGCCGCCAGCTCAGACACTCTGTTTCCGGTGGCCAAAGCCAAAAGGAAAACTGCCTTCTTTAAGATTAAAGCAAAGTCTGCAGTATTTTGATACAGACGAGAATGAAGTAAAGACAAAGCTTTGTCCAGAGACCAAGTAGGCATGAGCTGACGGGGAGGTGGGCGGAGTTTAAAACACGCTCTCATAAATCCTGTTTCCTCCGCCACCGGTATGGATAGACCTGTAAGGTCGAAAAAGGGCACTTCTAATCGCAGTTAAGTGATTCTTCAAAGTAACCACAGATAAACGTTTCTGCTCAAACAGATAGTTCAAGTAATTAAAAACCAATGCCACTGAGGGTACGGTTTGTTCCGTTCTAACAATCCAAGAAGTAAAAGCTTTCCAATGAGATTGATATTGTCGCTTAGTAGACTGAGTATATTGATTGAGCAATTTATTGGTCACATCCCTACCGTATGGTGCTAGCCACTTGGCCTCCTGAATGTCCATAATGCAAAAGTCAGCGAGGTCTCTAGGTTGCCAATCGTGTCTAAGTGGAAGTACCCGACCGGGAGCGATACCGGGTCCGGGCACCACATTATTAATTGCTGGTACCACACCTGCGCCGGCCACAGGGGCGCGATTAGCGAGACTAAGCCTCGATAAACTCGTAGTTTGTTCATTACGTGGCACATTAGTGACGCATCTGGCGGCGGAAACAGATAGATGGAGCTCCATCTGTTCCAGTCTGTCACTAGGGCGTCTGGCCCCCCTGCCGGCGTTATCGCCCGGCGGGTGAGGTATAGAGGGAGCTTGTGAGTCTCCTCGGACGCAAAAAGATCCACTTGTGGATGGGAGAGCTCCGCAATCATTAGGTCGAAAATGGGTTGCTTGAGCTCCCATTCTACTGTCGTGCTCTGTCTCCGGGACAGAGCGTCTGCCCAGACGTTCGCTACGCCTGGGAGATAAGATGCGTGAAGATAAATATCTAGACTGGTGGCTAGAACAAAAATCTCTTCCGACACGAGTAGCAACTTCCTTGACCTCGTTGACCCTTGTTTCTGAATACAGTGAACTGCATTCAGATTGTCCATTCTGAAAGCCACCGACTTGCCCCGTAACGCCGGGCCGTGAGCCTGAAGGAAATACAAGGGGACTAGTAACTCTTTGACATTTATGTGAGAGATTTCTAAGTGGGACCAAAGTCCCTGACCCTGGTGCCCCTGATTTGACTGAAATCCCCACCCTATGGTGCCTGACGCATCCGTGTCTACCCATACCGTTGGAGGAGGAGAGGTCCATGACATGATTGAGTGCAATGTTTCCCTCTTCGCCCAGACCGCTAGTAAGGTGTGGATTAATTTTGGTATGGGCCATAATTTTCCCGCCGGTAAGAGTGGGAAATATTTGTTGCCTTCCAATATTAATCGTTTTACTTTCAACCGGCCCAACTTGACAGTTAGCTGAATCCAGTTGAGAGAGCCGACCAGAGACTCCCAGACTCTTCGTGTCGTAGTCAGACTGTGAAGAAACCTGAACAGTTTCCTGCGAAACCTGCTGCGATTGTCCACACTCTGACTCAGAGTGAGAGCGGCGGTGTCCCAGACCAGCCCTATCCACTGAATTACTCTTGAGGGAACAAGGTTTGACTTTACCAGATTTACCTTGAAGCCTAGAGTTTTGACATGATTTAAAATGATATTGACATGTTTTATGCATAATTGTTGTGTCTCTGCCACCACCAGCCAGTCGTCTAGATACCACAACACTCTGATTCCCTGTTTTAACAACGGCATCAGGGCTTGCCGGACTAGTTTCGTGAATAATCGAGGTGCTAGGTTCAAACCGAACGGCATCCTCTGAAAAACAAAATTTTGGTGCCTGATCCTCAAGGCCAGAAACCTTTGAAATCTTTTGTTGACCGACACGTGCCAATAGGCGTCTGTCAGGTCTAGGGAACACATCCAGCCTCCCGGCGGAAGTGTTAGCCTGATTTGATGAACTGTTAACATTCTGAAAGACTCGTTGTAAATGTGAAGATTCAGATAAGACAGGTCTACGACCGGCCTCATCTGAACACTGTCCCGTTTGGGAACCAAAAACAGTTTTGACGTGAATACAGGGTAATCTGGAGGGACCGGGATGATGACATTCTTGGCAATCATCTCCTGGACCAGCGACTCCACCTCTAATGAAACACAATTTGCCGTTGTCGGCTGACGTAAGCGAGGTCGCCGGAGCCACTGCCAAGTGATGCCTTTGCGTGCCACCATCCGTGCCCAGGTTTTTAACGGCCATGCTTGGTGACACGTTCGGAACGACCCAGTTAGCAGACAAGGGTTCGCCGGCTGTACTTCCCTCGGTTCCTCCGGCTCTAAGACAGGCACTGGGAGTGAGAAAGACTTTAGTTTTTTGATGGTGGGTTTGGTGGTGTTGGACGCTTCGCCGGCTGGCTGGTGTGGGCCGAAGACTGGCCCTGCCCCGGCTTATACTGGCCGCGTCCCCTCTGTCCTGAAAACCCTCTCTGTCTATGCCTGAACTGACCCAGGGGGGATTGGGAGGACTTAGGCGGAAGAAACGGCTTAGAACCCCCTGGCTGAGCTTTAGTAGGAGGCTTAGGTTTGGGGAAGTTAAATGCAGGTTTCTTAGCCTGTGCGGGACTGTGCTTCACGGCCTGTGCCATGTTAAACACTGTTCGCCATACATCAGGGGACATTAAAGAAGGAGTAAGTACTGGGGACATTACCACCTCGTTAGCAATGCGATCAGGCAGCTTGCGAACTAATGACATCCTAAGATCCTGTCGTGCTCGCACCGCCTCAAGTAAGGCTGTGCGTATGTCACCTAAGGATTGAATCGACGACTGAAGAATCAGACGCCGGGATAACTCAACTGATCTTCGAGCATCCGCGTCTGCGATTGCCTGAGTAGACCTGAGTAAAGACTTAGCCACCTGTTGAGAAACTATGTACTGTGAAAACAGGCGGAAAGCTTTTCCCCTTAGCCTAAATTCTCTGTCTAGGTGAGAAGGGGTAGGGGTAGTGAATGGTTCCTTTAGTTCACAAAGATTAATCTTAGGGGCAGCTAGAAAGGAAAATAAAGCTGACGGAACTCCGCCGGCAGAACCTACCGGCATGGAGAACCATGAATGTGTATCCTGAGGGATCTGGTGGGAAGATTTAGAAGTGAAAGTGGTTGCAAAGTTTTGAGCCTCTACCTCCCAATCCACCCAAGGTCCTGGTCCCAACTGTCCCACCTTCAACACTGGATTAGCTGTCTCGTCTGTGACGGTCTGTAAATCTAGTTCAGGAGTAAGAGCCGACAGAGCCTTAATATCATTAAACCCATCCAGCTTAGACCAGTCTGAAAAAAGTTTTGAAGCTGAGGCAGGGGGTAAAGCAGGCTTAGATGCATAAACAAAATAATCCTGATGATAATAACTAGGTATAGCCTTGATATTTACGTCCAAAACATTACCCAAGGCATCCAATGCCCTTAATTTCTTTGACTTATTTCCCTGGATAAACCACTCACGTGGTACCGGGAGTTCCCCTGACAAGGTAGGCTGGGCAAGCTCTGGCTTAGAGGGGTTCAAAGGGACCCATGACTCGTCTGGCCCATAAAGCAGGGGCATAGCTACCTTTCTAAGAGGCGCTTTGTCTAGAGGGGGTGGATTAACATCCGTAATGACCCTGACATTTGACGTAGTGAATGCCGCCGTAGCTGGCTTAGAGCTCCCTGCCGGTGACAGAGTAGGAGGGTTAGGAATCTTAGATAAATCGATTGACGTTATCAGAGGCCGTACCGCAGAACTTGTCAAGGGAGCCCCCAAGTCCATTGTGGGGTTTTCTCGTTGTTGATTAAAGAATTTTGATAGAGCATGAGTAAGTAACCCATCAATTTCTTGTGCTGTAACAAACTGGTTAGATGCAGAACTTTCAGGTGAATCAGTATTATCATGGGCGGCGTCCAGGCCTGAGCCTGACCCTTGTCCCTCCCTATCTGAAATTAATGACACTTCATCTTGTTCCTCCCGATCCTCCTGAGAAGACCCCGCCGAGGCAGGGGCACCTTGTTTCCAAGATAAGTCAGGGATAGAGGATGGGGTCGCCGCGTCCCTGTGGACATCGGCTACTGTGTGACTCGTATGAGTCGGACGTGGATGGTCAGACCCTGGCTGAGCAAACCGCCAAACACCGAGGCTCTGGCCTACGCTCTCTTGAGAGTCTGAAACATTCTCAATTATTGAATTTCCTGAACTTTCCGTTTCTAGGGTTAAAATATCAATAGGTAAATCTTGTTTAGGGACAGGCGCTTCACTATACTCTGAGGCTGTAACAGAAACATTTTCAGGTGTAGAGGTACGATGAGATGCACTAGACTTAGTAGAATGTCGAGAGGACTTCTTATGGGAATCCTTTTTGGAGGATTTGTGGCTACGGTGTGACCGCGAACTAGACCTAGGTTTGGAAGAATCACCACCATGGCCACTGGGGGAAGCTTCAGTCTTACACTTCTTACTAGCCGGGGAAGAGGCCCGACTTGAAGACCGCTGTCTGAGGGGTGACCTTGACCTCGATCTCGCCTGCGACGAGGAGGTGGCTGCCGGGGGAGTAGGCTCTCTCGGGCGTTTAAACGTATCCACAGACGATACAGAACCCTGGCTAGTCTCTGTCGGCTTAAAACCCGTTACTCTAGAGGTACGTTTAGGGGGAGGGTGCTCTGACAGCAACTTATCCCAAAGTGGGACATTGTCACATTGAAGTGACTTATGTGCGACAATGGTAGTGTAGGCCGACATTTGTTGTCTGACCTCTCTCAACGCTACCGCCGCGGTCTTGTCATTGTCACACAGGACTTTATTGGCTAATTGGGAGCAAAAGGAACAATTAAGTGTAACCCAGAGACCCCTTGAACGGTCTAGACATCTAACACACCTTATGCAAAGGGTATGCGCAAAAATAGGGATACCCGCGCAAGTAGGGGTAATGCACAGGGCAAAAACTGGGGCCACAGTAGCCATGACAGAGACTGGTGTGAGGAAACTACCGCCGGGTCTGTATTGGTCCGCCGGAGCTCAGCTCTGGAAAAATAAAGAAAAATTTCCAGGAATTAATGCTCATAAGGTTAACCCCGTGTTCGCATACAAGTGTTAATAACCCGCCGGGTAACGGGATGCAAAGACACAGCTAACACATCTCGCTACGCGGCTGGGTGTAAAGAGGCTAAACAAATCTTCTTAGCTAAAGAACATGAAGAATACCCTCTGATATAATGGTCCAGTATGGCACTTATAGTCTGTAGGAGGTGGTGACTGTCTCAAGATTCAATTTTGTAACAAAGCCCCCCTCATAAAGACGCCGGCCCTTGAAATATTTTAGTAGAATAGCCCAGGGCAGGAATATACGAGATCTGATTTTTTAACGAATTGTCCCAAACGATCGTCGTAAAAATAGAAGGCGGCGATACTGAAAGTATCACCCAATTAAGGTTAATCGAAATTGAATTTGTTTATAAATTCCTTAGTTCCTCCACTTAGGGGCACCCGCCGGGTGTGGGAATCGATTTGGTTAAACCTCACTGAACCTTCAATTGCCGTAAGAGTAAAGGCAGCGATACACAGAGTATCACTCAAATGGATTGGTTAACTATATGAGACCTAAGTCGTTTATCCCACCCTGCTCAGGTGCACCCGCCGGGCGAGAAGTCTAAAAGTTAACCCCACAAGTTCCTGACCCCACTTCTTTGTAAAAGATCGCCGGGGAGGAACGCCTAAACAACAGCTAGGTTTTCATGTGGTTGTCGTAAACCAGGTAGAAAAACCTATAAAAAACGAGTGTTCTCAAGAACGTCGTTTCTTTATATATATCTATATATATATGTAAGGATGGGTACAGCCATCCCGCCGGGAATTTAAAGGAGGCCTGAAACCAGGCACCCACAGAGACGCAGTCCTGGAGAGCCACAGACACCTCCCCACGCCGGGGAACCAGCCAGAGTAAAAAACCACGTGTGGCCCAACACTGCTCATCGGTCAGGATTTTTCATGGTGAAACCGAGAAAAAACCCGCCGGAAGGCAAACCCCCACCCTGAACAGACACCATCTGAACAATACGACACGAGGAGAGACACGCACGACTAACCAAGGTCACAACATAATCCGTGGAATTAGCCAATACACAACTAAACCAGGAAACAATTATAGTCCGAGGAATTAGCCAATACACAACTAAAACCCGGATACACATGACACAGTAGGGCATATTTATAAAATAAATAATAACACTAGACATGTGGCAAAGCTACGAGCGGCTGGCTAGGCCTAGGTAGACGGCATGAAAATAGTTGAAATATAAACACACACTGGAATATCACAACAGGAACCACCGCCAACACACCACCGAAGCGATAACTTCCCACCCCGGGAAGCCTGACACGGACCCAGAAAAAACTTCACTAAGTGAAGAAAAATACGCTGGGAACGTCAGCAAACACACAGCTTACCTCATCAGAAGGATAAAAGGCAGCAATAATTAACGCGTAATGAAAGCCGCCTGCATCACCAACTAACACAACTGTGAAAAGTTCACGTGTCCACAACAGGACCACGAGGGTACATCCGAAATAGATGCCCCATACACACGACCCAAAATACACTGCACTGCGGGCAACCAGCCCAGGACACTCCTGCTACGCCTATCCTAACCTTACTCGATACATCCTAGAGTAAACAAATGAGAAAAAACTCACTAGGGACGCAACGAATGCGGAACCAGCGGAGCCTGAAAGGTACGTCCGGGCAGGCTGAGCGCAGAGCAAAGAAGGAGGAATGACGCCTGATTCAGCGTCTGGTCAGAAATCCACACAAGTACATCCACGATATGATGGAAAGCTTATTGGATAGTTATCGTTATTTTCTTTTTGTTTTTATTTTTACGAAGTTTTTTCGTAGTGAGAACCCAATTCATAATGACTGAAGCCATGAGTGAGGTCGCGTGCGCTCATGATGAAGGCTCCTCAGTTTTTAAATGCTCTGCGCGGTAGATTCAAACTACGGCGGATTAGTGTTTGAAGAGGATGCCTTATGTAATAGGCATGTTCGTCAATGATGGAGGGGCCACTAATAAATACACCTTTTGTTTCTTCTCCAGATACTTCTCCACAACACAATTCAGGGTAAAAATCTGATCTACACATCCTCTTCCCTTCCTAAAACCTCCCTGCTCGTCGCCTATCCATTTCTCCGTTCTCACTCTCACTCTCTCAATCACTACCCTACTGTATACCTTCCCTACTACGCTTAGAAGACATATTCCTCGGTGGTTACCACACACTCCTCTTTCCCCTTTGCCCTTATATAGGGGGACTATTATGCCAGTCTTCCAGTCATCGGGTGCACTCCCTTCTCCCATGCTAGTTTGCACATTTTCCATACCCATTCTATCACTATCTCACCACCATACCTCAACATTTCCCCACACACTCCATCTGTTCCTGGTGCTTTCCCCAACTTCACTCTTTTCATGGCTTCCCACACTTCTGACCTCCTGATCCCCACCTCCTCCTCCACTACTTCTCTTCTTCTCCCTCCCATACCATATCCAGCTATGTTTGCTGGCTCTTCATTCCTTTCATTTAGCAACTCACTGAAGTACTCCCTCCATCTTTCGACTCTCTCTTGCTTCTCGGCTAGCATTCTCCCATTCTTATCTTTCACACCCTTACTGTTTCCCTTGCTACCTTCCCTAACTTTCTTGACTTCTTTCCAGAACAGTTTCTTACTCTAATAATAATAATTATTATTATTATTATTGAAAATGTTAGTCACAACATCCTCTCAAACTTATATCTCCTCGCAATACAATTTAGCTGCAAGGAACAATTAGATTAATTTTATATCATGCAATAATACAATATCATAGACAGAATTATGCAGTAAAACATTTCAAAAGCGGTGTTTCCTCGTTTCTTAAATCCAATGTTATTAACTTACGTTATATATTATTTTATCGTCAAGCTTTCAAAATGTAACGTTCAGGTGTTTTTAGAAGTATGAAATGTGAGAATGTATATATATATATTTTTATTATTTCGCCCCTTCTACCTCGATACATTTTGTAAATATTTAGTTCCTGTAAATATTTAGTTTCTGTGTAGGGAGGGCTTTAATGATCAGAGGATATAAAATCTTCACAAACTTAAATATATATGTTCATAATGACATATACAGTACATAACATCATGACAACCTCCCAGACCAACCTAACTTACGTTTATATAAAACGTATGCAAATTAATTTGATATATTGGTAGTTATTTCGCTTTCCATCCTTATATTAGATAGACATTACTACCAATTAAAAATATACTTTTATGATGGTGAATTATTCTGAACAATTTAATCACCTTTACCATATCTTAATTAAGCTCATATTGTCTTACAATATAGGGTTGGGCAAAAACTTAAAAATTGTGGATATGAAAAGGAGATTGAGGAGATTGTAGACACCAATCGAGCAGGACAATACCCAGGGGGGACCTAATAGACATATGATAAGGAGTTGCTGCAACTTCTGTTTCATTTGTCTGGCTTCCCTCACTGTTATGTTTGTGTCTCACCTACGCAGAGTAATCCAGCTAGCTCTCATAAACAACTCCTCCTCCCATTAATTTCACTACACTAAACAAGCACACCTAGTTTAAAGTAGCAATTATCACTCAACCTTGGGGGAGACACTTGTTGCATACAGCTTTGCCTTTTGTCTCCTTCATACAGAGAAAAACAAATTACAGAGTCAATAATAGTATACCCTTATAGCTATATTGGTATAAATGTACTCTTTTAATAAATAGATATAGAGGTAAATCACTATCATTATACTCAATGATTTTATATACTTTTGTATACCGTTGATATACAATTGTTTACAAACAGACAATTTGTTAGTAGTCTTGGCAAATCCAACGTCAAGGCTATTAACCTAATTGCAATGACGACTTGTCTATTTTGACTGCTATGTCGTCATTCCAACCGCGGTTAAAAAGAAAACGTCTAGAGTCTACTCCTTATCTTGCTCTAGGAGACGTTGTACATTAACCAAAACTACCACCGAAGGTGAAAAAAGCATAGAAGAGAAGAAAAAGGGGTTTACCTTAGTTACCGCTTAAGGCCCATCCCGTGTTCCGTCATGTGCAGATCCCTGTCGAACGTGCGCATGAGCGACCCTCTCTTGTCATCATTTTTTCACGCGCTCCATTGAATGCAGTCGCTTTTGTTGTGCTCCTTTAATTCACCCTGTTTTGGTTCGTTTCGGCTTATCTGGCCTTCTTTTTTGTTAGACAGATGTTACGTGATCTAGGGCACACGTAAATGGGCTCCTCAGTGTGTTTAATGGAGACGCGTGTGGAAATAGCTACCGAAGGTACGGGGGCGCCTGGCGTTCCTCGTGTGTGTTTTTCATTCCTTTCTCTTTTCATATTCTTTTTTCCTGTTAGTCTGGGCATAGTTTAGCTTTTAGCTTATTTTAGCCTAGCTTGTTTCTCATTCAGGAATTGCTATGCCCCTATGAGTTTTCATATTTTCATAGCCTAGGTGTACAGTTGGTTCACAATCTGAGATTTCGTGGTGGCGGTGCTGTTTGTCGGGTTTGTGTCGGCCGCATTATTAGCGTCATTCCCGAGTCCCCCCTTTCGAGCCTTCACTGTGTCTCAAGGGCCTGGGCGCTTGGTGGTTCGTGATATCCAGGGGTACCCCACGGGGGCCCCTCCCTCACACCACAGGGTTTTTCGCCCCTGACACATTCTCTCCTCACGGCTAGGCCACCCTTTTTCTCGCCAGTTTCATTTACTGGTTTTTGTGTTCCCTTACTGTTTTCACCTCCATCCTTTCATACCCTTTTGCCCAATCCAGCGCCCGCCTACGGGGGCCCCTGTTTGTGCCAAACCACCCTTCCTGCCACTTCTCCTCATGGGCTTTGCTCTATCTCTGTGGGTTGGGTGGTTCCTGGGGGATGTGCCTCCTCTCCCCTGGTGTGTCTTCCTTGCCTCTCCCTTGACCGGTTGAGTCAGGATATTATCAAGGAAGACACTGCTCAGCTTGATGGCCATCGTCGCTTGGAGTTCATAAGGAGATGACGCTTTTTTCTGGGCCTCTTTTGGTATTCCCTAGACGCTCCTCTCGCTTTTTCGGCGCCGGACCATCTCGGCCGGCCCCGCAATTTTGGGGGGGCTTGATTCGGCCCTCTGGGACATTTCGGCCCCCCGCAAATTTGCGGAGATCGTTGGGGGGTCCCGCAAAATTGCGGGAGGGTGATGTCGGTACGGTTATGCCTCCATTGGCCCGCAAATTTGCGGTAATAGTTGGCTTTCACTATTGACTTTCTTTTTTTATGTCATCTTGTTGCCTGATACTATATTGGTGTATGCACTTTACTGGTGTTATAGGCCCTGCATGTAAGATGTTGAGTGGTGGTTAACACTTTCTCCATCTTTGCAGGTTCTGCTAGTGCTCTTCCGCCTCGGCCGCCCTCCTCACCTACCTCTGTGCTCCCAGTTTAGGGTGAGTACGGATACCTGTTTGCATGTGTGTTCCTGTTTCCCCATGCTCCTTCCCTGCTTCTTCTTGGACATTCTCTCCACTTACTCCTTCGACGTGCTGATTATGGTGTGTGTTCTTCTAGTGCAGGTAGGCTGCCTTGCTTTCGCCTTGGTTGTCGCTCCCCGTGCTTGGAGAGGCACGAGTCCTGCTTGCGCCACTCGCTCTGTGTGTCCTCTACGGCCTACCTCCCTGCTCTGTGTGGCACGTGTCTGGCCCTGGTGGTTGTGCTGCTCCATGGCCCTGGTTCCTCGGCGGCGGCTGTGGCCTCTGCTTCCCTTCCGTCGGTGTGGACGATGGTCTCCCGCCACATTAGGACTGTGGGCCACCGTTCCCCGGCCTTTGTTGCCGACCGGATCCGCGTCGCCCTGGGTATCCCTGACCCGACTGAAGGCCGTTTCACCTGGCCCTCTCCCTGCTCGGGCCCTCTCCCCTGGGTCCCGCAGCCGGTCGTCCCATCGTAGGGGGGTTCCCCGGCTCCGTCCACGCTCTCGCTCGCCTCGTCGTCCTCCTGATCGCCTTGACGACGCCCATCGCCCTCGTCATGGTTCTCGCCCTGAGGCCGGGGTTAGCGGCTCTGCCCCTGTGCGCCCTCCCCTGGCCTCTACGGATAGGGGCTCTACTCCCTTCCGCCCACTTCCCCAGCCCAGACGACTTCCTCTTACGTTGTCCTCTCCGCGCGCGGTTGTTCATGCTGTAGCTGGCCCTCTGCTCCCTCCTCCTACACTGTCCAGGAGGGTCCGCCTGGATGTCGTTGCTTCTCCTACTTCACCTGCTTCAGTGCCTATTCTTCCTTCACGGTCTCGTCCCACGGTGGTGGTCCCTCCCTCCTCCGCCTCGGTGTCGGGCCGCCCTGTTATCTCAGCCCCGGGGATCCTTGCTCTGTTTCCCCCCGCGGCTCCTGGCCTCCTTTCACCCGGCCAGCCTTCCCACTCCCGTCGTCCTGCTCCTCCTCATTCTTCTCTTCCTGACCTTCACTTACCGTCTCGCCAGGGGGGTACCCCTCCTCTTGCCTCGGTGGGGTTTCGCGAGGTTTTGGGGTCCCCTTTCTCAGGAGCTGATGTGTCGCTGGAAGAGGGGAATGGTCCTGTTTCCCCCTCGGCCGTTCGTGATCGGGGACGAGTCCCTCAACGGCGACACAACCGTCGTCGCTCGCCTTCCTTGGGCCGCGACGCTGCTGGTTCGTGTCGTGGGTCTGTGTCGTGGGTCTCGCTCCCGCTCACGCTCGCCCCTGCGGGCCGCCCAATTTGGGGGGGGGGGGGTAGCCTCTCTCGGATCGATTGTCGGCTATGCAGGGCTGGGTTGTGTCACGCTTCGACGGGCGCTTGGAGTCGATGGAAGACTCCTTCTTCTCGCCCTTCTTGGCGGTGACTCACCCTCCGCGCCTCACCCTACCTACCCCTGCTACGGTCCCCCTCCCTTCTGCAGGCCTACGCTCTGGTCAGACTTCAGCCGCCCTGACATCCTTCCGGCTGTTCAGTCCCTGGCTGTGTTGACGGGTCTGTCCTCCTATGGGACAGGTTTGTGCGACGCCGGTACGCCTGGCTTAGCCATCATGCTCGGTCACCCTCTCCCATTGGAGGCCTGGTTTGCTGAGGCCTTTGACTTCACACACCGATCCGTCGACGGCTCTCCTTCCGTCCCTCCCCCAGAGTCGTCCCTGATTTTGCCTCCTCTTGTGTCTGTCGGCGGGTTGGACGGCGCGTTCTGGTCCTGGATGAGCGCGCCCGTTCTTGAACTTTGTTCTATTGCTACCCCGTTCTTCTCTCCCCCGGATCAGCCCTCTGTCGCCAAGGTTTTTCCCTTGCGACAGAGGGTGACGGACTTATTGTCTTGTCTTTAGGTTCCCTCCAGACGTCTGTTCACCACCTGCGGCTTTTCGAGGCGTCTGCGCCAGGCGATCTTCGCGAGGTTTTGGACCGCGTTCAGCGGGTCCACCTTCGGCTCGCGGTGTCTTTGGTTCCCGAGCTGAAGGCGGTTTTGTGCGCGGCGACTCGGCACCGCACGACGGTACGGTCTTCGTTCTGCCGGCCGGCCCCCTTGGTTCTTCGTCAGGGTTTGTTGTACTCTGCGCTATATACGTCGGGGTTTTTTACGCAGGATGCTTGGGAATGCTACGCTTCTCTGTCGGCGGCCCCTGCTTCCGCCACCGACGCCGCGCTGTGTCGTTACGGACCCTGCTTACGTCACGCACCGACGCGCTGTGCCGCGCGCGGGGTCTTCTCAGTCCCGTCCTTCTGCCGGTCCTCTTTGGGGTGCTGCTGCAAGTGCTGCCGCCTTGCACGGGCGCAGGACTGGGACGTTGCTGGCCAGTGCATCGGTTCCGCCTCGCACTTCTGTTCTTGCCCCTTTCATCCCCTCTGTGTCGGGGCTGGCCGGCCTTCCACTTCCGGCCGCCCTTCGAAGGGGTCAGCCCAGCGCCGGCCTGGGGTTGGGGTGGCCCGCCCTTTTCGACGAGGTTGGGGGGGGGCGGGGTAGAGGAGGTCAACGTGGCGCTCATGCCCGCACGGCCCGTACCGGGGGTACCTCCACGTCAACACAATGTGTAGTTCTCTGGGTCGGCCTCCTTGTTCTCCTTCTCGCCTGGGCGTACCGGGTCGCTCCCCTCCTCTCGGGTGCTCCCTCGGGTTGTTTTCGCCCTTGCGCCCCTCGGTAGCCGCGAGGGACGTTGGGGGCGGCGGGTTGCGCGGAGGGGTCTCACCTGGAGGTGGACGTCCAGACCCCCACTCCGCTCTTGTCACCGACAACGGCCCATCTCTTCAGAGGTGGCCCCCGTGTTCACTTCCGTGCCCGAGCTGGGTAGCGTCGAGGGAGTTGACCGCCGGTCACCCGGTTTTCCTCTCCCGTGTCTTTCTGGTTCCGTCGCCGCCCTGCGACGCGATGCGACCGGTGGTGGATCTGTCGGCCCTCAACGGGCACATCGTGCACACACGGTTTCGGATGCTGCCGGTACCCCTGGTACGCCTGGCCTTGTGCCCTCTGTCGTGGGTAGTGTCGCTGGCCCTCCAGGATGTGTCTTGGCTCGTTCCTCTCCATCCTCGCTTCCAGCGATTCTTGGCCGTTCGGACTTCCGATCGTGTGTTCCTGTTCGACGGCCTTCCCTTCGGTCTCCACATCGCGCCGCAGATCTTCTCCGCACTGGTGGGGCAGGCTCTGGGTCCTCTCCTCAGGAGCGGGCTCCAGCTCCTGTTTTCCTTGGCCGTTTGGTTGGTAGTTTCCGACGCCCTAGGCCTGTGCATTGGCGACGCCCTCACAGTCGTTCGCAACATCGCACGGTTAGGGTTCCCCTTCGATGTTCCCAAGTCACGCTTGACCCCGTCGCGTGTCGTGCCATGGGTCGGTCTCGCATGGGTTTTGTCCGGCGCTACGGTGACCCGGGGTCTGCCGGCCGCGGTGCACCTTCGGTGGACGGTCCTCGCCGTGTTGCACTCGGTCTCCCTCCCGGGGTGGCTCTGGGACTCGTTCGTGGGTTCGCTGCATTGGGCCGCTCTGCCCCTTCCCTTAGGGAGCCTCTGGCTCCGCCGCCTCCTCCTCATGGGCACCGCGGTGTTTCCGTTGCCCCTATGGATCGGCTCCTGCCGCTCCCGCGTACCGTTCGCCGACGCTTCAGTCGCTGGGATGCTCGGGGCTCGCTCTCTGCGGCTGTGCCCTGGACCGCCCCCCCCCGCCGACGGTCTGGGTAACCACAGATACGTCGAGCGAGGTTGGGTGAGGTTCCCAATCGAACCTGGGACGTCCACTTCCCGGCAGATTGGTGGGTCTCCCTCCTCTTACCCGTCTATGCCCTCGGATTGTTGGTTCCTTTGTTCTTCCTGCGGGACCACGCGCTGGCCCTTCGGGGTAAGTCGGTGGCCTTCGGGTTGGACACTCAGACAAGCTGTCCCCTGTTTCCTTATGCGGGGGTCCTCCAGGTCGTTGACTCTATTGGGGGTCTCGGTGGAGTTGTTCTTCCTCGCGGACCGACACCCCTTCTCCTTGCATGCCTCCTCCCTGCCCGGGCCTGCCACCCTTTGGGCGGCCGCCCTGTCGAGAGGGCAGGGCGTTCTTGTAGAATGGGCGATGAAACGGACTGTGTTCGCCGACCTCGCGGCTTCCTGAGGTGTTCCGGAGGTCGCCTTGTTCGCATCGTGGGTGCCGTGCCTGTTGCCTCTGGACCTCTCCCATCGGCCTCGCGCTCCGGGGGGGGGTCCGGACGCTTTCATGGTCGCCTGGTACAGGTGGCGGTCGATATCCATCTTTCCGCCACCAGACGCGCTGTTGATGTGCCCAGTCCTCGCGAAGCTGCGGCTGTACCACTGCTGCGTCTGGCTCCTCGCGCCTCTGTGGCCGGCACGGACTTGGTCCGCCCGGTTGCCGCGGTGGTGCCCGAGTCCGGTCCCTCTACCTGTCTCCGGCTTCCACTTGGGCTAGGTTGGGGTCCTGCGGACCTCTTTGGCCTTCGCATCGTGCTTGTTCATGAGGCACGGTGGCTCCCGGTCCCCGGCCGGGCCCTGACTGACTTCCTGCAGCGTTCCTGGCCGTCTTCTCCTTGGGGGACTTACGGGTCCCGCTGGAGGTCTTTTACTAGGTGGCTACAGGCCCCTCGCCTGCCAGTTGGCTCTCCTTCCCTCGTCCTACGCTCCTTGTTTCACCTCTTCCGTACACGTCGCTTTCCAGTCGACGCTATACGTACCCACTTGTCTG
Source organism: Paralithodes platypus (assembly GCA_032716605.1). Classification (NCBI taxonomy): domain Eukaryota; kingdom Metazoa; phylum Arthropoda; class Malacostraca; order Decapoda; family Lithodidae; genus Paralithodes; species Paralithodes platypus. Next base: position 32,329,279 of record CM064547.1, read on the forward strand.
CCGTCCGGGGGGTTCTTTGGGTCCGTCGCTGGGCTGGTCGTTCCGCCACAGGTGCTGGATTCCTTCCTGACGGCTGCCTTCCGGAATCGACCGCCTCCGCGCCAGGTCCCTCCGCTGTGGGATCTGGGGCGGGCTCTGGTCCTTCTGGCTTCCCCCACGTATACAAGGGCCGCTACGCCGGTTCCGTTGCTCGGGCGTCCACTCTTCCTTGTCGCTCTGGCCACTGGGGATCGGGTGTCTGCAATAGCGGCATTGTCACGGCCCCGGGACTGCGTGCGATTCTCCCCGTCCTTGCATGGCGTCTCGTTCGCCTCCTCCCCACCTTTTGTTACCACGCATGGGAGGGGGGCCCCCGTTTTCCAGCCTTTCGCCGTCCAGGCTTTACGGCGTGGGCATCCTCGCCATGTGTTGTGCCCGGTGTCAGCCTTGCACTCCTCTGTTGCGTCTGTGGCGCCGCCTTCGGGTACTGCTGTGTGGGTGTCTCCTCGGACAGGTGGGAGGCTCTAGCAGGTGCAGCTGGGCCGCCACGTTTGTCGGACCGTTCGTGCCCGTCACCCTGTTTGTAGGGGTTCTGCGCGCGATGTCAGATCCTTTGCTGCCTCCTTCCGGTTCCTGCCACATCGATCCTTCCCTGCCTTCGCCTCAGCGGTTTTATGGTCTTCTATCAATTCCTTCATCTCCTCCTACCTCTCCGTGTCCAGTGTTCGACCCCCTCGGCCGGTGATTGCTCTCGGGGGTCGTGTTTCCTGGTGCTCTGGCGAAGATCCCTGGTCTTCCCCCCCTTGTCCCTCGTTCTTTTCCTTTGTTTTTTTGACAAAGGGGGGGGGGGGGTGTATGGGTTTGCATCAAGTTTGGGATTATGTATTGTTCCAGTACATAAGTGTTTTTGCCACATTGAAAATTGTGTTTTGTTATTGTGTTTTGTTCTTGTGTTCAGTGTTTTTGTTGGTTTTTGAAGAAAAGGGATTTTTGGTACAGTACCTTTTTGGTTTCAGACAAGTCTATGTTTTTGCATTACTATGAATGACGGGCATGTGTTAAAACTGTTCTTTTTAGCTACTCCTCAGTTTTTCACTCTTTTATTAAACTCTCTTGTTTAAATTGTGTCTTTGTCATTCGTAATTTTGTTTTATGCATTGGTTTTTTTGGTAGGTTGGGCTTGGATGTCCTCCTCCTATTTGTTATGCAGCCTTGACGTTGGATTTGCCAAGACTACTAACAAATTGGGAGGTTTGACGTACCTCCCAACCTACCAAATAGGAAAACCTACTATTTGGTAGTAGTCTTGGAAAATCCAACGTACATAATACCCTCCCTCACGCCGGACCCCTGCCCATCCGCGTTCTTCTGCTGACGTGAGATGTGATGACAAGAGAGGGTCGCTCATGCGCACGTTCGACAGGGATCTGCACATGACGGAACACGGGATGGGCCTTAAGCGGTAACTAAGGTAAACCCCTTTTTCTTCTCTTCTATGCTTTTTTCACCTTCGGTGGTAGTTTTGGTTAATGTACAACGTCTCCTAGAGCAAGATAAGGAGTAGACTCTAGACGTTTTCTTTTTAACCGCGGTTGGAATGACGACATAGCAGTCAAAATAGACAAGTCGTCATTGCAATTAGGTTAATAGCCTTGATGTTGGATTTTCCAAGACTACTACCAAATAGTAGGTTTTCCTATTTGGTAGGTTGGGAGGTACGTCAAACCTCCCAATAATACACTATTCTTTAGCCCCAACAGTTAAAACACACACACACACACATTGTTAGGACGAGGCTGTAGGCACCAGCCGAACAGGGCGGTACTCCCGGGGAGTGATATGTGGCTGATAAGGAGAGCTGGAACTCCTGTTTCACCACTTGGCCTCTCTAGCTGATCCTTTCTGTGCCTCATTAAAATTGAGGGCAACCCCAGCATGCCCTCAAACACCTTCTCCTCCTATCAGTACATTATATTACAAACACCTTACATACTACACTATCTTTTCTAACAACAAAAATTATGACACGATCACGACCCGCCTCGGAGTCCCCAGGGGTGGGGAGATCAGAAATGCCCCCATCAGTTTGACCTCTGGATCACTACCTTCTACTCTTACTATAAATTTCTGCAAAATTCGTGGCCTTTCCTCTAATTTCCACTCTGTTGAACACCACCTCTCCTCTGCCAACCCTGATCTTCTGTTTCTCACCAAAAACTCAGGTATATGGGACTACTGACAGCAAACCCATTTCTGTATCCTCCTACGATCTCTATCCTCAGTTTCAAGCCAAAGGTGAAGGTTGCATATATGTGCGCAAAAATCTCGCTTTCTCTCGTGTTCCCAACTTAGACTCTTCTGAATTCTCAACTCTCTGACTAAAGCTTTCTTGTCACTCTCAAAGTAAATATTTCTGGCCTGTTTATCTCTCCCGTAATTCTGCTGACTATCCAAAATTCTTTGACTATTTAACTTCTAAAGTGGAACACATTCTATCCATCTCTCCTTTCACAGAAATCTCCATCCTAGGAGATTTCAACGTTCACCACCACCAATGGCTTTCATCTGTTTCCACTAATCAACCTGGTGAACAAGCCTACATCTTTTCTAGCCTAAATGACCTAGAGCAACTAGTCCAGCAACCCACTCGTATCCCGGATCGCTTCGGAGATCGGCCCAACATTCTTGACTTCTTTCTAACCTCTAACCCTTCTGCTTATACTATAAATCTTTTCTCTCCTTTGGGCTCCTCCGACCATAAACTAATATCTTGTCACCTGTCCTATCTCTCCGGTACGGCTACCCGATCCTCCCAACCGGCGGCGCTTGTGGCATTTTGGCGCTGCCGACTGGGAGGTTCTTCGGCAGTAGTTCTTTGATTTTCCATGGAATGACTTTTGCTACCATGGCCGGGGACCCTCGAAGAGTGCTGAACGCATTACCAAGGTAATCCTCTCAGGCATGGAAGCATACATTCCATTTTCTTTCTCTCAGACTAATGCAAACAAATCTTGGTTTACTCACGCTTGTTCTACTGCTGTCCGCAACAAGGAGGAAGCATTCAAACGGTACCGACACCTTAAAACTCAAGAATCTCATTCTTCCTATGTTTCTGCCTGGAATCAAGCCAAATCTGTTCTTCGACTTGCCAAGCACTCTTTCGTCAATAATAAATGTACTGAACTATCCAACTCCAGCTCTTCCCAAGCTTTCTGGCATCTAGCCAAAAACCTCTCCAACAATATTTCTTCCACGTCTTTCCCTCCTCATTTCCACTCTGATGGCACAACCATCACTTCTTCCTCTGACAAAGCTGAACTCTTCACTCAACCTTCGTTAGAAACTCCACCTTGGATGATTCCAGTGCTATTCCACCCTCTCCACCCCCATATCTCCTACTTATGCCTAATATCATAATCTCTTCTAAAGATGTACTTTCTACTCTCTCTGTGCTTAACACTAAGAAGTCGTACGGTCCGGATGGTGTTCCTCCTGTTTTACTCAAAAACTGTGCTTCCGTGCTGACTCCCTGCCTAGGCAAACTCTTTCGTCTCTGTCTCTCCTCTAGGTCTTCCCTTCTTGCTGGAAGTTTGATCTCATTCAACCTGTCCCAAAGAAGGATGACCACTCTCAACCCTCCAACTATCGTCCAATTGTTCTCATCTCCTGTATCTCTAAAGTTTTTTAAACCATTCTTGCTTCCAAATTTCTTGAGAATTTCTCTGTCCATTATCTACTCTCAGATCACCATACTGGTGATCCTAAAGGGTCCGCTTTTACTGGTGATCTTCTTTCATATCTTACTAACTCTTGGTCATCCTCTTTTCGGGACTTCAGTGAGACCTTTTCTATTGCGCTAGACATATCGAAGGCCTTCGATATAGTCCTGGCACAAATTTTAATTTCTAAACTACCCTCCTTCGGTTTCTATCCCTCCATCTGTGCCTTTGTCTCTAATTTCCTTCCTGGTTGTTCCATAGCTGCGGTTGTGGATGGCCACCGCTCACTTCCTCATCCTATCAACTCTGGTGTTCCTCAGGGCTATGTCCTATCTCCCATTCTCTTTCTAATTTTCATAATGATCTTCTCAACTTTATCCAGTCCCATCCATTCATACGCAGATGATTCTATCTTACACTACTCAATTAGTTTTCCAGAACGCCCCAGCCAGCAATCCCTCAAAAACAAAACATAATGAAGACATACAACTCTTATCTTCTGATCTAACTATTATTTACAATTGGGCAAAGAAAACCTTGTTGCCTTTAATGCTTCCCAAAACCCAATTTCTCCTCCTATCTAACCGTCCGGAACTCCCAGAGGACTATCCCTTATCTTTCAACAATACAAAAATCAATCCTTCATCTTCTCTCAATATTCTTGGTGTCTCTTTTTTCTTCTGCTCTCACTTGGAAGGACCATATTACCAGTCTTGCTAAGGCAGCCTCCCAGAAACTGGGTGTGCTCAATCGCCTCCATTTTTTTGTTTACCCCTGCACAGCTTCTTGCTCTGTACAGGGACACAGTGCGTCCTTGTATTGATTATTGTTCACATGTGTGGGGTGGATCCTCTCACACCGCACTCCCAGACATAGTAGAGTGGAAGACCTTTCGTATCATTAACTCCCGTCCACTCGCCAACTCTCTGCAATCTCTCTCTCTTCACTGCAATGTTACATCTCTTTAGCTATTCTATCACTACTACAATAATCAGTGTTCCTCAGAGCTCTCCCAGTGTATACCACCTCCTCTACGTAGGGTACGTGGTACCCGTCTTGCAACACAATCCCACCCCTACTCAGTGCAACTCTCCAACCCAACAGTGACACATTGCTCTCAGTCTTTCTTCTATTCAACATCTGAGCTCTAGAACTCTCTCCCAAAATCAGTCTCTCCTCCTTCCTATGACTTAAATTGTTCAAATCTCCGTGTGTCCAGGCATTTTGGCTCGAACGTCCCATGATTTTGGCCCTGTCACTTTTTCAACTCTGGGGGAGGCACTCACTACAGGCAGTTCTGCTTTTTGTCTCTCTCACTCACATAGCAAAGAAAAACACAATAAAACAAACACACACGCTCACTCACCCACATACGCCAACGCTTACATTCATTACACATAACACTAACATAATTTATACACACACCACAAGCATACTCACTTGCCCACAGACTCACACACACACACACACACACACACACACACACACACACACATATGCACTCTCTTCTCCACATATACATACATAGACTAAAACACACACAAGCATACCGTTACTAACTTACAATAACAAACAAAAACACACAACAAACTTCCATAATTATGCACTAACGTCTGTGTCTTACTGTCTGAGGAACAATGAAACACTGCACAGTTGCTAGGCATGTCTTAACACATAAATAAAACTAATCAATACAGTTGGACACCAAGGTTATGCATATGTCTTCACTTAATAAGGGAGAGAGATAAGCGACCATTACAATTCCAAGAGAGGGAAAATACTGACCCTTGGTCAGCTAGGAAGAGTGAATTCACTGCCGCTAGACTGACCATTTTTGGGTCTCGGGTGGGACGACCTAGTATATGTAGACTGTGATCATCAGCAAACTGAATATATTCGGTATTTGGTATCGGTTGTGGGAGATCGGAGGTGTAGAAGGCGTAAAGTGTTGGTGATAAAACATCCATCCTGTGGCACTCCATGGTATCTTTGGACCTAGGACTGTAGGTATTGCTATTTGTGCATATTGTTCATCAAGGTAGTTACAGACGATCCGTTCGAATTGTATTGGAATATTTAACTTTAGGATCTTATAGTTTAATCCATTATGCCAGACCTCATCAAACGCTTTGGCAACGGCCCGACGAACTATTATTGGTTGTCGGCCTTTATTATCGGCTCTTGCAATTAGTTCAGTTGTGCTGGGTTTGCCTACTTGCTCCTTCCGAGGCTGTTTGTGGTTTGGGGCACTTTCCCAATAATAATAAAGTAGATGTGTAGTTTTTGCATTTACAAACAAAAATAATAATAATCATAATAATGCATACGCAACTCTGCGACCTAGAATTCTCAAATTGGTGTTTAACCCCTTCAGCACGATGATACCTTTTTATTTTTTATTCTGGCTACAATTATACGATTTTATGCTCCTTAAGAAGCACGTATATTATTCAGAGGGTTTATTGATATCGTATTTACCTCTTCGAGTCCAAGAGGTAGATCATATGCTAAAGAAAATCGTCTAAATATTTATATATATACATATATATATATACCATAAACCTAAACAATTGGAATAGTTATCTAATATTTGGTAAAACTTTGACCTTTGACTAACAAAAACACAATAGTGTGACAATCATCGCATTGACCAACCAAATTTGCCTGCTAAATTTTGTGACATTACATTAAGCAGTCTAAACACTCTTGTTTTGATCTTTGACCTTGACCTTTGACTTTAACTATTATAATATTTATATGAAATTGATAAATATGTTATCCAAGTAAAATGCAACTAATACAGTCAGTTTACTGAAATTGGAGTAATATTTTTAATTATGAAAGTTGACCTTTGACCTTGACCTGTGACCTTGAACTTAATGTAGGATTACATTCTTTGTTTGCATTGATGTAGCCCTGGAAAATCAAATAAGTGTGCCTAATTTAATTAATGCCCATCAGTTAGTTTCAGAGCTATTAAAGGAATAGTTGACCTTAGACCTTCATCTTGACCTTCATGATGTCTGAAAATTCATAATTTTAATTTTAAGAACATTTGAGAAAAAACTAAAATATATGAAATGTTGACCTTATTTTCAACCATGACCTTTGACCTTAACCTTTAAGTTAAATTGAAGAAACAAATGTGACTGACCTTTGCATTGACCAAATGGATATACGGTCGAGGAGGAGTTTCCGGACAGACAAACGGACGACGACAGACGATGACGACGGGCGACGACGGACCAATCGATTGGTGGTGCACAATATACGGGCGGGATCTGTGTGCGCGATACCACTCTGCGTATGCAGAGTAATAATAATAATATTATTGATATTATTATTAAAATGTGCAATTATAAATTCATGATTATTCTCTGTCCCATCCAACAAAAACGAGAGAGAGAGAGGTTCTGACCGCTTGTAAACAAGTAGTATTCCATAAAACTAGAAACCTTGGGCAAAAAAAGGATGGGAGGAGCGGCTGAGATGAGCAATATGACAGGAATGTGAGGGGAGGGGAGGGAGCCAGAGGGAAGGGTGAGGGGACGGGTAGGAGAGGGGAGTGAAGGGGAGGGGGGGAGAGAAGAGAGGAGAAAGGAGGGGAGGGGAGAAGAGGAGGGACAGAGAGGAGAGGGGAAAGGAGGGGAGAAAAGAGAAGGGAAAGGGAGGAGAGGGGACAGTAGAATCGAATCGAATAGTTTTAATGCTCAGACCGCATACAGCATACACGCAGTATGGAGCACTTAAAATGAAAAAGAACTAATGTTTTCTTCTATCAATGCATAATTGTAATGTAAATATTTTCAGATAATGATAAACATACTTTATGTGGTTAAAAAGCAGAAATATTTATTGGAAATACTTAACCTGAAAGAGTCATATCTACTTTGTCCGGAGGAATAAGTGAAAATCTTATAAATATACACTTACATTCAAATTTACCCAGATAGCTATACTTGATACAAGTATACTGTATATGCCCACCATTAAAATTTAATATAAAAACGTATACAAAAGAAAATATTAATATACATATACATAATGATGCTGTATACATATTATCATATGATCACATTGGCATTCATACATGAGTACATGATTATACTCATACATTTACAAAGATAAATTTGGTCATACATATAATTAATGTTGTGTCACAATACTAAAGAATTGGAAGTGTTGTCAACTCTGCACAAGCAGAGTGGTATCGCTCCCCCATATAATTTGCACCACCAGTCGGCATGTCCGCCGTTTGTCCAGAAGATCCTCTTAGACCTTTTGATGGATTTTCACTAAATTTCACAGGTACATTCATTTGGTCAATGTAAAGACCAGTACAAAAAAATCGTAACAAGGTAATGTGACGCATGTCCACGTGTGAGCATGCTGTACAGAACGCCTAGTCATGCCCCACTCTCGCTAGGATCGTCAGGGCAGGAACTTTGGCTGTAGTCTATGTAGAGTTTCCTAACTTAGTTCGTGTGAGCCGTTGTACTATAAGTATTATGAATATGTATTTTGTTTTCATCTGAGTCAACGAGTTCTATTTTATATCATTAGTTATAAATATTGTGTGTAAAACTTATTTGTAATGATGGGAAGAGAAACAGCCACAGTTAGGGTATCAGGGGGTACACCAGGTAGGAGGTAGGCCTAACTCACTAGCACTCCTCCCTCCCTCAGTGCTAGTGGGGAGCCTTTTTGTGTATCCCAGAGGAGAGAGAGAAATTACGTAAGTGGTTGGTCAGTGGGCGGTCCTTTAGTAGTTCACGTTGCGGCTCACTAGAGGGCCGGGTATAAAAGGTAAGTCTAGCCATTTTTTTTCATCAGAAACTCATTAGGGCAGAGCGACTTCTCATTTCCGCTTGCTTAACTATTTATATTCTTCTGACTGATGGGAACTTTCTCTACTACCTTACATTTCTTATTTCCTCTTTTCCCTGCCCGGGTTTAACTTCGCATGGTCCCGTTGGGTTGCAGAACCTTAGTCAGCCAACGTATTATCGCTTGAGTTCTCACGAGATACTTGCCTATTAGATAGCCTATTTTGGAAGGAGGGTTGACTTAGAATAGGATTGATTTATGTTTGTTGCACTTGTATATGCATTTCCCTGTGTGTTATTAATTATTATTCCTGTTTTCTGCTTAAGTCTAGGTAATGCTAGACTGGGGGTAAGGCTTTTCTGTGTTACGAGTTGTTGTTTGAATGGCATTGGTTAAGCGATAAAACCTGCATACTCGTTTCGGTTCAGTGAAGCCTAGGTTTGTCTTCGCGGGCTGACTGTGTTGAGTTTATAATTTACAGTGCGTGAGGGCAAGAGCCTAACCACCCTGTATTTTATTAACAGTTTGTTTTTACGTTGTCAAGGAGCCGGGAGAAAACCAGATACAAGGGAATCTGGATTTCTCAAAGTGCACTTGTTAGTTTTAAACGTAATACTTTAAAACAGTCGTGAGGAACTTCGCTAGGCTACGAGAGTTTTTGCTCAGTCAATGCTACCTTTTGCCCTACAGTACCCCAGCTAGACTTAATCGATTAGTAGATACAGAATAGTATTGAAGCTTTCCTTATGTAGGATATTGTTGTATGCACTATGATTTTCATGTGTTTGCAAAGCTTGGCTAACTTTCGTGATTAGTGGCCCACGAGCCACAATCCGAGTAGGCTATTGCCGTTGCATTTGCGGAGTACTTCCTTTTAATGGTTTTTTGCCATTTACTATGCATATTCTTTTATAATTATTTCTTATGTCCAATTTAAGCCTTTAATATTATTTAATTGCCAGTGTTTTTTATATTGAATTACTGTTCAAAATCCGATACGTACTTCTTACGAGCAGCCCTGAAGCATGTAACTTCTTTCAGAAGATTCCTTTGCTCGATGCTTAAGGACATATTAATTAACGTAACGTAATAGTGCCGATCCGAAGTAGAGGGTGGTGGGACTTCCTTAAGTAATAGTCAAGGGTGGATTACTACGCTTCGGCCAACACTATTCTTTGGTGTTGTTTGTTTCTGTACTTCCTTGTTTGATTGTTGACCAGACTAGATAATTCCTGTCTCTTATTAGTCTGTTTGTTGAAACACTAGTACCGAGTTCTTGTATACCCCGTTATAACAGATTTGAACTCTGGAGGGTATTGGTATTTTTTGTTCGGCTGGCAGTACTCAGGGGTTGAGATCGTGTGTTTCCGTTGTGGCAGCGAGCCGTATTCGAGTCCTGCTTGAGAGCCCTTTTGTACCCGAGTTGCCAGTTCGTAACAAATGGCGACCTTGCTT
>CM064547.1:32339358-32616170 GCA_032716605.1 Paralithodes platypus
TGCTTTCAGCAACTTGCCCTCTACTACCGTATATTCTAAGTACTTTCCCACAAAACTTCTCTAATCCACTCTTTCATAGAGGCCTTCTCCAAGTCCATAAAGGCAACATTATAGGTTTTGACTCCTGTAAGGAGATAAAGAAAACCGAATATTTAGTAGTGGCCCCGTAAATCATTTGACGAAACATGCCTATTACATCACGCATCCTCTTCAAACACTAATTCCGACGTAGTTTGGAAATCTACCACCGCAAGCAGAGCATTTAAAAACTGAGGAGCCTTCATCATGAGCGCACGCGACCTCACTCATGGCTTCAGTCATTATGAATTGGGTTCTCACTAAAACGAAAAAACCTTCGTAAAACAATAAACAACAAAAAGGAAAATAAGAATAAAACTATCCAATCAGCTTTCCATCATATCGGGGATGTACTTGTGTGGATTTCTGACCAGAAGACGCTGAATCAGGCGTCATTCCTCCTTCACTGACATATCAAGTAAACCAAAATCCTTAATACATCAACCGAATGGGAAGGGGACGGTCGGGAGGGGCCCATTCGTCAATGATTACGGGGCCACTACTAAATATTAGGTTTTTCTTTATCTCCTTACAGGGAGTCAAACCTATAATTTATTAGTGGCCCCTCCATCATTGACGAACATGCACTGATCTCTAAGACTGGAGGGGGACATTCGTAATCATATCATAACTCTAGAAAAGCAGCCTGATAATAAAAACAACCACATAGTATTCCTTACTTTTTGAAACAGGTATTTAATACGGCCGTAGGCCGGAAATATACAAGGAAAAAAGGGGGTTTTCAGGCAGGTGGCGTGAACTTCAAAGAAGCCTTGCCCTACAAAAATGGGTAACCCTGAAGATTCTGAACCAACAGATCTGTAGTTACAAAAGGCACCCCACTCAACGAGTGGTGACAAAAATAATAAGTTATAAAGTCTTATATGTGCACATCATAAACCCCAAAAATACATGTGGAGAGCAATTTGTTAATGAACTCCATTTTTTTGGGGAAACTAATTATTCACATTGTGCTTTCGCAGGTAAAACTACTATAAAAACACCGTTGTTTTGTAGCTAAACTTCTGTACTAGCACAAATTCTCGCAGAGAAATTTTCCCATATCACATTTTAAACCTTAAATTGTATCACAGCTCTCATACTCCGGCGGGGTCTAGGGTGTCACTATGTTCAACTGACTGCCCCCCCACCCCCCCCCCCCCCCAACCCCCCCCCCCCCCTTCCGTGAAAATAACACATAAGTGACTGCAGGGCCACCTAGACCCTCCTGCCTTAAAGCTATACATGGTAACGAAGGTTTGTCTTAGAAGCAACTGACAAGTATCTAGAGAGAAAACGTATGATTAGACGGCCGCCCACAAACTGTGTGGACGCAATATCTTCAACTGAAAAGTTTTTTTCCAGGAAACGTAAAGGAGGGCCGCCCCACTTGCGTGTAAATAGTGGGCCACTACCCACAACGCCGGTATTACTCTCTTTAATGACTTTTACCAGAAGAGAGGCTAATCGCCGTTTAAGTAAGCGTTTTACACCGTACTTTTCGCTAACCCATAAAGCACCTTGGGGGTTATGAGGAGCTATTCTCAAATATTTGGTTAGAGCTTGCACTGGACATAAATTATGATGCCAACATCCTTTCCACTTTTTAACGCCGGCCACCGGTGAACTCAGAAAACACGTGTGCACTATGCTCATTCTTGGCTACAAACGCCGGGGAGGGTGCAATGGCAATTGAATCATTAAGTCTACCAAACCTAAGACAATTAGGTGTGTTGCTCATCGCCGCCAGCTCAGACACTCTGTTTCCGGTGGCCAAAGCCAAAATGAAAACTGCCTTCTTTAAGATTAAAGCAAAGTCTGCAGTATTTTGATACAGACGAGAATGAAGTAAAGACAAAGCTTTGTCCAGAGACCAAGTAGGCATGAGCGGACGGGGAGGTGGGCGGAGTTTTAAAACACGCTCTCATAAAATCCTGTTTCCTCCGCCACCGGTATGGATAGACCTGTAAGGTCGAAAAAGGGCACTTCTAATCGCAGTTAAGTGATTCTTCAAAGTAACCACAGATAAACGTTTCTGCTCAAACAGATAGTTCAAGTAATTAAAAACCAATGCCACTGAGGGTACGGTTTGTTCCGTTCTAACAATCCAAGAAGTAAAAGCTTTCCAATGAGATTGATATTGTCGCTTAGTAGACTGAGTATATTGATTGAGCAATTTATTGGTCACATCCCTACCGTATGGTGCTAGCCACTTGGTATCCTGAATGTCCATAATGCAAAAGTAAGCGAGGTCTCTAGGTTGCCAATCGTGTCTAAGTGGAAGTACCCGACCGGGAGCGATACCGGGTCCGGGCACCACATTATTAATTGCTGGTACCACACCTGCGCCGGCCACAGGGGCGCGATTAGCGAGACTAAGCCTCGATAAACTCGTAGTTTGTTCATTACGTGGCACCTTAGTGACGCATCTGGCGGCGGAAACAGATAGATGGAGCTCCATCTGTTCCAGTCTGTCACTAGGGCGTCTGGCCCCCCTGCCGGCGTTATCGCCCGGCGGGTGAGGTATAGAGGGAGCTTGTGAGTCTCCTCGGACGCAAAAAGATCCACTTGTGGATGGGAGAGCTCCGCAATCATTAGGTCGAAAATGGGTTGCTTGAGCTCCCATTCTACTGTCGTGCTCTGTCTCCGGGACAGAGCGTCTGCCCAGACGTTCGCTACGCCTGGGAGATAAGATGCGTGAAGATAAATTTCTAGACTGGTGGCTAGAACAAAAATCTCTTCCGACACGAGTAGCAACTTCCTTGACCTCGTTGACCCTTGTTTCTGAATACAGTGAACTGCATTCAGATTGTCCATTCTGAAAGCCACCGACTTGCCCCGTAACGCCGGGCCGTGAGCCTGAAGGAATACAAGGGGACTAGTAACTCTTTGACATTTATGTGAGAGATTTCTAAGTGGGACCAAAGTCCCTGACCCTGGTGCCCCTGATTTGACTGAAATCCCCACCCTATGGTGCCTGACGCATCCGTGTCTACCCATAAAACCGTTGGAGGAGGAGAGGTCCATGACATGATTGAGTGCAATGTTTCCCTCTTCGCCCAGACCGCTAGTAAGGTGTGGATTAATTTTGGTATGGGCCATAATTTTCCCGCCGGTAAGAGTGGGAAATATTTGTTGCCTTCCAATATTAATCGTTTTACTTTCAACCGGCCCAACTTGACAGTTAGCTGAATCCAGTTGAGAGAGCCGACCAGAGACTCCCAGACTCTTCGTGTCGTAGTCAGACTGTGAAGAAACCTGAACAGTTTCCTGCGAAACCTGTTGCGATTGTCCACACTCTGACTCAGAGTGAGAGCGGCGGTTTGTCCCAGACCAGCCCTATACACCGAATTCCTATTGAGGGACCAAGGTTTGACTTTACCAGATTTACCTTGAAGCCTGAGTTTTGACATGATTTAAAATGATATTGACATGTTTTATGCATAATGGTTGTGTCTCTGCCACCACCAGCCCAGTCGTCTAGATACCACAACACTCTGATTCCCTGTTTTAACAACGGCATCAGGGCTAGCCGGACTAGTTTCGTGACTAATCGAGGTGCTAGGTTCAAACCGAACGGCATCCTCTGAAAAACAAAATTTTGGTGCCTGATCCTCAAGGCCAGAAACCTTTGAAATCTGTGTTGACCGACACGTGCCAATAGGCGTCTGTCAGTCTAGGGAACACATCCAGCCTCCCGGCGGAAGTGTTAGCCTGATTTGATGAACTGTTAACATTCTGAAAGACCCGTTGTAAATGTGAAGATTCAGATAAGACAGGTCTACGATCGGGCCTCATCTGAACACTGTCCCGTTTGGGAACCAAAAACAGTTTTGACGTGAATACAGGGTAATCTGGAGGGACCGGGATGATGACATTCTTGGCAATCATCTCCTGGACCAGCGACTCCACCTCTAATGAAACACAATTTGCCGTTGTCGGCTGACGTAAGCGAGGTCGCCGGAGCCACTGCCAAGTGATGCCGTTGCGTGCCACCATCCGTGCCCAGGTTTTTAACGGCCATGCTTGGTGACACGTTCGGAATGACCCAGTTAGCAGACAAGGGTTCGCCGGCTGTACTTCCCTCGGTTCCTCCGGCTCTAAGACAGGCACTGGGAGTGAGAAAGACTTTAGTTTTTTTGAATGGTGGGTTTTGGTGGTGTTTGACGCTTCGCCGGCTGGCTGGTGTGGGCCGAAGACTGGCCCTGCCCCGGCTTATACTGGCCGCGTCCCCTCTGTCCTGAAAACCCTCTCTGTCTATGCCTGAACTGACCCAGGGGGGATTGGGAGGACTTAGGCGGAAAGAAACGGCTTAGAACCCCCTGGCTGAGCTTTTAGTAGGAGGCTTAGGTTTGGGGAAGTTAAATGCAGGTTTCTTAGCCTGTGCGGGACTGTGCTTCACGGCCTGTGCCATGTTAAACACTGTTTCGCCCATACATCAGGGGACATTCAAGAAGGAGTAAGTACTGGGGACATTACCACCTCGTTAGCAATGCGATCAGTCAGGCAGCTTGCGAACTAATGACATCCTAAGATCCTGTCGTGCTCGCACCGCCTCAAGTAAGGCTGTGCGTATGTCACCTAAGGATTGAATCGACGACTGAAGAATCAGACGCCGGGATAACTCAACTGATCTTCGAGCATCCGCGTCTGCGATTGCCTGAGTAGACCTGAGTAAAGACTTAGCCACCTGTTGAGAAACTATGTACTGTGAAAAACAGGCGGAAAGCTTTTCCCCTTAGCCTAAATTCTCTGTCTAGGTGAGAAGGGGTAGGGGTAGTGAATGGTTCCTTTAGTTCACAAAGATTAATCTTAGGGGCAGCTAGAAAGGAAAATAAAGCTGACGGAACTCCGCCGGCAGAACCTACCGGCATGGAGAACCATGAATGTGTATCCTGAGGGATCTGGTGGGAAGATTTAGAAGTGAAAGTGGTTGCAAAGTTTTGAGCCTCTACCTCCCAATCCACCCAAGGTCCTGGTCCCAACTGTCCCACCTTCAACACTGGATTAGCTGTCTCGTCTGTGACGGTCTGTAAATCTAGTTCAGGAGTAAGAGCCGACAGAGCCTTAATATCATTAAACCCATCCAGCTTAGACCAGTCTGAAAAAAGTTTTGAAGCTGAGGCAGGGCGTAAAGCAGGCTTAGATGCATAAACAAAATAATCCTGATGATAATAACTACGTATAGCCTTGATATTTACGTCCAAAACATTACCCAAGGCATCCAATGCCCTTAATTTCTTATGACTTATTTCCCTGGATAAACCACTCACGTGGTACCGGGAGTTCCCCTGACAAGGTAGGCTGGGCAAGCTCTGGCTTAGAGGGGTTCAAAGGGACCCATGACTCGTCTGGCCCATAAAGCAGGGGCATAGCTACCTTTCTAAGAGGCGCTTTGTCTAGATGGGGTGGATTAACATCCGTAATGACCCTGACATTTGACGTAGTGAATGCCGCCGTAGCTGGCTTAGAGCTCCCTGCCGGTGACAGAGTAGGAGGGTTAGGAATCTTAGATAAATCGATTGACGTTATCAGAGGCCGTACCGCAGAACTTGTCAAGGGAGCCCCCAAGTCCATTGTGGGGTTTTCTCGTTGTTGATTAAAGAATTTTGATAGAGCATGAGTAAGTAACCCATCAATTTCTTGTGCTGTAACAAACTGGTTAGATGCAGAACTTTCAGGTGAATCAGTATTATCATGGGCGGCGTCCAGGCCTGAGCCTGACCCTTGTCCCTCCCTATCTGAAATTAATGACACTTCATCTTGTTCCTCCCGATCCTCCTGAGAAGACCCCGCCGAGGCAGGGGCACCTTGTTTCCAAGATAAGTCAGGGATAGAGGATTGGGTCGCCGCGTCCCTGTGGACATCGGCTACTGTGTGACTCGTATGAGTCGGACGTGGATGGTCAGACCCTGGCTGAGCAAACCGCCAAACACCGAGGCTCTGGCCTACGCTCTCTTGAGAGTCTGAAACATTCTCAATTATTGAATTTCCTGAACTTTCCGTTTCTAGGGTTAAAATATCAATAGGTAAATCTTGTTTAGGGACAGGCGCTTCACTATACTCTGAGGCTGTAACAGAAACATTTTCAGGTGTAGAGGTACGATGAGATGCACTAGACTTAGTAGAATGTCGAGAGGACTTCTTATGGGAATCCTTTTTGGAGGATTTGTGGCTACGGTGTGACCGCGAACTAGACCTAGGTTTGGAAGAATCACCACCATGGCCACTGGGGGAAGCTTCAGTCTTACACTTCTTACTAGCCGGGGAAGAGGCCCGACTTGAAGACCGCTGTCTGAGGGGTGACCTTGACCTCGATCTCGCCTGCGACGAGGAGGTGGCTGCCGGGGGAGTAGGCTCTCTCGGGCGTTTAAAACGTATCCACAGACGATACAGAACCCTGGCTAGTCTCTGTCGGCTTAAAACCCGTTACTCTAGAGGTACGTTTAGGGGGAGGGTGCTCTGACAGCAACTTATCCCAAAGTGGGACATTGTCACATTGAAGTGACTTATGTGCGACAATGGTAGTGTAGGCCGACATTTGTTGTCTGACCTCTCTCAACGCTACCGCCGCGGTCTTGTCATTGTCACACAGGACTTTATTGGCTAATTGGGAGCAAAAGGCACAATTAAGTGTAACCCAGAGACCCCTTGAACGGTCTAGACATCTAACACACCTTATGCAAAGGGTATGCGCAAAAATAGGGATACCCGCGCAAGTAGGGGTAATGCACAGGGCAAAAACTGGGGCCACAGTAGCCATGACAGAGACTGGTGTGAGGAAACTACCGCCGGGTCTGTATTGGTCCGCCAGAGC
The DNA here is from genome assembly GCA_032716605.1 of Paralithodes platypus. Taxonomy (NCBI): domain Eukaryota; kingdom Metazoa; phylum Arthropoda; class Malacostraca; order Decapoda; family Lithodidae; genus Paralithodes; species Paralithodes platypus. Next base: position 32,346,254 of record CM064547.1, read on the forward strand.
TCAGCTCTGGAAAAATAAAGAAAAATTTCCAGGAATTAATGCTCATAAGGTTAACCCTCGTGTTCGCATACAAGTGTTAATAACCCGCCGGGTAACGGGATGCAAAGACACAGCTAACACATCTCGCTACGCGGCTGGGTGTAAAGAGGCTAAACAAATCTTCTTAGCTAAAGAACATGAAGAATACCCTCTGATATAATGGTCCAGTATGGCACTTATAGTCTGTAGGAGGTGGTGCCTGTCTCAAGATTCAATTTTGTAACAAAGCCCCCCTCATAAAGACGCCGGCCCTTGAAATATTTTAGTAGAATAGCCCAGGGCAGGAATATACGAGATCTGATTTTTTAACGAATTGTCCCAAACGATCGTCGTAAAAATAGAAGGCGGCGATACTGAAAGTATCACCCAATTAAGGTTAATCGAAATTGAATTTGTTTATCAATTCCTTAGTTCCTCCACTTAGGGGCACCCGCCGGGTGTGGGAATCGATTTGGTTAAACCTCACTGAACCTTCAATTGCCGTAAGAGTAAAGGCAGCGATACACAGAGTATCACTCAAATGGATTGGTTAACTATATGAGACCTAAGTCGTTTTATCCCACCCTGCTCAGGTGCACCCGCCGGGCGAGAAGTCTAAAAGTTAACCCCACAAGTTCCTGACCCCACTTCTTTGTAAAAGATCGCCGGGGAGGAACGCCTAAACAACAGCTAGGTTTTCATGTGGTTGTCGTAAACCAGGTAGAAAAACCTATAAAAAACGAGTGTTCTCAAGAACGTCGTTTCTTTATATATATCTATATATATATGTAAGGATGGGTACAGCCATCCCGCCGGGAATTTAAAGGAGGCTGAAACCAGGCACCCACAGAGACGCAGTCCTGGAGAGCCACAGACACCTCCCCACGCCGGGGAACCAGCCAGAGTAAAAAACCACGTGTGGCCCAACACTGCTCATCGGTCAGGATTTTTCATGGTGAAACCGAGAAAAACCCGCCGGAAGGCAAACCCCACCCTGAACAGACACCATCTGAACAATACGACACGAGGAGAGACACGCAACGACTAACCAAGGTCACAACATAATCCGTGGAATTAGCCAATACACAACTAAACCAGGAAACAATTATAGTCCGAGGAATTAGCCAATACACAACTAAAACCCGGATACACATGACTCAGTGGGGTATTTTTATAAAATAAATAATAACACTAGACATGTGGCAAAGCTACGAGCGGCTGGCTAGGCCTAGGTAGACGGCATGAAAATAGTTGAAATATAAACACACACTGGAATATCACAACAGGAACCACCGCCAACACACCACCGAAGCGATAACTTCCCACCCCGGGAAGCCTGACACGGACCCAGAAAAAACTTCACTAAGTGAAGAAAAATACGCTGGGAACGTCAGCAAACACACAGCTTACCTCATCAGAAGGATAAAAGGCAGCAATAATTAACGCGTAATGAAAGCCGCCTGCATCACCAACTAACACAACTGTGAAAAGTTCACGTGTCCACAACAGGACCACGAGGGTACATCCGAAATAGATGCCCCATACACACGACCCAAAATACACTGCACTGCGGGCAACCAGCCCAGGACACTCCTGCTACGCCTATCCTAACCTTACTCGATACATCCTAGAGTAAACAAATGAGAAAAAACTCACTAGGGACGCAACGAATGCGGAACCAGCGGAGCCTGAAAGGTACGTCCGGGCAGGCTGAGCGCAGAGCAAAGAAGGAGGAATGACGCCTGATTCAGCGTCTGGTCAGAAATCCACACAAGTACATCCACGATATGATGGAAAGCTTATTGGATAGTTATTCTTATTTTCTTTTTGTTTTTATTTTTTACGAAGTTTTTTCGTAGTGAGAACCCAATTCATAATGACTGAAGCCATGAGTGAGGTCGCGTGCGCTCATGATGAAGGCTCCTCAGTTTTTAAATGCTCTGCGCGGTAGATTCAAACTACGGCGGATTAGTGTTTGAAGAGGATGCCTTATGTAATAGGCATGTTCGTCAATGATGGAGGGGCCACTAATAAATACACCTTTTGTTTCTTCTCCAGATACTTCTCCACAACACAATTCAGGGTAAAAATCTGATCTACACATCCTCTTCCCTTCCTAAAACCTCCCTGCTCGTCGCCTATCCATTTCTCCGTTCTCACTCTCACTCTCTCAATCACTACCCTACTGTATACCTTCCCTACTACGCTTAGAATATTCCTCGGTGGTTACCACACACTCCTCTTTCCCCTTTGCCCTTATATAGGGAGACTATTATGCCAGTCTTCCAGTCATTGGGTGCACTCCCCTTCTCCCATGCTAGTTTGCACATTTCCATACCCATTCTATCACTATCTCACCACCATACCTCAACATTTCCCCACACACTCCATCTGTTCCTGGTGCTTTCCCCAACTTCACTCTTTTCATGGCTTCCCACACTTCTGACCTCCTGATCCCCACCTCCTCCTCCACTACTTCTCTTCTTCTCCCTCCCATACCATATCCAGCTATGTTTGCTGGCTCTTCATTCCTTTCATTTAGCAACTCACTGAAGTACTCCCTCCATCTTTCGACTCTCTCTTGCTTCTCGGCTAGCATTCTCCCATTCTTATCTTTCACACCCTTACTGTTTCCCTTGCTACCTTCCCTAACTTTCTTGACTTCTTTCCAGAACAGTTTCTTACTCTAATAATAATTATTATTATTATTATTGAAAATGTTAGTCACAACATCCTCTCAAACTTATATCTCCTCGCAATACAATTTAGCTGCAAGGAACAATTAGATTAATTTTATATCATGCAATAATACAATATCATAGACAGAATTATGCAGTAAAACATTTCAAAAGCGGTGTTTCCTCGTTTCTTAAATCCAATGTTATTAACTTACGTTATATATTATTTTATCGTCAAGCTTTCAAAATGTAACGTTCAGGTGTTTTTAGAAGTATGAAATGTGAGAATGTATATATATATATTTATTATTTCGCCCCTTCTACCTCGATACATTTTGTAAATATTTAGTTCCTGTAAATATTTAGTTTCTGTGTAGGGAGGGCTTTAATGATCAGAGGATATAAAATCTTCACAAACTTAAATATATATGTTCATAATGACATATACAGTACATAACATCATGACAACCTCCCAGACCAACCTAACTTACGTTTATATAAAACGTATGCAAATTAATTTGATATATTGGTAGTTATTTCGCTTTCCATCCTTATATTAGATAGACATTACTACCAATTAAAAATATACTTTTATGATGGTGAATTATTCTGAACAATTTAATCACCTTTACCATATCTTAATTAAGCTCATATTGTCTTACAATATAGGGTTGGGCAAAAAACTTAAAAATTGTGGATATGAAAAGGAGATTGAGGAGATTGTAGACACCAATCGAGCAGGACAATACCCAGGGGGGACCTAATAGACATATGATAAGGAGTTGCTGCAACTTCTGTTTCGTTTGTCTGGCTTCCCTCCCTGTTTATATTTGTGTCTCACCTACGCAGAGTAATCCAGCTAGCTCTCATAAACAACTCCTCCTCCCATTAATTTCACTACACTAAACAAGCACACCTAGTTTAAAGTAGCAGCTATCACTCAACTTTTGGGGGAGACACTTGTTGCATCCAGCTTTGCCTTTTGTCTCTTTCATACAGAGAAAAACAAATTACAGAGTCAATAATAGTATACCCTTATAAAGCTATATTGGTATAAATGTACTCTTTTAATAAATAGATATAGAGGTAAATCACTATCATTATACTCAATGATTTTATATACTTTTGTATACCGTTGATATACAATTGTTTACAAACAGACAATTTGTTAGTAGTCTTGGCAAATCCAACGTCAAGGCTATTAACCTAATTGCAATGACGACTTGTCTATTTTGACTGCTATGTCGTCATTCCAACCGCGGTTAAAAAGAAAACGTCTAGAGTCTACTCCTTATCTTGCTCTAGGAGACGTTGTACATTAACCAAAACTACCACCGAAGGTGAAAAAAGCATAGAAGAGAAGAAAAAGGGGTTTACCTTAGTTACCGCTTAAGGCCCATCCCGTGTTCCGTCATGTGCAGATCCCTGTCGAACGTGCGCATGAGCGACCCTCTCTTGTCATCATTTTTTCACGCGCTCCATTGAATGCAGTCGCTTTTGTTGTGCTCCTTTAATTCACCCTGTTTTGGTTCGTTTCGGCTTATCTGGCCTTCTTTTTTGTTAGACAGATGTTACGTGATCTAGGGCACACGTAAATGGGCTCCTCAGTGTGTTTAATGGAGACGCGTGTGGAAATAGCTACCGAAGGTACGGGGGCGCCTGGCGTTCCTCGTGTGTGTTTTTCATTCCTTTCTCTTTTCATATTCTTTTTTCCTGTTAGTCTGGGCATAGTTTAGCTTTTAGCTTATTTTAGCCTAGCTTGTTTCTCATTCAGGAATTGCTATGCCCCTATGAGTTTTCATATTTTCATAGCCTAGGTGTACAGTTGGTTCACAATCTGAGATTTCGTGGTGGCGGTGCTGTTTGTCGGGTTTGTGTCGGCCGCATTATTAGCGTCATTCCCGAGTCCCCCCTTTCGAGCCTTCACTGTGTCTCAAGGGCCTGGGCGCTTGGTGGTTCGTGATATCCAGGGGTACCCCACGGGGGCCCCTCCCTCACACCACAGGGTTTTTCGCCCCTGACACATTCTCTCCTCACGGCTAGGCCACCCTTTTTCTCGCCAGTTTCATTTACTGGTTTTTGTGTTCCCTTACTGTTTTCACCTCCATCCTTTCATACCCTTTTGCCCAATCCTGGGGTACCCTACGGGGGCCCCTGTTTGTGCCAAACCACCCTTCCTGCCACTTCTCCTCATGGGCTTTGCTCTATCTCTGTGGGTTGGGTGGTTCCTGGGGGATGTGCCTCCTCTCCCCTGGTGTGTCTTCCTTGCCTCTCCCTTGACCGGTTGAGTCAGGATATTATCAAGGAAGACACTGCTCAGCTTGATGGCCATCTTCGCTTGGAGTTCATAAGGAGATGACGCTTTTTTCTGGGCCTCTTTTGGTATTCCCTAGACGCTCCTCTCGCTTTTTCGGCGCCGGACCATCTCGGCCGGTCCCGCAAATTTGCGGGGGCTTGATTCGGCCCTCTGGGACATTTCGGCCCCCCGCAAATTTGCGGAGATCGTTGGGGGGTCCCGCAAAATTGCGGGAGGGTGATGTCGGTACGGTTATGCCTCCATTGGCCCGCAAATTTGCGGTAATAGTTGGCTTTCACTATTGACTTTTTTTATGTCATCTTGTTGCCTGATACTATATTGGTGTATGCACTTTACTGGTGTTATAGGCCCTGCATGTAAGATGTTGAGTGGTGGTTAACACTTTCTCCATCTTTGCAGGTTCTGCTAGTGCTCTTCCGCCTCGGCCGCCCTCCTCACCTACCTCTGTGCTCCCAGTTTAGGGTGAGTACGGACACCTGTTTGCATGTGTGTTCCTGTTTCCCCATGCTCCTTCCCTGCTTCTTCTTGGACATTCTCTCCACTTACTCCTTCGACGTGCTGATTATGGTGTGTGTTCTTCTAGTGCAGGTAGGCTGCCTTGCTTTCGCCTTGGTTGTCGCTCCCCGTGCTTGGAGAGGCACGAGTCCTGCTTGCGCCACTCGCTCTGTGTGTCCTCTACGGCCTACCTCCCTGCTCTGTGTGGCACGTGTCTGGCCCTGGTGGTTGTGCTGCTCCATGGCCCTGGTTCCTCGGCGGCGGCTGTGGCCTCTGCTTCCCTTCCGTCGGTGTGGACGATGGTCTCCCGCCACATTAGGACTGTGGGCCACCGTTCCCCGGCCTTTGTTGCCGACCGGATCCGCGTCGCCCTGGGTATCCCTGACCCGACTGAAGGCCGTTCACCTGGCCCTCTCCCTGCTCGGGCCCTCTCCCCTGGGTCCCGCAGCCGGTCATCCCATCGTAGAGGGGTTCCCCGGCTCCGTCCACGCTCTCGCTCGCCTCGTCGTCCTCCTGATCGCCTTGACGACGCCCATCGCCCTCGTCATGGTTCTCGCCCTGAGGCCGGGGTTAGCGGCTCTGCCCCTGTGCGCCCTCCCCTGGCCTCTACGGATAGGGGCTCTACTCCCTTCCGCCCACTTCCCCAGCCCAGACGACTTCCTCTTACGTTGTCCTCTCCGCGCGCGGTTGTTCATGCTGTAGCTGGCCCTCTGCTCCCTCCTCCTACACTGTCCAGGAGGGTCCGCCTGGATGTCGTTGCTTCTCCTACTTCACCTGCTTCAGTGCCTATTCTTCCTTCACGGTCTCGTCCCACGGTGGTGGTCCCTCCCTCCTCCGCCTCGGTGTCGGGCCGCCCTGTTATCTCAGCCCCGGGGATCCTTGCTCTGTTTCCCCCCGCGGCTCCTGGCCTCCTTTCACCCGGCCAGCCTTCCCACTCCCGTCGTCCTGCTCCTCCTCATTCTTCTCTTCCTGACCTTCACTTACCGTCTCGCCAGGGGGGTACCCCTCCTCTTGCCTTGGTGGGGTTTCGCGAGGTTTTGGGGTCCCCTTTCTCAGGAGCTGATGTGTCGCTGGAAGAGGGGAATGGTGCTGTTTCCCCCTCGGCCGTTCGTGATCGGGGACGAGTCCCTCAACGGCGACACAACCGTCGTCGCTCGCCTTCCTTGGGCCGCGACGCTGCTGGTTCGTGTCGTGGGTCTCGCTCCCGCTCACGCTCGCCCCTGCGGGCCGCCCAATTTGGGGGGGGGGGGGGGGGTAGCCTCTCTCGGATCGATTGTCGGCTATGCAGGGCTGGGTTGTGTCACGCTTCGACGGGCGCTTGGAGTCGATGGAAGACTCCTTCTTCTCGCCCTTCTTGGCGGTGACTCACCCTCCGCGCCTCACCCTACCTACCCCTGCTACGGTCCCCCTCCCTTCTGCAGGCCTACGCTCTGGTCAGACTTCAGCCGCCCTGACATCCTTCCGGCTGTTCAGTCCCTGGCTGTGTTGACGGGTCTGTCCTCCTATGGGACAGGTTTGTGCGACGCCGGTACGCCTGGCTTAGCCATCATGCTCGGTCACCCTCTCCCATTGGAGGCCTGGTTTGCTGAGGCCTTCGACTTCACACACCGATCCGTCGACGGCTCTCCTTCCGTCCCTCCCCCGGAGTCGTCCCTGATTTTGCCTCCTCTTGTGTCTGTCGGCGGGTTGGACGGCGCGTTCTGGTCCTGGATGAGCGCGCCCGTTCTTGAACTTTGTTCTATTGCTACCCCGTTCTTCTCTCCCCCGGATCAGCCCTCTGTCGCCAAGGTTTTTCCCTTGCGACAGAGGGTGACGGACTTATTGTCTTGTCTTTAGGTTCCCTCCAGACGTCTGTTCACCACCTGCGGCTTTTCGAGGCGTCTGCGCCAGGCGATCTTCGCGAGGGTTTGGACCGCGTTCAGCGGGTCCACCTTCGGCTCGCGGTGTCTTTGGTTCCCGAGCTGAAGGCGGTTTTGTGCGCGGCGACTCGGCACCGCACGACGGTACGGTCTTCGTTCTGCCGGCCGGCCCCCTTGGTTCTTCGTCAGGGTTTGTTGTACTCTGCGCTATATACGTCGGGGTTTTTTACGCAGGATGCTTGGGAATGCTACGCTTCTCGGTCGGCGGCCCCTGCTTCCGCCACCCGACGCCGCGCTGTGTCGTTACGGACCCTGCTTACGTCACGCACCGACGCGCTGTTCCGCGCGCGGGGTCTTCTCAGTCCCGTCCTTCTGCCGGTCCTCTTCGGGGTGCTGCTGCAAGTGCTGCCGCCTTGCACGGGCGCAGGACTGGGACGTTGCTGGCCAGTGCATCGGTTCCGCCTCGCACTTCTGTTCTTGCCCCTTTCATCCCCTCTGTGTCGGGGCTGGCCGGCCTTCCACTTCCGGCCGCCCTTCGAAGGGGTCAGCCCAGCGCCGGCCTGGGGTTGGGGTGGCCCGCCCTTTTCGACGAGGTTGGGGGGGGCGGGGGTAGAGGAGGTCAACGTGGCGCTCATGCCCGCACGGCCCGTACCGGGGGTACCTCCACGTCAACACAATGTGTAGTTCTCTGGGTCGGCCTCCTTGTTCTCCTTCTCGCCTGGGCGTACCGGGTCGCTCCCCTCCTCTCGGGTGCTCCCTCGGGTTGTTTTCGCCCTTGCGCCCCTCGGTAGCCGCGAGGGACGTTGGGGGCGGCGGGTTGCGCGGAGGGGTCTCACCTGGAGGTGGACGTCCAGACCCCCACTCCGCTCTTGTCACCGACAACGGCCCATCTCTTCAGAGGTGGCCCCCGTGTTCACTTCCGTGCCCGAGCTGGGTAGCGTCGAGGGAGTTGACCGCCGGTCACCCGGTTTTCCTCTCCCGTGTCTTTCTGGTTCCGTCGCCGCCCTGCGACGCGATGCGACCGGTGGTGGATCTGTCGGCCCTCAACGGGCACATCGTGCACACACGGTTTCGGATGCTGCCGGTACCCCTGGTACGCCTGGCCTTGTGCCCTCTGTCGTGGGTAGTGTCGCTGGCCCTCCAGGATGTGTCTTGGCTCGTTCCTCTCCATCCTCGCTTCCAGCGATTCTTGGCCGTTCGGACTTCCGATCGTGTGTTCCTGTTCGACGGCCTTCCCTTCGGTCTCCACATCGCGCCGCAGATCTTCTCCGCACTGGTGGGGCAGGCTCTGGGTCCTCTCCTCAGGAGCGGGCTCCAGCTCCTGTTTTCCTTGGCCGTTTGGTTGGTAGTTTCCGACGCCCTAGGCCTGTGCATTGGCGACGCCCTCACAGTCGTTCGCAATATCGCACGGTTAGGGTTCCCCTTCGATGTTCCCAAGTCACGCTTGACCCCGTCGCGTGTCGTGCCAAGGGTCGGTCTCGCATGGGTTTTGTCCGGCGCTATGGTGACCCGGGGTCTGCCGGCCGCGGTGCACCTTCGGTGGACGGTCCTCGCCGTGTTGCACTCGGTTTCCCTCCCGGGGTGGCTCTGGGACTCGTTCGTGGGTTCGCTGCATTGGGCCGCTCTGCCCCTTCCCTTAGGGAGCCTCTGGCTCCGCCGCCTCCTCCTCATGGGCACCGCGGTGTTTCCGTTGCTCCTATGGATCGGTTCCTGCCGCTCCCGCGTACCGTTCGCCGACGCTTCGGTCGCTGGGTTGCTCGGGGCTCGCTCTCTGCGGCTGTGCCCTGGACCGCCCCCCCCCCGCCGACGGTCTGGGTAACCACAGATACGTCGAGCGAGGTTGGGTGAGGTTCCCAATCGAACCTGGGACGTCCACTTCCCGGCAGATTGGTGGGTCTCCCTCCTCTTACCCGTCTATGCCCTCGGATTGTTGGTTCCTTTGTTCTTCCTGCGGGACCACGCGCTGGCCCTTCGGGGTAAGTCGGTGGCCTTCGGGTTGGACACTCAGACAAGCTGTCCCCTGTTTCCTTATGCGGGGGTCCTCCAGGTCGTTGACTCTATTGGGGGTCTCGGTGGAGTTGTTCTTCCTCGCGGACCGACACCCCTTCTCCTTGCATGCCTCCTCCCTGCCCGGGCCTGCCACCCTTTGGGCGGCCGCCCTGTCGAGAGGGCAGGGCGTTCTTGTAGAATGGGCGATGAAACGGACTGTGTTCGCCGACCTCGCGGCTTCCTGAGGTGTTTCGGAGGTCGCCTTGTTCGCATCGTGGGTGCCGCGCCTGTTGCCTCTGGACCTCTCCCTCCGGCCTCGCGCTCCGGGGGGGGTCCGGACGCTTTCATGGTCGCCTGGTACAGGTGGCGGTCGATATCCATCTTTCCGCCACCAGACGCGCTGTTGATGTGCCCAGTCCTCGCGAAGCTGCGGCTGTACCACTGCTGCGTCTGGCTCCTCGCGCCTCTGTGGCCGGCACGGACTTGGTCCGCCCGGTTGCCGCGGTGGTGCCCGAGTCCGGTCCCTCTACCTGTCTCCGGCTTCCACTTGGGCTAGGTTGGGGTCCTGCGGACCTCTTTGGCCTTCGCATCGTGCTTGTTCATGAGGCACGGTGGCTCCCGGTCCCCGGCCGGGCCCTGACTGACTTCCTGCAGCGTTCCTGGCCGTCTTCTCCTTGGGGGACTTACGGGTCCCGCTGGAGGTCTTTTACTAGGTGGCTACAGGCCCCTCGCCTGCCAGTTGGCTCTCCTTCCCTCGTCCTACGCTCCTTGTTTCACCTCTTCCGTACACGTCGCTTTCCAGTCGACGCTATACGTACCCCCTTGTCTGCCGTCCGGGGGGTTCTTTGGGTCCGTCGCTGGGCTGGTCGTTCCGCCACAGGTGCTGGATTCCTTCCTGACGGCTGCCTTCCGGAATCGACCGCCTCCGCGCCAGTCCCTCCGCTGTGGGATCTGGGGCGGGCTCTGGTCCTTCTGGCTTCCCCCACGTATACAAGGGCCGCTACGACGGTTCCGTTGCTCGGGCGTCCACTCTTCCTTGTCGCTCTGGCCACTGGGGATCGGGTGTCTGCAATAGCGGCATTGTCACGGCCCCGGGACTGCGTGCGATTCTCCCCGTCCTTGCATGGCGTCTCGTTCGCCTCCTCCCCACCTTTTGTTACCACGCATGGGAGGGGGGCCCCCGTTTTCCAGCCTTTCGCCGTCCAGGCTTTACGGCGTGGGCATCCTCGCCATGTGTTGTGCCCGGTGTCAGCCTTGCACTCCTCTGTTGCGTCTGTGGCGCCGCCTTCGGGTACTGCTGTGTGGGTGTCTCCTCGGACAGGTGGGAGGCTCTAGCAGGTGCAGCTGGGCCGCCACGTTTGTCGGACCATTCGTGCCCGTCACCCTGTTTGTAGGGGTTCTGCGCGCGATGTCAGATCCTTTGCTGCCTCCTTCCGGTTCCTGCCACATCGATCCTTCCCTGCCTTCGCCTCAGCGGTTTTATGGTCTTCTATCAATTCCTTCATCTCCTCCTACCTCTCCGTGTCCAGTGTTCGACCCCCTCGGCCGGTGATTGCTCTCGGGGGTCGTGTTTCCTGGTGCTCTGGCGAAGATCCCTGGTCTTCCCCCCCTTGTCCCTCGTTCTTTTCCTTTGTTTTTTTGACAAAGGGGGGGGGGGGGGTGTATGGGTTTGCATCAAGTTTGGGATTATGTATTGTTCCAGTACATAAGTGTTTTTGCCACATTGAAAATTGTGTTTTGTTCTTGTGTTCAGTGTTTTTGTTGGTTTTTGAAGAAAAGGGATTTTGGGTACAGTACCTTTTTGGTTTCAGACAAGTCTATGTTTTTGCATTACTATGAATGACGGGCATGTGTTAAAACTGTTCTTTTTAGCTACTCCTCAGTTTTTCACTCTTTTATTAAACTCTCTTGTTTAAATTGTGTCTTTGTCATTCGTAATTTTGTTTTATGCATTGGTTTTTTTGGTAGGTTGGGCTTGGATGTCCTCCTCCTATTTGTTATGCAGCCTTGACGTTGGATTTGCCAAGACTACTAACAAATTGGGAGGTTTGACGTACCTCCCAACCTACCAAATAGGAAAACCTACTATTTGGTAGTAGTCTTGGAAAATCCAACGTACATAATACCCTCCCTCACGCCGGACCCCTGCCCATCCGCGTTCTTCTGCTGACGTGAGATGTGATGACAAGAGAGGGTCGCTCATGCGCACGTTCGACAGGGATCTGCACATGACGGAACACGGGATGGGCCTTAAGCGGTAACTAAGGTAAACCCCTTTTTCTTCTCTTCTATGCTTTTTTCACCTTCGGTGGTAGTTTTGGTTAATGTACAACGTCTCCTAGAGCAAGATAAGGAGTAGACTCTAGACGTTTTCTTTTTAACCGCGGTTGGAATGACGACATAGCAGTCAAAATAGACAAGTCGTCATTGCAATTAGGTTAATAGCCTTGATGTTGGATTTTCCAAGACTACTACCAAATAGTAGGTTTTCCTATTTGGTAGGTTGGGAGGTACGTCAAACCTCCCAATAATACACTATTCTTTAGCCCCAACAGTTAAAACACACACACACACACATTGTTAGGACGAGGCTGTAGGCACCAGCCGAACAGGGCGGTACTCCCGGGGAGTGATAGGTGGCTGATAAGGAGAGCTGGAACTCCTGTTTCACCACTTGGCCTCTCTAGCTGATCCTTTCTGTGCCTCATTAAAATTGAGGGCAACCCCAGCATGCCCTCCAAAACACCTTCTCCTCCTATCAGTACATTATATTACAAACACCTTACATACTACACTATCTTTTCTAACAACAAAAATTATGACACGATCACGACCCGCCTCGGAGTCCCCAGGGGTGGGGAGATCAGAAATGCCCCCATCAGTTTGACCTCTGGATCACTACCTTCTACTCTTACTATAAATTTCTGCAAAATTCGTGGTCTTTCCTCTAACTTCCACTTTGTGGAACACCACCTCTCCTCTGCCAACCCTGATCTTCTGTTTCTCACCGCAACTCAGGAGTCTGGGACTACTGACAGCAAACCCTTCTCTGTATCCTCCTACTGTCTCTATCCTCAGTTTCAAGCCAAAGGTGGATGTTGCGTATATGTGCGCAAAAATCTCGCTTTCTCTCGTGTTCCCAACTTAGACTCTTCTGAATTCTCAACTCTCTGACTAAAGCTTTCTTGTCACTCTCAAAGTAAATATTTCTGGCCTGTTTATCTCTCCCGTAATTCTGCTGACTATCCAAAATTCTTTGACTATTTAACTTCTAAAGTGGAACACAGTCTATCCATCTCTCCTTTCACAGAAATCTCCATCCTAGGAGATTTCAACGTTCACCACCACCAATGGCTTTCATCTGTTTCCACTAATCAACCTGGTGAACAAGCCTACATCTTTTCTACCCTAAATGACCTAGAGCAACTAGTCCAGCAACCCACTCGTATCCCGGATCGCTTCGGAGATCGGCCCAACATTCTTGACTTCTTTCTAACCTCTAACCCTTCTGCTTATACTATAAATCTTTTCTCTCCTTTGGGCTCCTCCAACCATAAACTAATATCTTGTCACCTGTCCTATCTCTCCGGTACGGCTACCCGATCCTCCCAACCGGCGGCGCTTGTGGCATTTTGGCGCTGCCGACTGGGAGGTTCTTCGGCAGTAGTTCTTTGATTTTCCATGGAATGACTTTTGCTACCATGGCCGGGGACCCTCGAAGAGTGCTGAACGCATTACCAAGGTAATCCTCTCAGGCATGGAAGCATACATTCCATTTTCTTTCTCTCAGACTAATGCAAACAAATCTTGGTTTACTCACGCTTGTTCTACTGCTGTCCGCAACAAGGAGGAAGCATTCAAACGGTACCGACACCTTAAAACTCAAGAATCTCATTCTTCCTATGTTTCTGCCTGGAATCAAGCCAAATCTGTTCTTCGACTTGCCAAGCACTCTTTCGTCAATAATAAATGTACTGAACTATCCAACTCTAGCTCTTCCCAAGCTTTCTGGCATCTAGCCAAAAACATCTCCAACAATTTTTCTTCCTTGTGTTTCCCTCCCCTTTTCCACTCTGATGGCACAACCATCACTTCTTCCTCTGACAAAGCTGAACTCTTCTCTCAACCTTCGTTAGAAACTCCACCTTGGATGATTCCTGTGCTATTCCACCCTCTCCACCCCCCTCTCTCCTACTTATGCCTAATATCATAATCTCTTCTAAAGATGTACTTTCTACCCTCTCTGGGCTTAATACTAAGAAGGCGTACGGTCCGGATGGTGTTCCTCCTGTTGTACTAAAAAACTGTGCTTCCGTGCTGACTCCCTGCCTAGGCAAACTCTTTCGTCTCTGTCTCTCCTCTAAGGTCTTCCCTTCTTGCTGGAAGTTTGATCTCATTCAACCTGTCCCAAAGAAGGATGACCACTCTCAACCCTCCAACTATCGTCCAATTGTTCTCATCTCCTGTATCTCTAAAGTTTTTTAAACCATTCTTGCTTCCAAATTTCTTGAGAATTTCTCTGTCCATTATCTACTCTCAGATCACCATACTGGTGATCCTAAAGGGTCGCTTTACTGGTGATCTTCTTTCATATCTTACTAACTCTTGGTCATCCTCTTTTCGGGACTTCAGTGAGACCTTTTCTATTGCGCTAGACATATCGAAGGCCTTCGATATAGTCTGGCACAAATTTTAATTTCTAAACTACCCTCCTTCGGTTTCTATCCCTCCATCTGTGCCTTTGTCTCTAATTTCCTTCCTGGTTGTTCCATAGCTGCGGTTGTGGATGGCCACCGCTCACTTCCTCATCCTATCAACTCTGGTGTTCCTCAGGGCTATGTCCTATCTCCCATTCTCTTTCTAATTTTCATAAATGATCTTCTCAACTTTATCCAGTCCCATCCATTCATACGCAGATGATTCTATCTTACACTACTCAATTAGTTTTCCAGAACGCCCCAGCCAGCAATCCCTCAAAAACAAAAGTATTGAAGCCATACAACTCTTATCTTCTGATCTAACTACTATTTCCAATTGGGGCAGAGAAAACCTTGTTACCTTTAATGCTTCCAAAACCCAATTTCTCCCTCTATCTACCCGTCCGGAACTCACAGAGGACTATCCCTTATCTTTCAACAATACAAAAATCAATCCTTCATCTTCTCTCAATATTCTTGGTGTCTCTTTTTCTTCTGCTCTCACTTGGAAGGACCATATTACCAGTCTTGCTAAGGCAGCCTCCCAGAAGCTGGGTGTGCTCAATCGCCTCAATTTTTTGTTTACCCCTGCACAGCTTCTTGCTCTGTACAAGGGCACAGTGCGTCCTTGTATTGAGTATTGTTCACATGTGTGGGGTGGATCCTCTCACACCGCACTCCCAGACAAAGTAGAAAGGAAGGCCTTTCGTATCATTAACTCCCGTCCACTCACCAACTCTCTGCAATCTCTCTCTCTTTGCCGCAATGTTGCATCTCTCTCGCTATTCTATCGCTACTACAATAATCAGTGTTCCTCAGAGCTCTCCCAGTGTATACCACCTCCTCTACGTAGGGCACGTGGTACCCGTCTTACAACACAATCCCACCCCTACTCTGTGCAACTCTCCAACCCAACAGTGACACATTGCTCTCAGTCTTTCTTCTATTCAACATCTGAGCTCTAGAACTCTCTCCCAAAATCAGTCTCTCCTCCTTCCTATGACTTAAATTGTTTCAAACTCCGTGTGTCCAGGCATTTTGGCTCGAACGTCCCATGATTTTGGCCCTGTCACTCTTTCAACTCTGGGGGAGGCACTCACTACAGGCAGTTCTGCTTTTTGTCTCTCTCACTCACATAGCAAAGAAAACACAATAAAACAAACACAAACACACGCTCACTCACCCACATACGCCAACGCTTACATTCATTACACATAAACACTAACATAATTTATACACACACCAACAAGCATACTCACTTGCCCACAGACTCACACACACACACACACACACACACACACACACACACATATGCACTCTCTTCTCCACATATACATACATAGACTAAAACACACACAAGCATACCGTTACTAACTTACAATAACAAACAAAAACACACAACAAACTTCCATAATTATGCACTAACGTCTGTGTCTTACTGTCTGAGGAACAATGAAACACTGCACAGTTGCTAGGCATGTCTTAACACATAAATAAAACTAATCAATACAGTTGGACACCAAGGTTATGCATATTTACTTCACTTAATAAGGGAGAGAGATAAGCGACCATTACAATTCCAAGAGAGGGAAAATACTGACCCTTGGTCAGCTAGGAAGAGTGAATTCACTGCCGCTAGACTGACCATTTTTGGGTCTCGGGTGGGACGACCTAGTATATGTAGACTGTGATCATCAGCAAACTGAATATATTCGGTATTTGGTATCGGTTGTGGGAGATCGGAGGTGTAGAAGGCGTAAAGTGTTGGTGATAAACATCCATCCTGTGGCACTCCATGGTATCTTTGGACCTAGGACTGTAGGTATTGCTATTTGTGCATATTGTTCATCAAGGTAGTTACAGACGATCCGTTCGAATTGTATTGGAATATTTAACTTTAGGATCTTATAGTTTAATCCATTATGCCAGACCTCATCAAACGCTTTGGCAACGGCCCGAAGGACTATTATTGGTTGTCGGCCTTTATTATCGGCTCTTGCAATTAGTTCAGTTGTGCTGGGTTTGCCTACTTGCTCCTTCCGAGGCTGTTTGTGGTTTGGGGCACTTTCCCAATAATAATAATAAAGTAGATGTGTAGTTTTTGCATTTACAAACAAAAATAATAATAATCATAATAATGCATACGCAACTCTGCGACCTAGAATTCTCAAATTGGTGTTTAACCCCTTCAGCACGATGATACCTTTTTATTTTTTATTCTGGCTACAATTATACGATTTTATGCTCCTTAAGAAGCACGTATATTATTCAGAGGGTTTATTGATATCGTATTTACCTCTTCGATTCCAAGAGGTATATCATATGCTAAAGAAAATCGTCTAAATATTTATATATATACATATATATATATACCATAAACCTAAACAATTGGAATAGTTATCTAATATTTGGTATAACTTTGACCTTTGACTAACAAAAACACAATAGTGTGACAATCATCGCATTGACCAACCAAATTTGCCTGCTAAATTTTGTGACATTACATTAAGCAGTCTAAACACTCTTGTTTTGATCTTTGACCTTGACCTTTGACTTTAACTATTATAATATTTATATGAAATTGATAAATATGTTATCCAAGTAAAATGCAACTAATACAGTCAGTTTACTGAAATTGGAGTAATATTTTTAATTATGAAAGTTGACCTTTGGCCTTGACCTGTGACCTTGAACTTCATGTAGGATTACATTCTTTGTTTGCATTGATGTAGCCCTGGAAAATCAAATAAGTGTGCCTAATTTAATTAATGCCCATCAGTTAGTTTCAGAGCTATTAAAGGAATAGTTGACCTTAGACCTTCATCTTGACCTTCATGATGTCTGAAAATTCATAATTTTAATTTTAAGAACATTTGAGAAAAAACTAAAATATATGAAATGTTGACCTTATTTTCAACCATGACCTTTGACCTTAACCTTTAAGTTAAATTGAAGAAAAAAATGTGACTGACCTTTGCATTGACCAAATGGATATACGGTCGAGGAGGAGTTTCCGGACAGACAAACGGACGACGACAGACGATGACGACGGGCGACGACGGACCAATCGATTGGTGGTGCACAATATACGGGCGGGATCTGTGTGCGCGATACCACTCTGCGTATGCAGAGTAATAATATTATTGATATTATTATTAAAATGTGCAATTATAAATTCATGATTATTCTCTGTCCCATCCAACAAAAACGAGAGAGAGAGAGGTTCTGACCGCTTGTAAACAAGTAGTATTCCATAAAACTAGAAACCTTGGGCAAAAAAAGGATGGGAGGAGCGGCTGAGATGAGCAATATGACAGGAATGTGAGGGGAGGGGAGGGAGCCAGAGGGAAGGGTGAGGGGACGGGTAGGAGAGGGGAGTGAAGGGGAGGGGGGGAGAGAAGAGAGGAGAAAGGAGGGGAGGGGAGAAGAGGAGGGACAGAGAGGAGAGGGGAAAGGAGGGGAGAAAAGAGAAGGGAAAGGGAGGAGAGGGGACAGTAGAATCGAATCGAATAGTTTTAATGCTCAGACCGCATACAGCATACACGCAGTATGGAGCACTTAAAATGAAAAAGAACTAATGTTTTCTTCTATCAATGCATAATTGTAATGTAAATATTTCAGATAATGATAAACATACTTTATGTGGTTAAAAAGCAGAAATATTTATTGGAAATACTTAACCTGAAAGATTCATATCTACTTTGTCCGGAGGAATAAGTGAAAATCTTATAAATATACACTTACATTCAAATTTACCCAGATAGCTATACTTGATACAAGTATACTGTATATGCCCACCAGTAAAATTAATATAAAAACGTATACAAAAGAAAATATTAATATACATATACATAATGATGCTGTATACATATTATCAGATGATCACACTGGCATTCATACATGAGTACATGATTATACTCATACATTTAGAAAGATAAATTTGGTCATACATATAATTAATGTTGTGTCACAATACTAAAGAATTGGAAGTGTTGTCAACTCTGCACAAGCAGAGTGGTATCGCTCCCCCATATAATATGCACCACCAGTCGGCATGTCCGCCGTTTGTCCAGAAGATCCTCTTAGACCTTTTGATGGATTTTCACTAAATTTCACAGGTACATTCATTTGGTCAATGTAAAGACCAGTACAAAAAATCGTTACAAGGTAATGTGACGCATGTCCACGTGTGAGCATGCTGTACAGAACGCCTAGTCATGCCCCACTCTCGCTAGGATCGTCAGGGCAGGAACTTTGGCTGTAGTCTATGTAGAGTTTCCTAACTTAGCTCGTGTGAGCCGTTGTACTATAAGTATTATGAATATGTATTTTGTTTTCATCTGAGTCAACGAGTTCTATTTTATATCATTAGTTATAAATATTGTGTGTAAAACTTATTTGTAATGATGGGAAGAGAAACAGCCACAGTTAGGTGTCAGTGGGTACGCCAGGCAGGAGGTAGGCCTAACTCACTAGCACTCCTCCCTCCCTCAGTGCTAGGGGGAGCCTTTGTGTATCCCAGAGGAGAGAGAGAAATTACGTAATGGTTGTCAGTGGGCGGTCCTTAGTAGTTCACGTTGGGCTCACTAGAGGGCCGGGTATAAAAGGGAAGTCTAGCCATTTTTTCATCAGAACTCATTAGGCAGAGCGACTTCTCATTTCCCTTGCTAACTATTTATATTCTTCTGACTGATGGGAACTTTCTCTACTACCTTACATTCTTATTTCCTCTTTTCCCTGCCCTGTTTAACTTCCATGGTCCCGTTGGTGCAGAGCTAGTCAGCCAATGTATTATCGCTTGAGTTCTCACGAGATACTTGCCTATTAGATAGCCTATTTTGGAAGGGTTGACTTAGAATAGGATTGATTTATGTTTGTTGCACTTGTATATGCATTTCCCTGTGTGTTATTATTATTATTCCTGTTTTCTGCTAGTCTAGGTAATGCTAGACTGGGGTAAGGCTTTTCTGTGTTACGAGTTGTTGTTTGATGCAGTGGTTAAGCGATAAACCTGCATACTCGTTTCGGTTCAGTGAAGCCTAGGTTGTCTTCGCGGCTGACTGTGTTGAGTTTATAATTTACAGTGCGTGAGGGCAAGAGCCTAACCACCCTGTATTTTATTAACAGTTTGTTTTTACTTTGTCAAGGAGCCGGGAGAAAACCAGATACAAGGGATCTGGATTTCTCAAAGTGCACTTGTTAGTTTTAACGTAATACTTTAAACAGTCGTGAGGACTTCGCTAGGCTACGAGCCGTTTTTGCTCAGTCACTGCTACCTTTTGCCCACAGTACCCCAGCTAGACTTTAATCGATTAGTAGATACAGAATAGTATTGAAGCTTTCCTTATGTATGATATTGTTTATGCACTATTGATTTCATGTGTTGCAAGCTTGGCTACTTTAGTGATTAGTGGCCCACGAGCACAATCCGAGTAGGCTATTGCCGTTGCATTTGCAGAGTACTTCCTTTTAATGTTTGCCATTTACTATTGCATATTCTTTTAATTATTCTTATGCCAATTTAAGCCTTTAATATTATTTAATTGCCAGTGTTTTTGCTTATTGAATTACTGTTCAAAATCCGATACGTACTTCTTACGAGCATCCGAGAAGCATCTAACTTTTTTTCAGAAGATTCCTTGCTCGATGCTTAAGGACTATTAATTAACGTAACGTAATAGTGCCGATCCGAAGTAGAGGGTGGTGGACTTCTTAAGTTCATAGTCAAGGGTGGATTACTACGGCTTCGGCCAACACTATTCTTTGGTGTTGTTGTTTCTTACTTCATTGTTTGATTGTTGACCAGACTAGATAATTCCTGTCTCTTTATTAGTCTGTTGTTGAACACTAGTACCGAGTTCTTGTATACCCCGTTATAACAGATTGAACTCTGGAGGGTATTGGTGTTTTTTGTTCGGCTGGCAGTACTCAGGGGTTGAGATCGTGTGTTTCCGTTGTGGCAGCGAGCCGTATTCGAGTCCTGATTGAGAGCCCTTGTGTACCCGAGTGCCAGTTCGTAACAAATGGCGACCTTGCTTAGGATTTTGTGAACAGTATACATTTTTGCAGAGTTGTACAACATTTGTTTGTTTGTATTTTAGCGTGCATATTGAAGAATATTTTTTTTGTATGGCAATTAGTAAAGCATTTAAGAGTCTCCAGTTAATTTAGTAATTAGTGCTTGCATAGGAAGTTTAACACTTTTGTCTCGAGAATTTGTTTGTGGACTTCAGTATGTCGTGCATTAGCACTGACGATGAGCGAGAGATGTCATTTGAAGGTGTGCCGTTAGTAACCAGTGAGGAGGATGCTAGAGTTTTTGTGAGTAAGCGGTACCACGTGACGGAGGAGAGGCTGACTGGGGTGGATGTTTGTGGCTTGCACCTGATAGCCAAGGTTTTGGGCATTTCCAATGTAGCAGGGATGTCCAAGGGGGAGCTGATTTCCTGGGTGTTGCATGGGCGACATGGGGTTTCGGAGGAGAGGGCGTTTGGGGGGGTTCCTCCCCAGATCCCCTCTCACTCGACTCCCACAGTGCCGTCCACTCAGTTACCGGAGGTTAGCACTCTCCCACAGAGGGATGAGAATTGGCAGATTGGAGTGCCCTCGGGTGGTGCACGTGGTGGTTCCCCAGTTTTTGCCCCCCCTCCTTCAGTAGTGGCAGCTCCCTCTTCCTGCCTGTCTCCAGATATGGTATTTAGACTTGAGCTTGCTAAGATTGAGGCTAGGAAGCAGGAGATTGAGGCTAGGAAGCAGGAGGATGAGACCAGGAGGCAGGAGGATGAGACCAGGAGGCATGAGATTGAGGTTAGGAGGCAGGAGGATGAGACCAGGAGGCATGAGGCTGAGCTTAGGTACGACTCAGAGAAATATTGTGCTAAATTAGATTTAGATAAGACTCGTGCAGAGTCGACAGGGACTCGGATGGGCCGTGAGGGCCAAGTAAGAGAACAGTCCTTAGCCCACTTAATCAAATTGGTGCCGGTATTTAGTGAAACTGAAGTCACAGAATTTTGTAATCGTTTTGAGAAGAAGTGTAGGGAGCATAACTGGCCTGAAGAGAAGTGGGCAGCTCTAGTCTCCTCTAGACTTACGGGTAAGGGTCTGAAGGCTTATGATGCACTGCCTTTAGAGTCTTGCCTTGACTACCCAGAATTGAAGAGAGCTGTCCTACGGGCATACGAGTTGCAACCGGAAACATATCGATTGAAGTTTCGGGGTGTTACAAAGACTAGGGAGGCGACCTTTCTTGAACATGCCCGGGACTTAAAAGATGCACTTAAAAACTGGACACGTTCTGAGAAAGCTGAGACGGCAGAACAGTTGACTGAGCTGTTTCTGCTCGAGCAGTTTTATAAGTGTACTGGTGCAGAAATGACTTTGACTATTAAAGAAAAGAACCCAAGAACTCTTCAAGAGGCAGCTGAGATGGCTGACCTCAGGTTGTCGCTAATCAGGGGATGTGAATCTGTAAAGCGTGTTGATGCAGTTCCCAAGGGGCGCGATACTCCAAACCCTCGAGCTCAGGACAATCACAATAGATATAAACCTCAGTTTAAAAGCCAAGATACCAGGACTGAACCAAAGACTACAGCCGTCCCATTACAGAAGGGTCAGAACTCCGCCCCTTATCGGAAGAGACCGATAGGGGAAGTGGAATGTTTTCATTGTAGAAAGAAGGGGCATTATGCAAAATCTTGTCCTAGTAAGCCGCCAACTGCAGCCGTGTCTTTGGTGCGCAGCATAGGTGTGGCTGAAATGTCGTCTGGATTTACCCAGGGTAGTTTGCCAGCGGCAGGGTCACAGGCTATGTATAAGACTCAGGAAGGCTCGTCCCCTGTCCGTGATGTCTTTTGCACCCATAGAGGGACCGGTAGGGTAAGTTGGGCGGGTTGCCAGCATAAGGTGGAAGTTTTGCGTGATACTGGAGCTTCACAGACACTTTTGAAGAATTTCACGGGGCAACCAATTAATGCGGCACGGGTGGTTGTTGTTCAGGGTATTAATGCGACCAGGTCATACCCGTTGGTTCGTGTGGAGCTGGAAGTTGATGGTGTGATTAAGGAATTAGATGTTGGGATCGTTGAGAAATTGCCAGTGGAGGGCGTCGACCTTCTTCTCGGCAACGACTTTGCGGTGCCTACTTTAGAAGTTCCACCCTTAGTCGTTGCCGAGAGGCCGGTCGACGTGAGTAGGGAGGAACAAGAGTGGGTAGTGAGTTGTCAACGCCAACAGATGGCATGTGTGGTAACTCGCTCCCAAGCATTTAAGGTATCACAGCCTATTTCCCAGGCCACAGAACAGCGGAGGAAGGGAATTAAGGAGAAGCGGAAGGCTGGGAAAAGTTTGAAGAGTTTAGAACCAGTGGCTCTCCCAAAAGACCCAATAGCAGGACCTTTGACCGAGTCTGTTGTAACTCCAGTGCCTAACACAGTTGATAAAGTAGTGGAGGAGGCAGAGACTCAGAGACAGCACTGTTACCTGCAGCGAGAAAACCGGATGTCTAAGTTGGATGTTGGGGGAGGGCATGAGTTGTTGACCAAGCAGTTAGACATGTTGGCTCCCACAGACATTCGAAAGTTGCAATTAGAGGATCCAGAGGTTTTGCAGTGTACCAATGGGGCTGTGGAGTTAGAAGAAGATAGGGATGCAAAGGCAGGGGATTTTTTTTTCTTTAATGGAATTTTATACCACCGATATCAAGATCCTAAAAGGAACTGGGAGGGCGGATCAGGTACAGTTGACCAGCTGGTCGTGCCAGAGGGCTGCAGGGAAAGTTTGCTTAGGTTGGCTCATGATTCTCCATTATCAGGACATTTGGGTGCCAAGAAAACGGTGGCGGCTTTGGGGAAATTGTTTTGGTGGCCGGGGATGAAGTCTTATGTGCAGTCATGGATAAACTCATGTGATATTTGTCAACGTGTCGGGAAACCGAACCAAGTTATTACTAAGGCTCCGTTACACCCTATTCCTGTGATTGGGCCACCCTTTAGTAAAATTATTGTTGACATGGTTGGTCCACTCCCTCCCACTAAGGCTGGAAATAAATTTTTGTTAACCATAATGGATGTTGCCACTAGATACCCCGATGCATACCCTATGAAAAATGGAATGGCTAAGACGGTAGTCAGTAACTTGTTGTGGTACTTCTCAAGGTACGGGTACCCGGAGGAGATTCAGTCTGATCAGGGATCTAATTTCACCTCCAACATGTTCAAGCAAACAATGCAACAGCATGGGATACGAGCAGTAGTATCGTCAGCGTATCACCCTGAGAGTCAAGGGGTGCTTGAGCGGTGGCATGCTACACTCAAAAGCATGCTCAGGTGTTATTGTGCTGACAACGGTATGGATTGGGATCTTGGATTGCCTTATGTGCTGTTTGCTGCTCGGGAGGTACCTGGTGAGAGCCTGGGATTTAGTCCAAACGAGCTGATTTTTGGACACCGTGTCAGGGGCCCCCTTAACATGCTGAAAGAAATTTGGGAGGGGACTGTGCAGCCATGTCCATTATTAATGTATGTGCTTGAAAACCGTGAGCGCATGCTTAAGAGTCTGGAGATGGCAGGTAGAAATTTGACAGAATCACAAGCTTTGATGAAGGACAGGTATGATCGTAAAGTGAGGCTCCGGAAGTTCACTGTAGGACAAGAGGTATTAATTTTGTTGCCTTTGGTTGGTAACCCCCTCTCTGCGAAGTACACTGGACCTTATAAAATTGTAGAACAAATTTCAGACTTAGATTACCTTGTTGCCACTCCAGACAGGAGGAAAAAGAACCAGTTATGTCACGTGAACCTTATTAAAGAGTATGTGAGGCGCCCCTCTGAGCCTCTCACTGTCCCTGTGTTGGCTTGTTGCGGCCGTGGTGGAGAAGGAGAGGGGGACAGTCAAGCTTCGGAGGAGGATAGCTGGGATCAACATGTTTCAGCGGATCAGTGGGCGGCGAACTCGAGCCTAAGGGCTGACGAGGCTATAGCTCATTTGCCTGAGCCGCAGTTTGATGCTATCCGTCAGTTGTTCGGTTCATACCCCACTGTATTTGCTGAACACCCAGGCCTCACTACTCAGGCTATGCATGATGTTGACGTGGGGGACCATATACCCTTTAAGACAATCCCGTACCGTGTGCCCCCCATAAAACTACCAGCTCTGAGGGATGAGTTGGAGTATATGCTCGGTAGAGGGTTGATAGAGAAAGGCACAGTTAAGTGAACTTCCCCCGTAACACTGCAGCCTAACCCAGATGGCAAGGTACGCTTTTGTATTGATTTCCGTAGGTTAAACGGTTTGACTCCAACTAACCCATATCCTCTTCCTCGGGTTGATGATAGTGTTGACAAAATTGGTAATGCTCGTTTTTTGTCTAAAGTAGATTTAGTAAAAGGTTACTGGCAAGTACCTTTGTCCGAGCGTGCTAAAGAGGTATGTGGTTTTGTTGTGGACGGGAGTACCTACCGGTGCAATGTTATGCCTTACGGACTTAAGAATGCACCAGCAACGTTTCAGAACCTGATGAATTAAATTGTAAAGGACATTCCAAATTGCACCGTATATTTGGACGATGTAATCATTTATGATGACGACTTTGAGAGCCATTGTGAGCACCTTGAGACCTTGTTCCGGAAACTTAGTGAAGCAGGTCTGGTAGTAAATTTGGCAAAGTGTGACTTCGTAAAAGCCACTGTGCAGTACCTTGGGTTTGTAGTGGGAAGGGGACAGGTGTGCCCTCCTCAGAACAAGGTACAGGCTATCAATAAATTTCCGCACCCAACAACCAAGAAGCAGGTTATGAGATTCTTGGGTATGATAGGCTACTACAGACGCTTCATAAAAGGTTACTCAACGGTGTTGGCACCTCTCACAGATTTGTTATCTAAAGACAAAAAGTTTTTGTGGGCACCTGAGTGTGAAAAGGCTTTCACTTTGGTGAAACATTTGCTATGTACTCACCCGATACTCAGGGCCCCAGACTTTAACAGGCCTTTTCAACTGGCAACAGATGCTAGTGGTGTAGGGGCTGGTGCCGTCTTGCTACAGACAGACAATGAAGGTGTGGAACACCCAGTAAGTTTCTTTCTAAGAAGTTCAAAAAGTGCATAAAGGAATTACTGGCGATTGTGCTGTCGCTCAGGCACTTCGCCAGCCTATGGCCCAGTCGTGGTTATCTACACTGATCATCACCCTTTGAGATTCCTGAATCAATTTCACAATCGCAATATGAGACTGACCAGGTGGTCTTTGATGTTGCAGGAACATAACCTGGACATCCGTCATATTGCTGGATGTGACAATGTGATCGCGGATTGTTTATCAAGGGTGGATGATCAGTCGTAGGCTATCACAGGTGTGTGGGTTTGAGTGGAGGAAAATAGGCTGCCCTTATAGTGCAGCCGGGAAAAAACATATTAAAATATAAAAATCATATAAAAACTCTTTCTTTTGATATAGGTAATCGTATAAGTTTGTCATAGCCTATAGAGTTTGAGTAGTCCACGAACTATCAAACGGCTGAGCTGCTGTAAGCTCGCTCTGGGAGCATGATATTGTGTCTTTTTGCTATTGTTGGGAGGAGTTATAAAATGTGAATTTTTTTTTTTATAATAAGATGTGTTTTGGTGATAAACTCAGCTTTGTTTTAGTGCCATGCGGTCGCTGGGTGTGGGGGGCTTGATGGGGTACTGTGTTTGTCAGATTTTAGCTCAGGGTTGAGCGAGTAAAATCTTGGGGGAGGTGTGACGCATGTCCACGTGTGAGCATGCTGTACAGAACGCCTAGTCATGCCCCACTCTCGCTAGGATCGTCAGGGCAGGAACTTTGGCTGTAGTCTATGTAGAGTTTCCTAACTTAGTTCGTGTGAGCCGTTGTACTATAAGTATTATGAATATGTATTTTGTTTTCATCTGAGTCAACGAGTTCTATTTTATATCATTAGTTATAAATATTGTGTGTAAAACTTATTTGTAATGATGGGAAGAGAAACAGCCACAGTTAGGTGTCAGTGGGTACGCCAGGCAGGAGGTAGGCCTAACTCACTAGCACTCCTCCCTCCCTCAGTGCTAGGGGGAGCCTTTGTGTATCCCAGAGGAGAGAGAGAAATTACGTAATGGTTGTCAGTGGGCGGTCCTTAGTAGTTCACGTTGGGCTCACTAGAGGGCCGGTATAAAAGGGAAGTCTAGCCATTTTTTCATCAGAACTCATTAGGCAGAGCGACTTCTCATTTCCCTTGCTAACTATTTATATTCTTCTGACTGATGGGAACTTTCTCTACTACCTTACATTCTTATTTCCTCTTTTCCCTGCCCTGTTTAACTTCCATGGTCCCGTTGGTGCAGAGCTAGTCAGCCAATGTATTATCGCTTGAGTTCTCACGAGATACTTGCCTATTAGATAGCCTATTTTGGAAGGGTTGACTTAGAATAGGATTGATTTATGTTTGTTGCACTTGTATATGCATTTCCCTGTGTGTTATTATTATTATTCCTGTTTTCTGCTAGTCTAGGTAATGCTAGACTGGGGTAAGGCTTTTCTGTGTTACGAGTTGTTGTTTGATGCAGTGGTTAAGCGATAAACCTGCATACTCGTTTCGGTTCAGTGAAGCCTAGGTTGTCTTTGCGGCTGACTGTGTTGAGTTTATAATTTACAGTGCGTGAATGCAAGAGCCTAACCACCCTGTATTTTATTAACAGTTTGTTTTTACTTTGTCAAGGAGCCGGGAGAAAACCAGATACAAGGGATCTGGATTTCTCAAAGTGCACTTGTTAGTTTTAACGTAATACTTTAAACAGTCGTGAGGACTTCGCTAGGCTACGAGCCGTTTTTGCTCAGTCACTGCTACCTTTTGCCCACAGTACCCCAGCTAGACTTTACTTGATTAGTAGATACAGAATAGTATTGAAGCTTTCCTTATGTATGATATTGTTTATGCACTATTGATTTCATGAGTTGCAAGCTTGGCTACTTTAGTGATTAGTGGCCCACGAGCACAATCCGAGTAGGCTATTGCTGTTGCATTTGCGGAGTACTTCCTTTTAATGTTTGCCATTTACTATTGCATATTCTTTTAATTATTCTTATGCCAATTTAAGCCTTTAATAGTATTTAATTGCCAGTGTTTTTGCTTATTGAATTACTGTTCAAAATCCGATACGTACTTCTTACGAGCATCCGAGAAGCATCTAACTTTTTTTCAGAAGATTCCTTGCTCGATGCTTAAGGACTATTAATTAACGTAACGTAATAGTGCCGATCCGAAGTAGAGGGTGGTGGACTTCTTAAGTTCATAGTCAAGGGTGGATTACTTCGGCTTCGGCCAACACTATTCTTTGGTGTTGTTGTTTCTTACTTCATTGTTTGATTGTTGACCAGACTAGATAATTCCTGTCTCTTTATTAGTCTGTTGTTGAACACTAGTACCGAGTTCTTGTATACCCCGTTATAGCAGATTGAACTCTGGAGGGTATTGGTGTTTTTTGTTCGGCTGGCAGTACTCAGGGGTTGGGATCGTGTGTTTCCGTTGTGGCAGCGAGCCGTATTCGAGTCCTGATTGAGAGCCCTTTTGTACCCGAGTGCCACTTCGTAACAGTAAGGTGATCAAGGTTAAAAATATGGTCAATATTTCATGTGTTTTAGTTTTTACTTGTTTTATGGAGTTTTTTTTCACTACACAAAGTTGCTCGTAACACCGATATTATATAGACCAAATATTACATCAATATTCTAAGGGGTAAGGTCAAAGGTCAAGGGCAAATGTCAAATTCAGATTTTTATAAATATTTCTAATACTAAATGTTAGATTTTCAATATGTTTATCATGTAGATTCGGAATATGTAGACCAAGGTAAGACAAAACAAATATAATTCCATTTAAGAAGGTCAAGGACACAGGTTAAGGTCAAATATAGGGACAATATGTTAATTGTTTCACTATTCATGCAAACTTCACATTTTACATGAAAATAAAAACAAATAATATTCAGACACATACGATACAGCTCAAGATAAAAGTCAAGGTCAACTATTCCTTAAATTTCTCTGAAACTAAATGATGAGTTTTAATCAAATTAGGCATACTGATTTGATTCTCCATGGAAGCTTCAATACAAAAAAAAATGTAATCCTACATATAGATCAAGATCATAGATCAAAGTCAAAAGTCAACTTATATAATTACTTTAAAAGATTACTCAAATTTCGGCAAAGTGACTGTGTTAGGTGCTTTTTACTTAAATAAGGTATTTATCAAATTTCATATAAGTATTCTAATAGTTAACCAGGCAAGCGTGATAGGCGTTCTGGAAGTGTTTGGTAAGCGAACGTGATACGCGTGTTCCGGGAGATAGCCGACAAAAAAAAAAAAAAAAAAAAACATATATAAACAAAATATGTCCCAGTACCAGTGAAATGGAAGCAATATGGGATTAGGTGGTATGTATACTTACAACCACCTGCCTTCCCCTAACATGTGTTGTACCCCTCCCTCTTCTCCCCCCTCCTTCCGCCCCCCCCCCCCCAATTCTCCGTCCACTTTACCCCTCCGCAATCATCCTAATTTTACCGTCATTATTTCCCTCTATGTATTTCTACCGCCGGTAATATGTCGAGTTAGCACTCTCCCTCCCTCCCTCCACTTCCTCCCACCCTCTAACATTCTATCATATTCTATCCATCTCTCCCTTCTCTGAAATCTTCATCTTAGGAGATTTCAATGTTCACCACCACCAATCTCATTTAAATACCAACCTGGAATACAAGCCTACATCTGTTCAATCCTAAGTGACCTAGAGACCTAGAGCAGTTAGTTCAGCACCCCACCCGTATTCTGGACCGCCCTGGAGATTGGGCCAACATTCTCAACTTATTTCTAAACACTAATCCTTCTGCTTACACTGTAACTCTTCTCGCACCGTTGGGCTCCTCCGATCATAACCTTCTCTCTGTCACCTGTCTTGCCTCTCCAGCATGGCCTTCTGACCCCCTCCCCCCCCCCCAGTACTTCTAGTACTGGCATTACTTCTTTGATTTCCCATGGAATGATTTTTGCTTACATGGCCGGGGACCCTCAGAGAGTGCCAAGCGCATTACTGAGATAATCCTTTCGGGCATGGAAGCATACATCCCAATTTATTTTTCTCAGACTAACTCACAAATTTTTTGGTTTACTCACGCTTGTTCTACTGCTGTCCACAATAAGGAGGAAGCATTCAAACAGTACTGTCGCCTTCAAACTCAAGAGTCCCGTACTTTATATGTCTCTGCCCGGAATCAAGCCACATCTGTCGTTCAACTCGCCAAAAACTCTTTCATCAATAACAAATGCTCTGAACTTTTCAACTCTAATTACTCTTCACAAGCTTTTTGGCATCTAGCTAAAAAACCTCTCCAACAATTTTACTTCCTCGTCTTTCCCTCCTCTATTCCACTTTGACGGTACCACCATCACCTCTTCCTCTGACAAAGCTGAACTCTTCGCTCAAACTTTCACTAAAAACTCCACCTTGGATGATTCCGGTGGTATTCCTCCCTCTCCACACCCTCTCACTTACTTAAGACTAAGATCATAATCTATTCTAAGGATGTACTTTCTGCCCTCACTGGAGTTAATACTAACAAGGCGTACAGTCAGGATGGTGTTCCTCTTGTTTTACTCAATAACTCTTCTTCTGTGCTGACTCCCTGCCTAGGCAAATTCTTTCCTCTAACGTCTTTCCTTCTTGCTGGAAGTTTTCTCTTATTCAACCTGACCCAAAGAAGGGTGACCACTCCCAGCCCTCCAACTATCGTCCAATTGCTCTGATTTCCTGCATCTCTAAAGTTTTTTAAACTATTCTTAACTCAAAATTTCTTAAGCATTTATCTTCTAATAACCTTCTTTCAGATTGCCAGTACGGTTTCTGTAAGGGCCGTTCTACTGGTGATCTTCTTGCTTATCTTACTAATTCTTGGTCATCCTCCTTTCAGGCCTTCGGTGAGACTTTTTCTATTGTGCTAGACATATCGAAAGCCATCGATAGAGTTGACACAAATCTCTAATTTCCAAACTACCCTCCGTTGGTTTCTATCCCTCTATCTGTGCCTTTGTCTTTAATATCCTTTAAGACTGCTCCATAGTTGCAGTTATGGAAGGCCATCGCTCACTTCCTCAACCTATCAACTCTGGTGTTCCTCAGGGTTCTGGCCTGTCTCCAATTCTTTTCCTAATATTCATTAATGATCTACTCAACTGTACCTCTAGTCCTATCTACTCATATGCTGACGACTCTACCTTACACTATTCAACTAGTTTTTCACATCAACCCAGCATGCAAGCACTCCAAAACAAATGTGATGAGGTCATAGAACGCCTATCGTCTGATCTATCAATTATTTCTAACTGGGGCAGATAAAACCTTGTTACTTTCAACGCTTCCAAGACCCAGTTTCTTCCTCCATCTCCCCACCTTATAAAGGACATGCAACATGGTTTCCGAAATAAGCGCTCATGTCTGACAAATCTCCTTGACTTTTTCCACGATATCTTAAATGTATATGACGAAAATAAAGCAGTTGACATCGTTTAGTTTGAATTTCAAAAAGCATTCGATAAAGTGCCTCACAACAGACTGATAGCAAAACTTACAGCTCACGGTACTGATAGGTTTGTTTTTCATCGGATTCAGGATTGGCTAAGCAAGCGAAATCAACGAGTAGTAATAATGGCAAAGCATCAAACTGGATAAATGTTACTAGCGGTGTACCACAAGGCTCGGTTCTTGGTCCAGTTCTGTTTCTTATTTATATTAACGATATTGATGATGGACTATCATGCAGAATCTTCAAATTTGCTGATGGCACAAAATTGCAAACAAACTAAATTCTCCATCACACATACAAGAGATTCAGAATGATTTAGACAAGCTATCAAACTGTGCTCAGACATGGCAGATAAATTTCAATATAGAAAAATGCAAAGTGCTTCACATCGGCAGTAAAAAATGAAAACGCCAACTAGTCGATAAATGGAATCCAACTAATGAACGTAAATAAAGAAACAGATCTTGGAGTAACTATAACTAGCGATTTAAAAACCCAGCCCAACAATGTGCCAAAGTTGTTAAAAAAGCAAATAAAATTGTTGGTTTCATTGGGAGATCTTTTGAATATAAATCCGAAAACATTATACGCACCTTATATAATTCATTGGTTCGTCCGCTTTTAGAATATCGTGTCCAGTTTTGGTCGCCATACTACAAAAAGGACATTGAAAAACTAGAGAGACTACAACGAAGAGTAACTAAAATTATTCCCTGACTAAGAAATAAACCTTATGAGGAACGACTAAAAGAGTTAAACCTACTGTATTTACCTTGAAAAACCGCAGAATACGAGGGGTCCTAATCCAAGTTTTTAAAATTATCGAAGGCCATGACAACACGGATTCAAGTAAGTACTTCACACTAGATAACTCAAATTACACAAGAAGTAATGGTTACAAAATTGTTGGAAAGGCATTTCACTTACATGAAGCGAAGCACTTCTTTTTCAACCGAGTAGTCAACTTATGGAATAAATTGCCTAGAAATGTTGTAGAGTGCTATACAGTCCAGACATTTAAATATCGCCTTGATAAACATCTCACCGTAAATCCCAGACTAACTGCATTTGTTCCTGAGTAACATGACCGTATCAGTATATATATTGTTATTATAGTGTTATAATTTTCTTTTCTGACTAAAATCTTTTTGGAGCTGAAACCCTCCAGTTGATTGTTGTGACAATCTTTTACAAGCAGCCTTGTAAGGACCATTAGGTATGTTGTTGCTTGCCTTCCTTTGTATTCCTTTGTATCACGATCTTCCACAAAACTATCAACTATTCTTCAACAATACACAACTCAACCCTTCATCTTCTTTCAATATTCTAGGTGTATCTTTGTCATCTGAACTTTCTTGGAAAGATCATAATTACCACTCTTGCTAAAACAGCTTCCCAAAACTTAGGTGTGCTCAACCGTCTCCGTGGGTTCCTCACCCCCACACAGCTTCTTGCACTATATCGGGACAGAGTGCGCCCCTGTATTGAGTATTGTTCGCATGTATGGGGAGGCTCCATCCATACCGCACTTCTCGAACGAGTAGAATCAAAAGCATTTTGCCTCATCTACTCACTTCCTCTTACTAGGTCCCTACAATCTCTTTCTACTCGCTGCAATGTTGCATCTCTTTAACTTCTATTGCTGTTAAAATGATCAGTGTTCTTCAGAGCTCTCTCAGTGCA
This sequence comes from Paralithodes platypus, assembly GCA_032716605.1. Lineage (NCBI taxonomy): Eukaryota > Metazoa > Arthropoda > Malacostraca > Decapoda > Lithodidae > Paralithodes > Paralithodes platypus. Next base: position 32,378,562 of record CM064547.1, read on the forward strand.
TACCCCCTTCCTTGCAGCGAGTGTGAGACACCCGCCTTTCAACACAGTCCCACTCCTATACTGTCCAAGTCTCCAACTCAAGAATTGGCAAATTTTATCAGTCTTTCTTCTACTCAACATGTGAACTCTGGAACTCTCTCCCTCAATCAATCTTTCCTTCATCCTATGACTTAGACTGCTTAAATCTTTGTGTGTCCAGGCATTTTGAATACAATATCCCTTGAATTTGGCTTTGTCACTCTTTTGGCTTTGGTATCTATATCAGTCTCTGGCCAATCTCACTGGAAATATCACGCCATTGTTCATTAGCCAATGAAAACTATCACTCATAATTGGTAGGTATATGGTGGTAACACAGAAAGAGCTAAACAAGACAGCTAAGGTAGGCTGGTAGAGAGAGCAAGTTGAGCGAGCCCACAAGCTGATAGTCTGGTCGAGTCAGTGAGCCTAGCCTGGCAGCTGAGGTGCGCGAGGAGGTAGGGGGCAGGCTGAGTGAAGAGAGAGAACCCAGCCAGCAGGCTAACTGGTAGAATGAGTGAACCCAGCCAGTCCACCACAAGGCAGGCTAGCAGCAAGTCGACCAACCACATCAGGTAGACCTGTATGAGGACTGGTAGGCCGGGGTACCATCACAGCGGCAAATATCCACCCTCAAGAGGCTCATCCTGTCTAATACGAAATGTTTGTATGTCTATACAGTATTGTAAATATGTTTAATAATACATATTTTTTTATTTCATTTTTAGTTTGACATGATGATCCTTCCACAAAAGCTGAGAGGTGACTGAGGCTGGCTGGGTAGTGGCGGCTTGCCGAGACAAGTGCAGTTTTGCCAGCACCTAGCATTATTGCCTTCAAGTCATGTTAGCGGCTCCTGCTTGACATTAGCAGAGATCAAGGCGCCAGTATTTAGTGCAGGGTGACATTCGTCACCCGTTCTAGTGTATGCCGTTTAAACTGACAGATTAGGATCGGCGCTGGGACAGTGGGGGTTAATCATTTTCTATGAACCCCTTCTAGACTGTTTGTCACCAAATTTTATAGGCAAATTCAGTTGGTCAATGCGACGATCATCCAAATAATTTGTTTTGTTACCTAAAGTTCAAGGTCACAGAATATGGTCACTATTTCTTTTTCAGGGGGCCTTATACGAATTACACCATATTGATAATGCTAATTACTGCTAAAATTGGCGTTATGGTGACCAAACTTTGGATGAATATTCCAATTGTTAAGGTCAAATGACAAGGTCAAAAGAAGAATTTTAATCATATTTCTTAACTTAACTGTTAGATTCTCACTAGGCTTATCATGTATATTATTCACAATACGTAGACCAAGGTCATACACGAAAAAATAATATTCCATTTAAAGGTCAAGGTCACAGGTCAAGGTCATAAATAAGGTCAATATGCTAATATTTTTTACTATTCATGTAAACTTCACAAAATGTGCTAACACTATATACAGTATATATATATATACTAGCAGGGGTACCCGGCGTTGCCCGGGTTTAAATTCTACCATAATCACCATCACTACTACCACCACTACTACTACCATAATCACCATCATCAATCACTACTACCACAATCATCACAATACTACTTCTACCATAATCACCGGCCTCGACCTCCCTGTGCCTCATTAAACGGCGACCTCGATTTCGGCCGCTAAATGACCTCCGATTTTGGATCTGACCTCATCTGTACACCCATTTTGGGGGGCTGCGAACAACTTTTGTTCCATACACCTTTTCGATCGGAGGCCTCCTTCTGCCTCAAACGGCCATTTTTTTCAATTTGTTTTCAATTTCGGCCTCGAAACGACCTCCGATCATGGCCTTGCCCTCTCTATGACCTGACCCAGGTCAATTGACACCCACATGCAAAGTTTCAGCTCCCCAGGTCCAAAACTGCGGCCGCCTATTAAGAACACACAGACAGACAAACAGACACACGAACTGATTTAATAACATATATACCTGTGTATATACTAGCAGGGGTACCCGGCGTTGCCCAGGTTTAAATTCTACCATAATCACCATCACTACTACCACCACTACTACTACCATAATCACCATCATCAATCACTACTACCACAATCATCACAATACTACTACTACCATAATCACCGGCCTCGACCTCCCTGTGCCTCATTAAACGGCGACCTGGATTTCGGCCGCTAAATGACCTCCGATTTTGGATCTGACCTCATCCGTACCCCAATTTTGGGGGGCTGCGAACAACTTTCGTTCCATACACCTTTTCGATCGGAGGCCTCCTTCTGCCCCAAACGGCCATTTTTTTTCACTTTTTTGTTTTCATTTTTTTTTTCAATTTCGGCCTCGAAACGACCTTCGATCGTGGCCTCGCCCCCTCTATGACCTGACCCAGGTCAATTGACACCCACATGCAAAGTTTCAGCTCCCCAGGTCCAAAACTGCGGTCGCCTATTAAGAACAGACACACACACAGACAATCGAAAATATTATATACATATATATATATATATAGATACTGTATATCATAGACATGTTATTTTCAGTTTAACATTGATATTGATTCCGTATGCCCTTTCTACCCCAGTCCTTGATTCTGTTCTGTAGATATGGCAATGCCTACTAACGTCTCCCACCTTGGCAGTCCTCAGTGCGATCACCTCATACACTGTAATTTCAAACAGGTTGCATTGACTAGAATATGCTTGTTATCATCTGTGTCTTAAAGTAGGGGAGTCAGATTGGCAGTGTTACGAAATGGTCTGTCAAAAAGAGAAATGATATGGTCACAGTGACTTTTATCCTGTTTCTTCGTTCAATATAATTTTACTAAATTATAAACACTGTAAGTTAAAGACCTGCACGATCTGGTCTATGTGAAGCACCGTTGCAAAGAGTCCATTTATTACAGGTGGGCCAGAAATAGTGACCCCTAACCTCTATATCTCAAATAAAGGTCAGAGCATTATGTAGTGTAATTTTCCACACCTATTCCCTGGCTGACCCTTCCTAGATGTTAGATATATTAGCTCAATTACTGTAGTCGTTTATGAGTTACAGAAGTTAAAGGTCAAGATTTTTGGCCCACTTTAATACATTGGCAAAAGTTTACGCTGTAAACTTGTATGTTCAGTATAGAGAACATAATGTATAACACAACTTGCACATACAGTCATCGATAAGTATATATTTTTTCCTAGCATCTGTATCGCTTGTGTCTTGCTTTCATTATTTTGTGGTGTAAGGATGTGTAACGATTGAATGCGATATTATTGGTACTTGTCTGAGATATTTTCAAAATAATGCTCAATCAATGCGTACCAGTCTTGTTATAGTGCATGCATTTTATTGTACACAAAAAATCCCTCGTGATTATCTCATCAATAATCTCTTAATTAGTGTTTTCAACCCTTTTAATCAGTTGATGCCATTTTGTGTTATGTTGTAGCTATGTATGTATGTATGTATATACTCAGGCACATACCCCATTGCTGGGGGTGGCCGATACGAGACAGAGCCCAAACAGAAACAACATTTAAAGTTCCTATTCTCAGGGTTCGGGACCACTTTCGTGTTCCCTCGCCCGTTTCTGTGTCTCGTCGAGTAGGAGAATTATACAAGGGGAGGAGGATTCCTAGCCCCTTCTGACAATTGTATTCATTTTGGAAGAGTTGGAGAGTTAGTTGAGCTAGTGTTTAATTCTTTGACACCAGAAGTCTTTTATAAGGTTCGTAAAATCGTCGACAGGTAGTTAGAGTAAAGTCAAATTAAAGTCATCTGTTTGAGGCTCTAATATAGTTAACCACATTATATTGGGAGAGAGGTATCCTGACCAGGATTAGAACCCACTCACTCCAGGTATTTTTGGGTGAGTCGGGCACCGTAACCACTGGGCCATGAGCGGATAATTATATGGAAAGCAACCTTAGTTCTTATTTGAAGAACCAGGTTAAGGTTTCGTAGAGGACTATGCCTTCAAACTCGTGGTGAGTTCTTAGACCTCAACCATGACTATTTTACACTTCCTCCCCGCCACTCGGCTAAGTGATACGATTTTTAATCATCCTGGTATTATTATAAAACCTCTCTGAATGAAAAATACCTGTCGTACATTATCATTAGACATTTGTCATTCAGAGAGGTTCCATAATAAAGTCACATTATATTATTATTGTTGTGGAGCGTCACCCATAAACAATTGCCTACAGTGAAAGGTAGTGTGATGCTGAATCTGCAGGTGCAGGTGCAGAAACTAACTATTATCTAGGGGTCTACCCCACCACCTACAGGGTCTGTGGAGACAAAGAAAACGGCTCCGTCTTCTTTCACCTTGGGCCAGCCCCTACTGAAACCGGAAACATGAGCAACGGGACAAGCCACGCCTCCCAACACACTGGGATATCCCCGAGCAAGGTCACCTGTGCTACTGCCTTTGATTTCTTCGCTCCCCAAGACTCCCGGACAAGACTGGTCTAAACGCCAACCAATCAGAAAGCGGCAGTGGGACCTTCTTGTCCAGACAGAACAAAGCAGCAGACAGAGAAGGAAAATTAATGACCTTTTCAGCAGCTAGACGGAAGACAGCTTACGTTGCTAACGTAACAGCTCTCTCTGTAGCTATGTCGTGAGATTAAGGTCTGAGATTCTCGACCACCTCTAGATACGAGGTACCCTAACCCCCGTTTTGAGTAAATCATTCAGGTTAAGCCTGGATATTCCGACCCGGATGTGAAATGCTTCATTCAGCCTGTGGTTGCAGTTCCCCTGGCTTGAGTACCTCATTCAAGTAGGCCTTAGATTATCGACCAGGGGCATGAGCTTTCTGCCCCTCTGGTTATGAGGTACTCTAACCCCTGTCTTGAGTAGCTCATTCGTGTTAAGTAACTCAGCAACACCATGAACATCTCTACCAACTACTAATCGGAGTAAATTGACCCTCACCACGACCAATTAATGAAGAGAACTACCGATCTCGACGAGACGATCACCATATACACCACGCCGACCGGACCTGTTCTGGACGGACTCATTAGACACAATTGTCTCTGTTTTACAGAGTCCCTTAATAGGCTCCTCGAAGAAGACTAATTATAAACACCACACATCCTGTCTTCAAACATTTGTCATCATAAAGTTAACCTTCGCTACACCTGGACGACTTCATTCTTCAAGTAAGAGCATAAGTTAATGATCTATAATGAATTGCCTCATACAACACCCACTCGACATGCAATTTATTATTGCTCTAACTACCCCTATACCATACCCCTATTGAGATTATAACTTAATATATGTCACACTTTCCTTCTTGGGGTAACACTCTGTAAATACCAATTTATATTTATATTTCATTGTCCATATCTATGCATTGTAATTTTGCTGATTGTTATTTATTGTTAAGTTTGTATTATTCTTATTCCAAATCAACTAGATGCTCAGTGTGCCTCTTGCTGTCATTGTAATTTATCTATGTTTTAAATTAATTATTCCATGTATAAATATCTACCATAGCCTGTGTATCTGTTCACTGCCTGACCTTCCCAGTCAATAAAAGAATCTACTTATTTCAATATAGATATACTCGCCCTTTACAACGATATTCGGGGGTGGTATCTTGGGTAGTATAAAATAATGTTATTGTATAGGCCTAATGCTGTCACGCTGATAAAATAATTTAGAACACATGTCGGAATCAGTGTTTCCCTCTATTCAAGTACACTATCTCAATGTTATCATATAATTATGTACCAGATACTACTGCAGGCCATTGTTTAGTCACTGGCACGAACATTTGAACATATCTTTGCGATAAAACTTAGAAAGTACGCATTGATTAGTGAAACTCGGTCAATCAATTAGCTTCGATAGGAGAAATGACAGAAAATGATTTAGAAATGTGCATTACATTAAATAGTCAATTTCTTTCAGTTTTCACTAATGACAATTTGGCACAGTTTCCAGAAGTCCGTAAGGTATATAGCGATAGTATAGAAAATAGGTTAAGTATGGTTACTATAAGTAGAAATTATGTGCTTAAGGAAATTGACAGACTGAAACCTCATAAATCGCCTGGTCCTGATGAGGTATATGCTAGAGTATTAAAAGAATGTAGGGATGAGTTAAGTTACCCATTAACATTTCTATTTAACAAGTCATTAGAGACAGGTATAGTTCCAGAAGCTTGGAAGCTTGCAAACGTAGTTCCGATCTTCAAAAAAGGTGATAAATCAATAGCATCCAATTACCGTCCCATTAGTCTTACATCAATCATAGGAAAGCTACTAGAGTCAATTATTGCTAGTAAAATTAGAAACCACTTAGATACATTTAATTTAATAAATTCTTCTCAGCATGGATTCACTCAGGGACGTTCTTGCCTTATTAATTTGCTAATCTCAGAGGTATATGAAGCAGTAGATAATGACAAGTCCTATGATATAATATATTTAGATTTCAGTAAAGTTTTCGACAGAGTCCCCCATGAGAGATTGATGAGAGAGGTTGAGGCACATGGAATAGGTGGGGCGTTGTTGGGATGGATTAGGTCATGGCTAATTGGTAGGAAGCAGAGAGTCAGCATAAATGGTACGAAGTCAGAATGGGGAGCAGTCAAAAGTGGTGTCCCCCAGGGATCTGTATTAGGTCCTCTGTTGTTTGTTATATACATAAATGACCTTGATTTAGGTATAACTAGTAGGATAAGTAAATTTGCAGACGATACCAAAATGGGGAGAAAATTGATTCAGATAGAGATATAGAGTGCCTCCAAAGGGATCTAGATACCTTACACGAATGGTCAGTAAATTGGCAGATGAAGTTTAACATTGACAAATGCAAGGTATTAAAGATAGGGAAGATGCATACAAATGTTAAATATAAACTAGCTAATATGGAATTAGAAAACTCGAATTGCGAGAAAGATCTAGGTGTGTTTGTTAGCAATGATTTGAAGCCTTGAAAACAGTGTATAAGCGTTCGAAACAAGGCAAACAGGATTCTCGGGTTCATCTCTAGGAGTGTGAGTAACAGAACTGCTGATGTTATCTTAAAACTTTACTTGTCATTAGTGAGACCCCATATGGATTATGCTGTTCAATTTTGGTGTCCTTATTACAGAATGGACATAGATTCATTGGAGAGAGTACAACGTAGAATGACAAAAATGATCCATAATATTAGAAATCTTCCGTATAAAGAAAGGTTGAAGAAATTAGGCTTACATTCGTTAGAGAGACGCAGAGTTAGAGGGGACATGATGGAGGTATTCAAGTGGGTTAGTGGGATTAATAAAGGCGACATGAAAAATGTACTAAATATCAGTGATAGCGAAAGAACTGGTACAAATGGTTTCAAATTAGATAAATTTCGTTTCAAGAAAAATATAGGCAAATATTGGTTTGGTAACAGAGTTGTAGATAGGTGGAATAGGCTACCAAGTGCTATAGTGGGATCAAGAACGATAGGGAGCTTTAAGATACAATTAGATAGGCATATGGACGAGATGGGTTGGGTGTGAGGGTGATCTGTCAGGTGTGGCCCAGGTGTGGGGATCTGCAGATCCCCATTTTTCTGACCTCTGACCGTTTCGGTGAGGTAAGTCCTAATGGTGTTTTTAAGCTGGGCTTATAATTAGGGTTGGGTGTGACAGGGATCTGCCTTGTGTAGGCCAATCGGCTTTCTGCAGACTCCCATTTTCTTATGTTCTTATGTTCTTATGTTCTTATCTTTATATATTTCTTAAATTAGAGCATCAGTGAATCATTAATGTTAATCAATATAACAAACAGCTATATCAGACCATGGCAACACAATGGTCAACATTTCCAAAGCACCTTCCCACCGATATCAGTAATTTAGATTGAAGTGAGTAATAAAACAGTGGCCCCCACAATATATGAGGCCATAACTCGTGAAGATGGTGGTCGGTAAATCATCACAACACACATGGGGCTGCAGGTAGCACAGAAGGACGGGCAACACTATAGGAATGGATAATGAACCTTTTAGCACCTGCGCTACGAGAGATCATTATCAAGCAAGAAAAAATCGTCAAATCAAACAATAAATACTACAACATTCACTTTCTGACTTCAGTTTCAGGAGCTCCTCCGAGGCGACGCCCTGTGCCGCATCTATTTAAATCTCAAATAAAACTCGAAATGATCACTCGAATCACCTCAGCTATGGAGCACATGCGTTTCGCCTGTGTCTCCTCCACTCATTAAAATTACCACATGACATATTTTAAAGAATAGACGTTGATTTCATAATTGTCCAAGTAAAATAATAAAAATATCGTAATATTTAACAAAATGTGTATCTTCTTAATTAATACAGATCGTTCTTAACTCTTGTACTGTATTGAAAAGGCCGTTGTTATGTCTACATACATACACACACACACACACACACACACATCCATATCTAATGACCACTCCAAAAAGCTCATTCTCCAGCTCTCTGATTTACAACTATCAACTACCACTTCTAGAAGCCACTCTCAGGGGTACGGTACTGTTAACTAGACTCGCATATCTTATTACGACATTCATCTTTTCTCTAGGCTTGGATACGTGGTATTCTTCAGGGTAATGCATCCAAACCCCGAATGCCAAGGGATAATGCCTCAAATGTACTGCACCTTTAATCTGGCTGTCCCTCATTCTCGTTGAGTAACACACACACACACATTCCTTGACCTTGAATATAGCTATATATCATTGCTTGGATGGGACACGTGCGTCAGGGAACGTTACTCTTTTCTTCTGATTATATACAGATATATATATATATATATATATATATATATATATATATATATATATATATAATGTAGGCCTTTGTATATAAACTATATACAACATAACTACACTATCACCACTATTCATCACAACACGACCACCACTAATCCTCCACCACCACCGATTACATCACAATGTCACCATATCACCACCACTGCACAATCAGAACACCACCATTACACCACCTCAATACCATAACATCATCATAATACCATCTCTACCATAACTTCATCACCACCACAACACCACCACAAAACCATCACCACCAAAACACCACTATCACACCCACAACACTATCACTACCACAACACCATCACCACCACAACACCATCACTACCACAACGCCATCATCACCACAACACCATCACCACCACAACACCATCACCACCACAACACCATCACTACCACAACACCATCATCACAACAACACCATCACCACCACAACACCATCACCACCACCACTCTCCGTGCTACCGCCAGACGCTGCAGACGCTCTGTCAACGCTCTCACGATATCGATCATAATTTGAGTATTAACTACTCATCCTCTTCATTCTTGTGCATGAAAGGTGGTTAAGAGCACGTTTAACCATCCTGTAGCTTAGTAAGTAACACTGCACGATATTTCGCTGTGTATTGACTGATAAACTTTGTGTTTATCACAAGACTCCTGCTCGGACAGGGCGCCACTAGCGCCATCTATTGTTTTGTTTTGCTTTGTAAACAAACGCTCTCTTATTACTAATTTATATAAAATCGTAGCCCCTAATTTTACCCATTACCTACTGTAGTAAGTATCTATTTAACTGCCTTGTATGTAAGTAAAGCTTTGCATATTAATTTGCTAATAAACAATATTGTTTACTAACTAACCTGCCTACGGAGACTAACGCCGACGCCATTTTGTAAACAAACCTTTTTGGGGGATTATACATATTAAATTCCAGCAAATTTAAGTGCATTCATTTATCTTTTCCCCCTAGATATATTATTGACTTTTTCTCCTCAGACTGATTTTACTTTAAGCTAAGGGTGGTATTTGTACAACTAACCTAGCCTAACCCAACCTGCCAAGCTGTTAACCTAACCCAAACCTAGCCTAGCCTATAGCCAGCCAATCTGTTTTATTATTAACTCTTGTAGATATTGTATTTAGTATCCTACTGTAGCTATACAGTATATATCTGTAAGTTTAGTTTTTGCTTGCACGATCTTGTAATAACCTTTGACTGATACACTTTTTTATCTAAAAAGAGTAGGCTACTGCTTTACTAGGCTACAGCAACACCAGGGCCATCTATTGACACAGTATATTAACCCCTGGTGTGCGGTCACACTTTATTTTTATATAATCTCTATTTGGTGAATTGTATATTTAGTTACATATTCTGTTATACATATATTTGTTTAAGGTTAGGTTATCACACCTGGTAGCCTATTTCTGCGAATTTCAATTTTATTATTTTCGGTTAGGCTATTCAACGCTGGTAGCCTATTATTGCGTATTTCAATTTAATTTTTTTTTTTTGGTTAGGCTATTGCCCCTGGAAGCCTAATTCTGCGTATCTCAAATTTTTTGTTTTCGGTTAGGCTATCACCCCTGATAACCTATTTCTGCGTATTTCAGCATATTTGTTTTCGGTTGAAGTGATTGAAGTGTTTTTAAAGTGAGTGAAGTGTTTTAAAGTGAGTGAATTGTTTTTTAAGTGAGTGAAGTGATCTGAAGAAAGTGACTGTCACCATGCCTCGCGCTTGTGCGAACTGCGCCGGTAGGTTTGGTGAGTCCATGTTTGCTACTATCGATCTTCAAGTCTGCCGGCTCTGCCAGCAACGAGATAATTTTACAATGAAATTAGATGAAGCCTACAACAAGATCAACGTCCTCACCATGAAGCTGGAATGACTCCAAGAGTTTGTAACACTCAACGTTGGAGTACCACAAACTTCAATTGTCACCGCAACTCCAGCAGCCACCAACGCCCCAACGTCAACTGCCAACAATTCAACGCCTACAGTAGCCACTTCAGCTGATGTTTCCGATACTCAAGATACAAATAGTGACTCTCTTCCCCCTCAAGACAACTTCCGTGTCGTGAGGAACAACGTTTGCCCCAAGACCAGGAAACACATACCGATTACCGAGTGTCAAAACCGTTTCCAGATACTCGCAGACTTAGATGACGAAGAGGAAATAGAAGAAGTCCGGCTCGTGGGAGACTCGATGATACGTGGTCAGCTCACAGAGTTTTGCACCAGGGCACCTAAGACCAGGAAGCGTTTTTGTATCCCTGGTGGTGGTGTGGATGACGTAGTTGCAGCAGTTGACGAAGTATCAAAGCTGGCCCCTGCTAATACAATGTACGTCATCCACGTTGGATCCAACGATGTACAGCGAACCCGGTCGGAAGATTTGCTTTTAAAGTACCAGCAGCTGATCAAGTCGTTTAAGGAGAAGTCATCAAGGATCATCGTCTCAGGAATCGTCCCCCGGCTCGGTGTAGAGAGCCGATTTTACAACATAGCCACCAGCACAAATCGTTGTCTAGCAAACCTCTGCAGGAAGGAGAACGTGGGATTCGTCGACACCTGGGACAATTTCTACTACGATGACTATTTGTTTTCGGACGATGGAGTTCATCTGAACCAGGTGGGAGCAGCACGTTTTGGGCGTCTTCTCAACGATGCGGTGAAGGATTTTCGGAGAAGAAATCGACTCAGCACAGGACAACCAGGAAGGAGGACCGAAGACAGCGAGGACGGCAACCTACAAAGAAATTAAATACTAATCCGTCAAGAACCGCGAATTTGGATAAAGCTCCACCAACACGACCCAAATTAAAAACCGCCAGGGATAACGACCGAGGACCGAGGACAGCCATGAATGTAAATGTAGATCCGACCAGAACCAAAAATTCGATGAAAGAACGTTCTGTGAGTTCTAAAACCGCAACTTAAAAGGTTTTCTATGCAAACGCTCGTAGCATACGCAATAAATTTTCAGATTTAGAGGAACTAGTGTTTACAGAAAATTTTGATGTGATTGGCATAACAGAATCTTGGCTCAATACAGAAGATAGAGACTTTTTAGCAGAGTATTCACTTCCCGGTTATGTAATGTTTGAGAACAGCCGAATAAATAAAAATGGAGGTGGCGTTTTATTTTATATCAAAGAAAGTCTTAACCCGACCCTCGTGTCAAAACCTCAAATTGTGAACGTCGACACATCTTTTGTGCTAATAAAGAATAATAAAGGTACAAAAATAATACTTGCATTAATATACAGACCTCCAGCTCAATCAGTGCAAACTGACCGAGAAATTTACGAACAAATTGCAGATGTAAGTAACTCACAAGATACCGTAATTTTTGGCGACTTTAATTTACCTGTGACCAAGTGGGGCAATACTCTTACTTCACACTCCGGACATGACTTGTATACGAACTTGCAAGAGAGTTCGCTTTATCAATTTGTTCGAACGCCGACTCGTGGTAATAACGTTCTTGACATTGTACTTGCAACAAAAGAAGAATTGATAGAGAATTTGAATGTTGGTGATGAATTCAGTAACAGCGACCATCGTACGATAACTTTCACTTTAAAGTTTACTAGTAACGAACCAAATAGTAGCATCGAAAAAGTCCCTAATTTCAAGAAAGCAAACTTCCATAAACTTAGAGCTATGTTTAAAGAAACTGACTGGAGCTTTTTAATTAACAATAACGACATAAATACATCTTGGAAGTTATTCGAAACCACTTACCTAAAAGCAGTGCAAGACTGCATACCATCCAAAATACGGCGTCCAGGCCATAATAATAAGCCCAAATGGTGGAATAAAGATATTTCAAACTGCCTGCTTGCTAAAAAAATTTGCTAATGATAGATTAAAATCCTCACAAAATGTCGAAGAACGGGTGAAATTTGTAGAGCTACGACGCAAAGCCAAAAAGTTAATTAAGCAAAGTAAAAAGACCTTAGAGTTACATATTGCGAATCAAAGTAAAACAAACCCGAAAGAATTCTATAGTTATATCAGAAAGAAAAAAGTAGTTACTTCAACTGTTGGACCGTTAGTCGATGAAAAAGGAGAATACACCAAAGACGAAGTACAAATGAGTAATGCCCTCAATACCTTCTTTGCATCAGTTTTTACAACAGAAGACCTCAGTGATATCCCTACACCATCGCCGATTCAGATTGATAATTCAGATGTTCTAAGCAATATCACCGTTACAGAGAGAGAAGTATTGAATTGTTTAGATAAACTCAAGGTAAATAAAACGCCAGGACCTGATACAATCTCGCCTAGAGTTCTAAAGGAAGCTAAGAATGAGCTCTCCAAACCACTGACATTACTATTCAATAAATCCTTGCAGTCTGGAACTATGCCTGATCAGTGGAAGCTAGCCAACGTAACACCGATATTCAAAAAAGGCAGCAAATCCCTACCCCGTAACTATCGTCCAATTAGCTTAACCTCAGTTGTATGTAAAATGCTAGAAATGGTCATACGAGACAGACTCGTAAATCACTTAGAGGAAAATAACATACTTAAAGATACTCAACACGGCTTTCGTAAAAAACATTCCTGTTTAACAAACCTCTTAGACTTCTTCCACGATATCCTCAACCTCTACGATGAGAGTAAAGCTGTAGATATTATATACCTTGATTTTCAAAAGGCCTTTGACAAAGTTCCCCACAAACGTTTACTGCTAAAACTAAAAGCGCATGGAATACAAGACGGTGTGTTGAAATGGATAGAAAATTGGCTCAGCAACAGAAAGCAAAGGGTAGTCATAAACGGTAAGGCATCTAAATGGACCAATGTAAGTAGCGGGGTACCCCAGGGATCGGTACTAGGACCAATTCTCTTTCTAATTTACATCAACGACATAGATGAGGGTCTCACCTGCACAATCTCAAAATTTGCTGACGATACAAAAATTGCAAATAGCGTACTCTCAAAAGAACAAGTTGACGATATGCAACACAATCTAGATAAATTGTCATGTTGGGCCCAAATTTGGCAAATGAGTTTCAATGCGGATAAATGTAAAGTACTACATGTCGGATACCTAAATGAGAAAGCAAACTATTCGATGAATGGCACTCAGCTTAAGAATGTAAACAGAGAAACCGATCTGGGAGTAACAATATCGAGTAACCTAAAACCGAGTCAACAATGTTCAGAAGTTGTTAAGAAGGCAAACAAAATAATTGGCTTTATAGGCAGGTCATTTGAGCATAAATCCAAAGAAGTTATCCTAACCCTTTACAATTCCTTAGTCCGCCCTCTTCTGGAATACTGCGTTCAATCCTGGTGCCCTTATTACCAAAAAGATATAAACAAGCTAGAACGAGTTCAACGTAGAGTTACCAAAATAATACCTAGCCTAAAGAACAAACCATACGAAGAGCGTCCTAGAGAATTAAATCTATTTCCTTTAACCCAGCGGAGATTAAGAGGTGACTTAATTCAAGTGTTCAAAATCATCAAAGGCATCGACAATATGAACTGTAGTAAGTACTTCACTATCGACCAATCTAATTACACGCGGGGAAACGGTTGCAAAATTATTGGTAAATCATTTAACTCGCACGAATCTAAGAATTTCTTCTTCAATCGAGTTGTCAACTTGTGGAATGGGCTTCCCCGAAACGTTATAGACTGCATCACCGTTGATTCATTTAAACTCCGCCTAGACAAATATCTCTCATCAAACCCGCGACTGACTGCGTTTGTAAATGAATAACTTTATTTTATCCCCTCCTCAGTTACTAACCCATCTGTCCTCTACTAACTTCCTAATCCTGCCACGGACATTAGTTCCAGGGCAGTAATTCCCTTTCCAATGTTCCCCTACCCACTCTAAACCACTGTTTGGACACTTGATCCTCAGTGTTTTGGAGGACAAGCAACCTAGAAGGGTCACTAGATCTGTTGTTGCTTGATTTCCTTTGTACTCCTTTGTACCACAGCAACACCATTACCACCACAACACTATCACTACCACAACAACCATCACCACCACAACACCATCACCACCACAACACCATCACCACCACAACACCATCACCACTACAACACCATCACTACCACAATACCACAACACCATCACTACCACAACACCATCACCACCACAACACCATCACTACCACAACACCATCACCACTGCAACACCATGACCACCACAACACCATCGCTACCACAACACCATCACTACCACAACACTATCACCACCACAACACTATCACCACCACAACACTATCACCACCACAACACTATCACTACCACAACACCATCACCACCACAACACCATCACTACCACAACACCATCACCACCACAACACCATCACTACCACAACACCATCACCACCACAACACCATTACCACCACAACACCATCACCATCACCACCACAACACCATCACTACCACAACACCATCACCACCATAACACCATCACCACCACAACACCATCACCACCACAACACCATCACTATCACAACACCATCACTACCACAACACCATCACCACCACAACACCATCACTACCACAACACCATCACCACCACAACACCATCACCACCACAACACCATCACCACTACACCATCACTATCACAATACCACAACACCATCACTACCACAACACCATCACCACCACAATACCATCACTACCACAACACCATCACCACTGCAACACCATCACCACCACAACACCATCGCTACCACAACATCATCACTACCACAACACCATCACCACCACAACACCATCACTACCATAACACCATCACTACCAACACAACACCATCACCACCAACACAACACCATCACTACCAACACAACACCATCACCACCAACACAACACCATCACTACCAACACAACACCATCACCAACACAACACCATCAATACCACAACAGCATCACTACCACAACACCATCACCACCACAACACCATCACTACCACAACACCATCACCACCACAACTCTCACTACCACAACACCATCACCACCACAACACCATCACTACCACAACACCACCACAACACAATCACCACCACAACACCATCACCACCACAACACCATCACCACCACTACACCATCACCACCATCACTACCACAACACAATCACTACCACAACACTATCACTACCACAACAACACCATCATCACCACAACACCATCACTAACACAACACTATCACTACCACAACACAACACTATCACTACCACAACACCATCACCACAACACCATCACCACCACAACACCATCACCACCACAACACCATCACTACCACAACACCATCACTACCACAACACCATCACCACCACAACACCATCACTACCACAACACCATCACTAACACAACACTATCACTACCACAACACTATCACTACACTTTAGGTCAGGTCAGTTATTCCTGCTATCAGTAACATGTAATATGATACTACCTGTTTCATGGTCGGATTGTCGGCGACTAAACCAGCTCCCCCTCTGGGTCCTCACTTGGAGGGTGGGTGGCTAGACCAAGGCCACCTAGAGTACCAGGCCGCACGGATGGGACCTTTAAATTCTGTGACGTCGACAAAAGGAGTGCTGAAACGGTCACTACCCTCGCAGGTCAGTATACATTTTAGTGAGGTAGGGGGAGGTTGTCGCTGTGTTTCCAAACTATTTCCCCCTCATATATACTTTATAAGTACATTATTCCCTGTGATAGCTTCTCCATGATCATCAACAATGCCTTACACGTGTTCAGTGCCAAATTGCAAGGGGAATTACAGATCGGGACCGAAAGTGCACGTGTTTAGGTTCCCAAGGAATGCTGACCTTTCCAGCAAATGGCTTACAGCCATTCGACGAGTAGATTACACTTCAAATGAAAACAGCAGGGTGAGTAAAAATTATTCTACAATGTTTTTCACGTGTCTAAGTATTGAGTACGGTAGGCTTAAACAATACATGACTAAATTTACTCATTCCTTCAGCAAGTTGAAATAGAAATAATAATAATGTTAATATAAATAATAATAATAATAATACTAATAATATTGATAATACTAATAATAAAAATAATAATAATAATAATAATAATAATAATACTAATAGTAAATATAATAATAATAATAATAATAATACTAGTAAATATAATAATAATAATAATAATAATAGTAATAATAATAATAATAATAATAATAATAATAATAATATAATAATAATAATAATAATAATAATAATAATAAAATAATAATAATAATAATAATAGTAGTAATAATAATAATAATAATAATAATAATAATAATAATAATAGTAATAATAAGAATAATAGTAATTGAGTAGCTCAACAGTGGGAGTATATATATTTTCGGGAGTTTATTATGTGGTATATCGATGACTTCATTAATGATATAATAGATGTGTTACCTTTAATATAATTATTATTAATTTCATTATTGATATTATTATAATTACTAATATTAGTATTATTAGTAGTAGTATTATTATCGACGAAGCAAGTTATCCATAACCACGGAGTAGAAGTTATTTTATTTTGTTTGTTGTGTATGTTTGACGACGACGCTGGCGGATGCATTGAATTGGATCCTCCTCCTAGATCAATGCTGCATAATGAAATAATTTTGTATTCCCAATTATGGAAAAATATATATACACAATTTAAGCCTACCCAGTACTGTAATTTAAGTGTGGTATATTGAATTGTATATAATATTCATAAGTCAAATTACACACTGCTCAAAATCAGTGTATTTACTCCTTCGTGAATGATTGAACTACCAAGCAATAATATCGCTCGCAATACAATTATGCAACGATTTATTTTTAGCTTAGCTATATCGGAGCTTTCATCTCTTACAGGTGTGTGAGCTCCATTTTAGACCTGATGAAATAAGGCGAGAGACTTCGTACTTTGACGAGAAGAGCGGAACTAAATTAGTGGCCAAGTTGACGTATCCTCAGCTCTGTGATGGTGTAATTCCATCACAATTGCCAAACTGCCCCTCTTACCTTTCTGGCCCATCACATGCTAGAGAAGCCCCGGACAAGAAGAGGAAACGAATGGAAGAGTCTGCCATTCAAGCTCTGCGGTAGCAAAGAGTATTGCAGATAACAATAAGTACAAACAAGACATAACATTTCATTCTTTAGATGAACTTAAAGACAAAATACAGTTCATTGATAAGAAATACTGGACAGTTATTGAAAACGAGGAAGATTTTCATATATGTCGAATTGTTCATTCCCCACAACCTAAAGTTATTTTGTCCTTAGTCATCAAATCAGACTGTAATGTTCAGGCTAGTGTACAGGCGGTGCAAATAAATCATCTAGGGGATTATAAGATTCCTTCAAAGGTCACTGACATTAATACACTTGAAGTGTTGCTTGATGCTTTGCGTAAGTGCGATATCAATAATCCTGCCTCAAACCCAATTAATGCAATTGTAATAATTCAACTTGTGATCTCCTTTTTGTCAACTATTGTACAGGATAATGGCTTCAAGTATCAGAATACACTCAAATTCGTTTGTGAACAGCTTCATTTAATGACTCTCACTAAATTTGATTACTCCTCAGAATGTTTGATATTCTCCTCTCTCTTGCATAATTGCTCACCTCAAGGTTACAGACTTCTGAGAGATAAGAAATGCCTAATTCTACCTAGCTATTCAACTATAAGACGAATATTTTTGTCCAAAACGTTTAACCCAGCTATCGAACACCGTACCAGCCATTTTCTTATGTATATTAAGAACAAATTTAAGTCCCTGACAACCCGTGATAAAACGGTTACAATGATGGTTGATGAAATTCACCTGAAGCCTTACTTGGATTATAAAGCAGGAAATATTGTTGGTTCAGCATTTGACAGTGATGCAATTGCAACAAGCGCATATGTGTTTATGCTAAACAGTATTAGGTCAAAATACAGAGATGTTGTTCACATGATTCCAGCAAAGATAATGAAGGCAGAGACATTATATAACATTATGAAGAAGATTATTTTAGGGCTTGAGAAGATAGGATTTAGTGTCATTAGCATTGTAACAGACAATAATGCAATCAATGGCAAAGCTGTATCATATTTTGCCAATCCACCAAAACTGTCCATTGTTTACCCACATCCAGCGCAAAGTACCAGACCTCTCTTTTTCCTATACGACGCTGTACATATTTTAAAATGCATCAGGAATAATTGGCTAGGACAGAAAGATGAAGAAAAAACTATGAAATTCCCACAGTTCCCAAGTAAAAATGTCCGTAATGAATCTAATAAGATTCAGTACTCTCAAAAAACTGTATTTCTTAGAGGAAAATTTGCTCCTAAAGCAGGCCTATAGGCTAAGCCTGAAAGCATTATCCCCCTCCAACCTAGAGAGACAAAATGTCAAATTAGTTCTCCAAATTTTTAATGAGTATATAATTCAAGCCTTGCTCAAGATTGGAAAACATAATGGCCTAACGTTATTTTCAGATGTTGCTAGGTACATCGAAGTGTTTCTTAATTGGTGGAATATAATGAATGTGAAATCCCCATTTAAAGGTCTTAGGCACAATAACAAGTTATCTTGTCCATTAACAAATAGTACAGATGATGACCGATATCAGTTCTTGGATAGTTTCCTTAAGTGGTTAGATGCGTGGGATAGTCTTCCAGGATGTGGGGGGAAACTGACTAGGGAAACAATTAGAGCTCTGAAACATACGACCCATGCAATATTAGAAATAACAAATTATTGCATAAAAGAACTGAATATGACCTACATACTAACAGGAAAATTTCAAACAGACAATTTGGAAGCAAGATTTGGTCAGTATCGACAGTTAGCAGGAGGAAATTACAATATTTATGTACGCCAAATATATGAGTGTGAGAAAAAGATACGGATGATGTCAGTGTTAAAACTTAGTTTACCCATACTCGACAAGAAGGTTATTTTAAAGGATTTTGAAGAAATTGACTATGAGCAAGTAAAAACAGATGAGGAAATTGATTTTGGTTTATGTCATACGAATGTTGAAGTTTGTAAGGAGGATATTGACAGGTGTAAAGACATCATCCCCGTTATAGTTTATTTAGCTGGCTATTGTTGTTACTCCGTGATAAAGGAAATGAAATGTAATGCTTGTAAAGAAATGATTACGTGTTCAGATAGTACTGAAGAAATCCCAGAAAATCTAAGTTACATTGCTGGAATTAGCAGAGGTTCTCTTATATACCCAGATAGTGTGACTGCGAACATGGTCATGTATAACTATATTGTATTAACAAACTTGCTAAGCTTCCTGCCTTTCGCAATGCTACTAGCCAAAGAAATATAGCAACACACCTCACAGTTACGGCTTTAGCAGATGCTGATCTCCTGTTCCGTAGTGATATCTGTGAAAATGGTCATAGCACCGAAAAAATAGAAAATATGGTGGTATATGCTTCAACAAATGCAATTTTAAATAATTACTGTGCTAAAGAAAATAACATCCCAACAGCTAACAGAGCTAATAAGAATGTAGGCGTGAAGAGAAAGCTTCAAACCCTAGAAAAATAGATAATGTGTACTGTATTGCATAGTATATAATATGATATCGTGTGTGTGTGTGTGTGTGTGTGTGTGTTACAGTAAATATATTGTTCATCTTCATACATATAGTATATAATTAAGTTACTTATATATATTTGTTCAGGAATAATATTGGATGTGACGTAAATTTGCTCTTCAGTAAGGTTGTTTATGTCTTTGTATATAATATAGTAATGTATATATCATTGTGTTTTATTTTACTCCAATATAACAAAGTAATGAGATATACTTATAATAAGTTTTAATCTTGTACAACTACTGGTTCAAGGTATAAGTCATATGCAAGAAATAACCAAAACATGTTGTTATGATATCGGTATCATAATATAGAGTATAATAAAGTAAGATATAGGTAGATAGTGGTTTTGCGTACACCTTAAACGTAAAATATATAATTTGTTTGTAAGTTAATCTAAAATTTAACAGAGAAAAGAATAAAAGAGAGTATTTATAAAATGGGGACAGAGCGCGGGCAGTGGATGTAGCACCCCATTGCCTACGTCACAGAATGGTCGACACGGCCTGGTACTCTAGGTGGCCTTGGCTAGACACCCTGCAGGACTAAAAGCAATACCTGTCAAACGGCGGATGAACTATATATAAGTCAACGGCCATCTAGCAAACCTATGGTATTTTACCATGATGGATGTTTAGGATGCTACCATAGCCTGCACCAAGGTCTTCCATTGTCCGTTTTTATCCATCCCTGCTGTTTGGTGCTTATACAGCAACTTTCCTTCCTTTTCCTGCAATCTCCTGTTTTTTGTTGTTTTTTTCCCACGGTGGTTAGCAGGCCAATGAGGAAGACTTTTGAGTCTGGTGGATTTTTCAGGAGATTTGGCATCCTTTTTCTGTTTCTCGTCTTTTCTAAAAAAAAAAAAATCCACCGCTACTGATCCCCCCTGGATATGGTGTCTTTGGGGCTTGTTTTATACCTTACCCCGATGTGATGGCTCCGTCTGGGTCGACCTGTTTATATCCATCTTTATGTATTTGTGTATGGATTGCTTTCAACTTTTTCTGTTTTTGTTTCTACTTTTGTCCGGTGATATAGAAGTTAATCCCGGTCCTCACAGACAACCTGTTACAAGTTGTCGTGTATTTTACTCCAATATTCGTGGTCTCTATAAGAACATCAAGGATCTTACATTGGCATCTGTTGATTATGATATTGTCTTTTGTTTTGAAACCCTTGTCTCTGGTTATAGAGATTATTCTGAACTTCTTATACCTAACTTCAGTAAACCAGTTCTTATTCGGCGTGATTCTATTCCTCGTGCTCGTGGAATGAGCTTGTATATTAGATCTGGGTATAATGCTCAGCACTTAACTAAGCATATTTGTAAATGCCATGAGATGCAGTTAGTTAAAGTTTCCAGCAAGTATCATAATCATTACATATTTAGCCTGTACAGAAATCCTGATGTTAACAATGACATATATGACTGCCTCTTAACAGCCATGGCTTCAATACAGTCTGTAGATGTCAAATCATCCTTTATTTTTGTTGGTGATGTCAATGCGCATCATCAAGAGTGGTTGAACTCGGTCTCTCCAACTAATAGAAATGGTCTTGCTGCCTTGGGTTTTGCAAACTTATCTGGTTGTGAACAGCTAATCCAAGGACCTACTCATATGTCTGGAAATTGTCTTGATCTAGTACTAACAGATATTCCTGGCGTTGTAGAAACCTCCGTTCTTGTACCTGTTGGCACTTCCGACCACAATGCCATCATGTGTAAAATTAATCTTGATTTTTCTGTTCCTGATATTACTCTCTCACGTAAAGTCTACCTTAAATCCCGGGTTATAGTCCAGTCAACATAGGGTTTCACCCACCACTAATTGCAAAAGAAACAAACCAACTTTATTTAGGGGCTTGGTCTGTACTAAATAACATATTAAAAATCCCAATTAATCGAAGTATTGGAACAGTGTTTATTTTGCATTCAAAAATATTTCAGTTAGGGCCCTGGCGACATTAGGACACACATATAAAAGTACATAAAATTACTATAAATCTGAAACTAACGACATAAATTGTTGAATTGCTGGTATTACAGTTTCTCCTTAATAGGAGGGAAAACGTTTATGTTTTCAGTTGATAATCACTAGTACCATGAAAAGGCCTACCCCGTCCATTGACCTCTAATGTCACCCACAGTTTCTACCTTCATTTGGATTTGTTTGGTCCTTTCTGCTGAATAAATATCTGCCAACCTCATGAGACAGGACATACAGAGATACATCATTGACCTTAAAATATCGTAGGACACCAGGTTCACAACAGGCTGATCAAGTTATCACCCATATCATGAGACATTGAGACCGACGTTCAGACCATAGTTTTTTCCCAGTTGTCCTCACTACTGGGTGTCATTCTCATCTGCACTCATTTCAGTCCCTTCACCATCTTCTCCATTCTCACACACACCTCTGCATTCTCCACATGCAGTAGTGCATGGTAACCCTGCCTTTTTGCACCCACAGTGATTGGTGCTGCATCCAGTCTTGCACTGGCATCTGACAAACTCCAGTAGTTCCTTGGGTGCAATATTCTGACTAGTTTGAACTGGTATCATTCGCCTGTCAACTATTTTCCAACCCCACTCATCAGCATCCAGCTGTACTTCTTTCCATGCTTGGACCTGATGATATACATGGTGACTGTGGTACTGTGCGGCTGCTGAAGTCGGTGGTAAACTTTTAGGTTGGACTGCCTTTTTACTTGTCTTCACCAGTTGAAGGAACGTCTGATGCCGCATTTCATTCAAGTCACTGATCTTGGCATTTGCCTTGTACACACAGAGGATAGCTTTTTCTCCAGCAGCAGCAATCTCACTCTGTGTGCATCCTGTTCTGTTAAAGACAACTGCCTGCTGGATGAATGTCTCATTTGTATGGATCAGCTTCAATCCTACAGCTTTACCAATACCAAACACTCTCAAAGTAGTGTCGCAGCCTAACATGGCATGGACAAACAGCAAGTCTCGACACACCTGTTCTCCCAGCTCCGATCTTGCCTTATGGATGTCCATGTACCTTTGCTGTTGTCCGGACTTTGCCTCTGGATGGAAGTAGAGTCTCTTGTGGTTCCTAGTGGCATGATGGCACAATAGTATCATAAGGTCAGTGTCATCTCCAACAACGATAGCGTCACATGTCTCAGCAACCTTCAGAGCATGGGAAACAATAACTATGTCAGCATCGCCATCTGCATGGTGAACTACAAAACCTGTTTTCTCCAGGGTACTACCCAGCATGTTAATGAACTTCTGTTTGTTGGTTTTGCTGGCCAAGAAGTCATCTTTCTTCATTTGGAGTTGCATACCTGGGGATACATGAACATCTCTGACTACTGCCGATCCTGTTCTTCTGAATTGGGTGCCATCCTTTGCGCTGGTCCACCGTCATACCCGTCAAAGACAATGACGGGTTGTTTGTATTTCCGCTTTATGTATGCCGCATATCGTTGACAGATGGCATCATATGTCTCTCCATTCTCCCAAATGATCCTATGTAGCAACGCGCCTCCGTCGATGACATGTGTAATATGGCTAGATTCGAGTTCCTCTTGCTCTTTATCAGAGATCGTAGGTGCTAATTCCCAAATGGCATTTGCCAGCGCTGGCTTATTGGCCTTCAAGAGGACATCCCGTCTATCAAAAAGAGCTGGAGGGAATCCACACAGTTCATAACAAAACGCCTCATTGAGTTTGTCCTTATGCGTACCAATAATAACCAGCCTTTGGAATAGTAGTTGTGGGTCAATATGCACGTCATCACCATCAATCTTGACTTTTGACTTGGATTCCATAGTAACTGCTCTATCTTTCTTCCGATATGTGTAGTTGCAAACCTGTTGACTAAAAAAGTCACTGATAACTGAAGCAGCCTTTTGTCGAAATGTGACGATGTTTTTCTTCCCATTGATCTCGGTGTTGATAATTTTGTCTCCAAAATGTTCTTTGCGTTTCTCTTTCATGTGCGTTTGTCCATATGGCTCAATCTCAGAATTCTGTAGGGCATTGGCCATTTGTGAAATGAGATATTGAACAGTGGTAAGTTCTTCATCATTCGCTTCAAGGTTGTCAACCACTTTCAAGAAAGCCTGCTCCCTTTCGCTAGCAATGGGCTGCCCAACCTTCCTTCTCTTGGAGGATTGAGCAGCGTCACTTCGAAAGCATTCAGGGATTTGTTTCATTGTTCTAAAGTTCACATTACAAGACTGATGATACATAGCATCGGCAGCATGTAGATCTTGGACAAAGTTTATTCCTGACAACACAGTTTCTCCCCATTCATCATTACGTTCTCCGCATTTCTTCCTAACAGTGTCCTGAAAGTCAAACGTGCGGACAGGCACGAGGACATGATCTTTCTGCCGTCCTTGGTATCGGTCACCATTTCCACAGAACAAACAGTGATCTTGATAACTAAATTTTGGATCAGTTGAGCGGAGACTAAAACGTCTGTCAGCTGATGAGATACGTTTACGTCTACCACCATCTCTGTTGTAGTCTCTTCGGCACTTTGTATGCACCTGCTGACCTGGCACGACCTGTACATTGTCATCGGCTCCTGCACTAGCAAATCCTTCACAACCTTTCTCCGTCAGCGTCACTACCGGGGATCCATTAGATAGTGGTTCACTACAGAAGACACACTCAGCCATACCAGCCCTGAAAAGAAAGTAGTGTCAATAACAATACAATAACAATACAATAATAATACAATAACTCTGGGATACCACTCAGACTTCACTATTTGCATGACTGTCTTGCTCGCTCGCTAACACTGACTACTTCACGCTCAGCTCTAGGTGTCTCGCTTTCAGACTCCTGATGATTTTGATTCAGGCTCACCAGGCAACCATTAAAGGATGCTGCCACCTGTTGATAAATGTCTCAGGGGAGTCATTCTTATTCCAAGGGCTAGTGATGAAGCCACTCATCTGACATGTTGACTTAGGGTATCGTGCTGGTGGGTAAAGGGTTAAAACCATGGGCTTACCTCTAAAAGTGGCCTTAAATATGACTGCATCCATTCGAAATCATGTTTTTATGAAAAATTAGCTATGAAAACATAGGTGTAGGTACCAATTTTAGATTCCTACTGTGAAAATTGGCCGAGTTGCATCATGATGTATGCAGGAAAACTGGCTCATAGATATACAATTTTCAATGGTAATATTTGTCCAATATTTGGACAAAGTGGGATTTTTTATATGTTATTTCTAACTCCTCAGTCCACCAAATAAAACTGGTTTCGTTTCTTTTGCAATTAGTGACGGGTTTGGCCAAATTTGCGCCAGAATGACTAGACTATTAACTGGGACAACGTTTATAATGATGTTTGTAATATTGAGTGGAATCACATACTAAGATCTCATGACCCGGTTTCAGCTCTCAACAATTCCCTTCTTGGTATCCTTCGCAAAAGAGTTCCATCAAAAACAATTAAGTCTCGTATCAGGGATAAAGAATGGTTTAATGATGACTGCAATCGTGCATTTGATGACAAACAGGATGCATATCGTCTATGGAGGCGTAATCAAACCCCCTTGCATTGGGAAAATTATGTTTTTAAAAGGGCAGCTGCGCAGAGAGTTTATGATGGTGCTGAGAGGGATTATAACTCCCATCTTCAGGATGTTCTGGCAGGAGCTACACAGCCTCATAAATGGTGGTCCGCTTTGAAATCCTCTTTATTTGGAATAGATTCCTCCATGCCTCCTCTTTGTGATTCTGATGGCTCCATCTCTTTTGATCCATTATCGAAGGCCAATATTCTATCTAATATTTGTATTAATAAGCAGAGTAATCAGGAATTGTCTTTGCCATTGACATGTTTCCCTAGACCCAACCTCAATTCAATGGCATTCAAATCAGCTGAACTGAAAAGGTACTTGCTGGATCTTGATACCTATGGTGGCACAGACCCGGATGGGTTTTTCCCTCTCTTTTTTAAAAAGGTTGCAGTGGTCTTGGCACCTAAATTGGCCGTGGTGTTTAGGCTGCTTTTGAAATCAGGTAGTTTTCCTCTTTGCTGGCGTAAGGCTAGTATCACTCCTAATCCAAAGGGAAATACTGCCTCATCATCTCCTAATGACTATCGCCCTATCTCCATTATGCCTATCCTATCCAAGCTCTATGAGAGGCTTTTGTCCAGACGCCTTTCCTCTTATTGTAATAGTCATAATTTGATACTACTCACAGTTTGGTTTTCGTAAGGGACTGGGTACATGTGATGCGCTTCTGACACTCACCCATGACTTGCAATCTTCATTGGACCAGGGACATGAGTCTCGTGTCGTGGCTATTGACTTTAGTTCTGCTTTTGATTTAGTCAACCATAAAGCACTTCTGTATAAGTTACAGCTCATCGGTATTGGTGGCAATTTTTTAAGGATTTTTGAAGATTTTTTGGCGAAAAGATCTCAGTCTGTGGTCATTGATGGGTGTCATTCCCCTTCTGTTCTTGTTGTTTCTGGCGTTCCACAAGGCAGTGTCCTTGGGCCTTTGTTTTTTATTATTTTTACTGCTGACCTGTGTTCCGAGCATGAAAATAAACTAATCTCCTTTGCCGATGATGCAACTTTATATGCGTCAATTCCATCACCAATAGATCGACACGTAATTGCTACTGCTCTGAATAGGGATTTAGCCAAAATTACATCATGGTGTGAACTTTGGGGTATGAAACCTAATGCTAGTAAAACACACTCCATTATCATCAGCAGATCTCGTACCTTGGATCTTCCCCATCCTTATCTACATGTTTCTGGCGAGCAAATTGAGAAAGTGGATACTCTGCGTTTGTTAGGAGTTACTCTGGATCCCAAACTTACTTTTGAAAAGCATATTCGTTCTTTCTCCTCTTCCATTTCCCCAAAAATTGGTCTGCTTCGCAAGGTTTATAAAACATTTGCTTGTGACGCCATAGTTATCAAGTCTTTTTATGCTTTTATTTTGCCACAATTCGAGTACTGCTCACCTGTCTGGTTGTCAGCAGCTGACTGCCATCTCAAGTTGCTTGACAGGTTACTAAATTATATCAGTTTTATTCTACCTCATTTGTGTCTTGATCTGTATCATCGACGTAAAGTTGGTGCCCTTAGTCTTTTATTTAAAGTTTTTAACAACCCTCAGCATCCCTTACATGGGGTTCTGCCTGGGCCCTATGTCCGGGCTCGTGCAACTAGATTCATAAGCAATCTTAATAATCTTGCCATGAGCCGTGTTAATTTTTCTACTACACAGTTTTCACGGTGTTTTGTGCCGGCCATGGTTGACTTGTGGAATAAGTTGCCAAAATTTAATGAGCTAGTCAATTCAGCTCATATCTCCATTTTTAAGTCTAGAGTTAATGCTTTTTTGCAGCATTAATTATGATTTTTAAACTTATTTTATTTTATTTTATTGTATTATATTTATACTGAATAGTTGAATAGTTGAGTGAACACTTGGTCATTTGGAGTAAGGGGTCGGGCGCAAGTTGGACTAGATAATAGTCCATCAGGCGCCTGGCCCGGGGAGACGATTAATATGAAGGGTGCGCCTGGAAGTGTGGTGGGAGGGCTTGTAGCGTTATCTCCGCTGCATGTCTGCCTGCCGAGATCGGAACCTCTCCGGGTGTTCGGGGGCCGGGGGAGTGCTGGAGCGACCTTGGTGACCCTGGTCTCTGGGTCTTCTCCGGGGTGACCTGGATGTGTGTGAGTTTGTGCTTTTTATCTGTGTTTATTTGTTGTTTTATGTTGTTTTTGTGTTTTCCCTGTTCTTGCTCTGTCTTGAGTCGGCTACCCCCAAAATGGGGATTGGGCCTGAGCATATAGATAGATAGATAGATATTTATACTTGATATCCTCCACTGCATAATATGTTATCTGTGTTTAATATATGTATATATACAGTATACAGTACATATATGTTGGTTTTTTCCTAAGTTGCCGTAGTCTCTCTCCAGTGCCTCCGGATGCTTTGTGTGGATTCATCTTGCTGGTGTTTCTGCACCCTGGTTGGAGACTTCGGCATCTCATATAATAATAATAATAATACCACAACACCATCACCACCACAACACCATCACTACCACAACACCATCACTACCACAAGACTATCACTACCACAACACCATCACTACCACAACACCACCTCACACCACATAATCCTAACATCACAACACAACACAATACCACACCACATTACCATGAAAGCACCACTACACCAACATTACCACACCATCACACCACCCCCACCCCCACCACCACCACCTGACAACCAACACCTCCACCGACTTCACTTGGAGTGAAATACTGCCTTGGGGATATAGGTCGGCCTTACCCAGAGAGAGAGAGAGAGAGAGAGGTGGGAAGGGGAGCAGAAGGCAAGAGGTAGTATATAAGAGCTAAGTTCACAGGTGATATAATGATTCAGTTTGTAATTATGAATATTTGTTTGTATACGTAATGCTGCCTCTGGGATATAGGTCGGACATGCCCCAGAGATATATTTACATAGATTTACATATATACACTGGCCACACAGTTCTTACGATCCCTGCGAGGTGGCCAGGACTTAATCCTACGAGAAAGTGGAAGTGAAGGATAGCAAAAATTAAAGCTCTCTCCCCACCCTCCGTTTCCTCCGGTAATTTGCCGTACATGAAAGTAGTTAGAAGTGAATAACCCTACAGGGCTTGGAAATCGCCTGAAGGAATTTATAGAATAGTTAGAAATGGAAAGAATTAAAATGGTATGCAGTCCTTCACCTTTTTTTCTGCTCTCTTCAAGTGAAAACAGTGTTCATTTCTGCAGGTTCTCTTTTCAGTAATCATTTTCTACTCCAGACCAACTTCTCTGTGATGTGAGTCTAACCTTTTTTTTAAAGTGTATATGGAGCCACTGTCTATAACTTAATTAGGGAGCTTATTCCACTCACGAATTATACTGTGGGTTTAGACATTTTTAGTTGTATCTAGGTTTCCTTTCCTGCCTAATAGTTTTAAGAACATAAGAACATAAGAAAATGGGAGTCTGCAGAAAGCCGATTGGCCTAAGCAAGGCAGATCCCTGTCCCACACAACCCCAAATCAATTACAAAGCCCAATTATAGGCTCAACACTCTAATACCCTGAGGATCATCCTACCAAAACGGTTAGAGATTAACGCAGGATTATGGGGGTCTGCAGAGCGCTGATTGGCCCAACCCGGCTGATCCCCCTTCACACCCAACCCTTCTCGTCCATATGCTTATCCAATTTTATCTTAAAGCTCCCTACAGTTTTAGATCCCACTATAGCACTTGGTAGTCCATTCCACCCATCTACAACTCTGTTACCAAACCAATATTTGCCTATATCTTTTCTGAAACGAAATTTATCTAATTTGAAACCATTGGTACGAGTTCTTTCGCTATCACTGAGCTTTAGTACATTTGTCATGTCCCCTTTGTTAATCCCACTAACCCACTTGAACACCTCTATCATATCCCCTCTAACTCTGCGTCTCTCTAACGAATGTAAACCTAATTTCTTCAACCTTTCTTCATACGGAAGATTTCTAATATTATGGATCATTTTTGTCATTCTACGCTGTACTCTCTCCAATGAATCTATGTCCATTCTGTAATAAGGACACCAAAATTGGACAGCATAATCCATATGGTGTCTCACTAATGACAAGTAAAGTTTTAAGATAACATCAGCAGTTCTGTTACTCACACTCCTAGAGATGAACCCGAGAATCCTGTTTGCCTTATTACGAACGCCTATACACTGTTTTCTAGGCTTCAAATCATTGCTAACAAACACACCTAGATCTTTCTCGCAGTCTGAATTTTCTAATTCTAAATTAGCTAGTTTATATTTAACATTTGTTTGCATCTTCCCTATCTTTAATACCTTGCATTTGTCAATGTTAAACTTCATCTGCCAATTTACTGACCATTCATGTAAGGTATCTAGATCCCTTTGGAGGCACTCTATGTCGCTATCTGAATCAATTGATCTTCCCATTTTAGTATCGTCTGCGAATTTACTTATCCTACTAGTTATACCTAAATCTAGGTCATTTATGTATATAAGAAACAACAGGGGACCTATTACCGATCCCTGGGGGACACCACTTTTGACTGCTCCCCACTCTGACTTGGTACCATTTATGCTGACTCTCTGTTTCCTACCAATTAGCCATGACCTAATCCATACCAACAACGCCCCACCTATTCCATGTGCCTCAACCTTTCTCATCAATCTCTCATGAGGGACTCTGTCGAAAGCTTTACTGAAATCTAAATATATAATATCGTATGCCTTGTCATTATCTACTGCTTCATATACCTCTGAGAAAAAACTAAGCAAATTAGTAAGGCAAGAACGTCCCTGAGTGAATCCATGCTGAGAAGAATTGATTAAGTTAAATGTTTCTAAGTGGTTTCTCATTTTCCTAGCAATAATTGACTCTAGTAGCTTTCCTATGATTGAAGTGAGACTAATGGGACGGTAATTGGATGCTATTGATTTATCACCTTTTTTGAAAATCGGAACTACATTTGCAAGCTTCCAAGCTTCTGGAACTATACCTGTTTCTAATGAATTGTTAAAAATAAATGTTAATGGGTAACTTAACTCATCTCTGCATTCTTTTAATACTCTGGCATATACCTCATCAGGACCAGGCGATTTATGAGGTTTCAGTCTGTCAATTTCCTTAAGCACATCATTTCTACTTATTGTAACCGTACTTAACCTATTTTCTATACTATCGCTATATACCTTACGGACTTCTGGAATCTGTGCCAAATTTTCATTAGTGAAAACGGATAGAAACTGACTATTTAATGTACTGCACATTTCTAAATCATTTTCTGTCATTTCTCCTATCGAAGTTTTAAGTGGGCCTATTGTATCTCTAACTTTAGATTTATATAGCTGGTAAAAAGCCTTAGGGTTATTTTTTGAGTCATTGGCTATCCTGATTTCATAATTTCTTTTGTCTGTCCTTATACATTTTTTAACCTCTCTTGATAGATTCTGATAGTAAGCAAGTAGGTGAATTTCGCCTTTCTTAATTTTTCGATATATTCCTCTCTTTTTTCCTAGAAGGTCTAATAGTCTATTATTCATCCATTTGGGTTGGTTCTGTGTTGATCTAAATTTTCTTTTGGGGATATATTTATTTTGCGCATTGTGGAGTGAAGAAATAAAATTATTATATGTAGCTGTCAAATTATCCTGAGTTAAGACAGGTATCTGAGAGAGAGTATGTTCATTAGCGCACCTGGGTCCACTTAATAGTTTAACCATAGGATCGACTCTTAAGGCTCGTCTTAATCCACCATAATTGGCTTTTCTGAAATCTGGGATAAGTGTCGTATTCTCTTTAGCCTTTCCTGTCCATTGTATGTTAAAATAAATTGATTTATGATCACTATTTCCTAGTTGGTCTCCTATCTCTACATTATTTATCATTTGTTCATTATTACTGAGAACTAAATCGAGGATATTATTACCTCTAGTAGGCGAGTCTATGAATTGAAATAAAAAACTATCCTGTACCGCCTCAATAAACTCTTTTGAATCTGAGTCGCCGATTTGATGCTGCCAATCAATATTCGGAAAATTAAAATCCCCCATAATACACACATTGCTAAACCTTGATGCTATTTTCACTTCCTGCCATAAAGCTGTACCTTCGTTTCTACTCATATGTGGTGGTCTATAAATAACTCCAATAATTATGGTCTCACTACCTTCGCTAACCTCAACCCAAACACTTTCGTTATCAGTATTTAGTCTAATACCTGATTTAATACAGCTTTTTAAAGAACTCCTGACAAACACTGCTATTCCGCCGCCCCTCCTACTTGTTCGGTCGCGTTTAAACAAACTATATCCTGGTATATGGAATTCTGCTAAAAAATGTCTTGATTCTGTATTAATCCATGTTTCAGTCAGTGCTATAATGTCTATATTTTCGTTGCTAACAAGTGCTCTAAGTTCATCCATTTTGTTACATAAACTCCTACAGTTTGTATAATATAATCGCAATTAATTTATTTTACTAGTATCGGATTTACCTTTATTTCTAACTGAATTCCCATCTTCTGTTACACCTTCAATATTTCTACTAGCAGTACAATTAAAATCCTGTGACTGATATTTTCTATTCCTATCTGATGTACCAGTACGGCAATTTACCCTATCTAGACAATTATTCTTACTCATATTCTCAGGCTTTATTTTCAGCGAAACCCCGCGACAATCCTATCTATTGACCTAGCTAAATTTGCCACCCCTAGCCGAGAAAGATGAACCCCGTCCTGTGCGTACAACTGATTTTTACCATAGAAACGGGTCCAGTTATCAAGGAATGGTATTGCATTTGCATTACAGTATTTTTCCAGCCGACAATTGATACCAATTGCCCTAGATGACCATTCCTTGCTGACCCCTCTCCGTGGCAAGATACTGTGTACTACAGGTATGCCTCCCATCCTCCTAACACCTCCCTGTGCAGTACTTCCGTCCTACCTTTACCAACATCATTGCTCCCTGTACTGAGACAGATAATGGGGCTATCTCCAATATCTTTCATGATGTAATCAATTTCCTCTAACACCTTCCCAACCCCGGCACCAGGCAGACAGACAAGCTTCCTAATATCAGTACAGGTGGACCTAGCTAAGTGTCTGACCATGGAGTCCCCAACAATTGAGAAGGACTTGCCTCTCCTTGTCGATGACTTGGTAGCAGCTGCGGCAGCGGCAGGAACTCCTGGGGCAGCAGTTGAAGGTACTCCTGGGGGGGCAGCAGTCACAGCATTCCCTGTTGGAGGCAACTTACTTACCTTTCTCCTGGTTTCCTCGCCGAAGGAAGCTCTCGCAGCCTCACCATCACATTCGTCATCCAAGGTGATGAACTTGTTGCTGAGGGCAACTGGCCGCCGTAGAAATTTGCAGGTTGTTGCACTTGTTGGAACAACTGTCCAGGGAGCATCACGATCCCTAACAGCAGTTGCACTATCCTCACTTTTCTTGTCAGCCAAAGTCAGCTTTAAGGCCAAATTCTCGTCTTTGAGAGACTGCACCTCTCTCTCCACATTTTCCATCCTTTCTTGCAAAGCAAGACAAAGCTGGAGAATATGAGAGGAGGTAGCAATCTCGTCAACACCAGCCATTTTAAGAAAGCGTTAATACTATCACCACACTATGGGCAAAGATAATTCACTGGGAGTCACTAGGGACAGGTCCTCACTCAGCAAAGGTCAGGCAGGCACTGACACAGGCACAGGCACTTTGTTTCCTCTTGTCGAAATCTCTTTGGCTATCTTAAATAGATTTTTTTTTTTTTTTTTCAATGTGATTGAGGGAGGCAAAAGGCAGAACTGCCTATAGCGAGTGCCTCCCCCATAGTTGAAAGAGTGACAGGGCCAAAATCAAGGGACGTTCGAGCCAAAATGCCTGGACACATGGAGTTTGAAGCAATTTAAGTCATAGGAAGAGGGAAAGACTGATTCTGGGAGAGAGTTCCAGAGCTCAGCTGTTGAGTAGAGGAAAGTTTGAGAGTAACGTTTCACTCTTGGGTTGGAGAGTTGCACAGAGTAGGGGTGGGATTGAGTTGCAAGACGGGTACCACGTGCCCTACGTAAAGGAGGTGGTATACACTGGGAAAGCTCTGAGGAACACTGATTATTATAGTAGCGATAGAATAGCAAGAGATGCAACATTGCGGCGGAGAAAGAGAGATTGCAGAGAGTTGGTGAGTGGACGGGAGTTAATGATACGAAAGGCCTTCCTTTCAACTTTTTCTAGGAGAGCGGTGTGAGAGGAACCTCCCCACACATGTGAACAATACTCAATACAAGGACGCACTATGCCCCTGTAGAGAGCAAGAAGCTGTGCAGGGGAAAAGAACCCCCTAAGGTGGTTGAGCATACCCAGCTTCTGGGAGGCTGCCTTAGCAAGACCGGTAATATGGTCCTTCCAACTGAGAGCAGAAGAAAAAGAGACACCAAGAATATTGAGAGAAGATGAAGGATTGATTTTTGTATTGTTGAAGAATAAGGGATAGTCTGCTGGGAGTTCCTTACGGGTAGATAGATGGAGAAATTGGGTTTTGGAAGCATTAAAGGTAACAAGGTTTTCTCTGCCCCAATTGGCGATAGTATTTAGATCAGAATTTAAGAGTTCTATGGCTTCATTACGTTTGTCGTTGAGGGATTGCTGGCTGGGACGTTCTAAAAAACTAATGGAGTAGTGTAAGGTTGAGTCATCTGTGTATGAATGGATGGGAATTGAGGTACAGTTGAGGAGATCATTTATAAAAATTAGAAAGAGAAGTGAACAATGGCCGTCCACATCCACGGCTATGGAACAGCCGGAAAGGAAATTAGAGACAAAGGCACAGATGGAGGGATAGAAACCGAAGGAGGGTAGTTTAGAAATTAAAGATTTGTGCCAGACTCTATCGAAGGCTTTCGATATGTCTAGTGCAATAGAAAAAGTCTCACCGAATTCCCGAAAGGAGGATGACCAAGAGTTAGTAAGAAATGAAAGAAGATCACCAGTAGAGCGACCCTTAAGGAAGCCATACTGGCAATCTGAGAGCAGATTATGAGAAGAGAAATTATTGGAATTTACGTTACTATATCCTTTTAGTATCTTAAAACACTCATTTAGCTGTCCCCTTATTCTCTGTTTCTTACCCCTTTGGCTGCGGGACCCATTCAGGAACGTTCTGGTAATTTAACACTTATGCTGCGGGCATATTTTAGCCTATTTCCGCCTTATTAGGTCTCATTCAGGCACTCCTGATTGATTAGGCAAGTGTCTGAATGAAATTAAATGTATTCAGCCGAAAACTAGAAGAAAATAGCTTCAAAATGATGCCAGAACGAGCTTTGTAGCTCGCGGGGTTCACCCGCAGCGCTACCATACACATTCGCTAAAATTAGCAATTATCGCTAATATCGCGCTACATTTGCCTTTGGCAGCACTGTATATCTCACGATACTCTGACTCAGAGCCCTCAGTGCCGTGGCCGCCTGGCTGGGAGAAGGACGTGTGGCCTGTCGCGCTCCCGCTCTCTCGCAGGCCCTTAAAGCCTGTGGAGACAAGTGCGAGTGAGCGGGAGCGCAGCAGGCCCCGTCCGCTCTCCAGCCCAGCGGCTGGTACACTGAGGAGTGAGAGCCATATCTCGCGAGACCTATGCAGAGCTGCCAAAGGCAACTGTAGCGCGACATTCCTCATTATTAGCAAATATTTGTCAATTCCTATGGTAGCACTATGGATGAACCCCGAGTGCTAGGAAGCTCGTTCTGGTGTCATTTTGAAGCTATTTTCTTCTAGTTTTCGGCTGAATATATTTAATTTCATTCAGACACTTGCTTAATCATTCAGGAGTGCCTGAATGAGCCCTAATATAGCAAAAATATGCCTGCAGCATAATTGTTAAGTGAAAACAGATAGAGTTCTCTTAATCTCTCATTGTATAGTTTACTTCTAAGGGAAGGTTTCAACTTTGTTGCTCTATGCTGAACGGATTTTAGTTGTTCTATGTCTTATTTTAAGTAGGGAGACCAAAGCTGCACAGCATACTCCATATGCAGCCTCACAATACTTTTGTATAATGGTATAACTATGTCTTTACTATGACAACGGAAATTTCTTCTAATGAATCCTAGTGTCCTGTATGCTTTGTTAGCTGCTGTGATGCAATGGCTTGTAGATTTTAGATTTTCGCTTATAAGAACTTCTAGGTCTTATATCTGTGATACGCACGTTACCTATTCTCCATTCATATGGTATTCAGATTTTTTTTTGGGGGGAGCCTAAATTTTGTAGTATCTGACACATATTTACATTAGAGGGCAGAGTAAGAGAGAGAGAGTTTCGGAATACAGAGAGTGAGCAGAAACCAGGAGGTAGTAACTAAGAGCTAAGTGCACAGGTGATGTAATGACTTATTTTGTAATTATAGATATGTCTGTATTTATCTACAAGTTTATCTGCGTGTTTCACTTACAAATTATATATATATATATATATATATATATATATATATATATATTTATATATATATATATATATATATACAGGTATATGTATATATATATATATATATAATATATATATATATATATTATATAATATATATATATATATATATATATATATATATACCGGTATATGTAATATATATATATATATATATATATATATAGTACAGGTATATATATTGAGTATATATCACAAATACACGTGAGCCACTAAATGTTTCTAATCTCTCAGTGGGGTTCGAACCGCCGACCGTCAGGACGATATACATATATATATATATATATAACCTGATCTTCATTTCCTCATTGAAACTCAAGTGTCTGAAGCAACTGCCAGCAGCCCGTTCTCTGTATCCACCTACTTACTCTATCCTAGGTTCAAAGCCAAAGGCGGATATTGTCTATACGTACACAACAAACTCACTTGCTCTTGTGTTCCCGAGTTCAACTCCTCTGAATTCTCAACTTTATGGCTCAAACTATCCTGTCACTCTCATACTAATTATTTCTGTGTTGTCTATCTTTTCCCTAAATCTACTGGTTTTCCCAAATTCTTTTACTATCTAAACTCCAAAGTGGAACACATCCTACCCATCTCTCCTTTTTCAGAAATCTCCATCCTGGGACATTTCAACGTTCACCACTGCCATGGGCTCATTCCACTGACCAACCTGGTGAACAAGCTTACATCTTATATATCCTAAATGACCTAGAGCAGATGGTTCAGCAACCCACCCGTATCACGGATCGCTTTGGTGATCAACCCAACATTCTTGACTTGTTTCTAACTTCTAACCCTTCCTTTTATACTGTTGATTTTTTCTCTCCTGTGGGTTCCTCCGACCATAAACTTATCTATGTCACCTGTCCCATCTCTCCAGCAGCGCTTGTGGCACTTTGGCACTACCGACTTGGAGGCTCTTTGGCAGTACTTCTTTGATTTTCCATGGAATGATTCTTGCTTCTGTGGCCGGAGACCCTCGGAGAGTGCTTAATGCATTACCGAGGTAATCCTCTTGGGTATGGAGGCACACAGTCAATTCTCTTTCTCTTTGACTAATGCAAACAAATCTTGGTTTACTCACGTTTGTTCTACTGCTGTCTGCAATAAGGAGGAAGCATTCAAATGGTACCGACACCTTCAAACTCAAGAATCTAATTTTTCCAATGTTTCTGCCCGGAATCAAGCCAAATCTGTTCTTCGACTCGCCAAACACTCTTTCATCAATAATAAACGCAATGAACTATCTAACTCTACCTCTTCCCAAGCTTTCTGGCACCTAGCCAAAAACCTTTCCAACAATTTCTCTTCCTCATCTTTTCCTCCCCTTCTCCACTCTGACGTCCCTACCGTCGCTTCTTCTTCTGACAAAGCTGAGCTCGTCGCCCAAACGTTCGCTAGAAACTCCACCTTGGATGATTTTTGGTGCTATTCCTCCTTCTCCACCTCCCTCGCTCCTACTTATGCCTAATATCCTAAGTTCTTCTAAGGATGTACTTTCTACCCTCTCTGGGGCTTAATACTGAGAAGGCGTACGGTCCGGATGGTGTTCCTCCTGTTGTACTAAAAAACTGTGCTTTAGTGCTGACTCCCTGCCTAGGCAAACTTTTCCATCTCTGACTCTCCTCTAACGTCTTCCCTTCTTGCTGGAAGTTTGCTCTTATTCAACCTGTCCCAAAGAAGGGTGACTGCTCTTAACCCTCCACCTATCGTTCAATTAGGCCTACTCTCATTTCTTGCATATCTAAAGTTTTTTAAACTCTTCTTACTTCAAAATTTCTTAGGCATCTCACTTCTCATAATCTACTCTCCGATCGCCAGTATGGCTACCTTAGGGGTTGCTCTACTGGTGATATTCTTCATATCTTACTATCTCTTGGTCATCCTCTTTTCAGGACTTCGGTAAGACCTTTTCTATTGCGCTAGACATATCGAAGGCCTTCGATTGAGTCTGTCACAAATCTCTAATATCTAAAATACCCTCCTTCGGTTTCTATCCCTCCATCAGTGCCTTTATCTCTAATTTCCTTTCTGGCCGTTGCATAGCTGCGGTTGTGGACGGCCATCGCTCACTTCCTCAACCTATCAACTCAAGTGTTCCTCAGGGTTCTGTCCTATCTCCAGTTCTCTTTCTAATATTCATTAATGATCTTCTCAATTGAACTTCCAGTCCTATCCATTCATATGCTGATGACTCTACCTTACCCTATTCAACTAGTTTTTCAGAATGCCCCAGCATACAATCACTCCAGGACTCATTTGATGAAGCCATAGAACACCTATCTTCTGATCTATCAACCATTTCCAAATTGGGGGCAGAGAAAATCTTGTTGCTTTCAATGCTTCCAAAACCCAATTTCTCCATTTACCTACTCATCAAGAACTCCCACAGGTCTATCCCTTATACTTCAACAATACACATATCAACCCTACATCTTCTCTCAGTATTCTCGTTGTCTCTTTTTCTTTGGATCTCTCTTGGAAAGACCACATTACCACTCTTGCTAAAACAGCTTCCCAGAAGCTGGGCATACTCAACTGCCTCCGGAGGTTCTTTACCCCTGCACAGCTTCTTGCTCTGTACAGGGGCATAGTGCATCCATGTATTGAGTATTGTTCACATGTGTGAGGACGATCCTCTCACACAGCACTTCTTGACAAAGTAGAAAAGAAAGCCATTTGTCTCATTAACTCACGTCCACTCACCGCCTCTCTGCAATCTCTCTCTCTCTTCGCCGCAATGTTGCATCTCTCTCGCTATTCTACTGCTATTACAATAATCAGTGTTAATCAAAGCTCTCTCAGTGCAAAACTCCTTCCTTGTGGCAAGTGCGAGGCACCCACTTTTCAACACAATCCCACTCCTATTCTGTCGGTGGCTCTTGTCCTTCTTTATCTATTCAGTACCCCAGATGCCAATCGATGACTGACACACACACACACACACATACATACATATATATATATATACAGAGAGAGAGAGAGAGAGAGAGATTTTGCCCCGAAGGGCAAGTTTGTTGAGTAGTGCAGCCCATCCTGTGAGGGGACAACCCCCTGAAACATCAGCACCGTCGTCTGGTTACATTCATATTTGTGGTAATGCAAAAGCAATACAATAATGTGAAGAAAACCGGTCATATGTATTATGCTAGAGCAAATCTGGTTATTGGTGAGTCCTATTAACAGGGAGATATAAGTATTTTATATATAGCTACAATCAAATACATTGGCAAGTCATACAATAGGTACAGAACAACACATTTATTTACACCAAATTAGATATAGGTTAACACAATAATGGTAAGAATAATACACAAAACATAAATGTACACAATTCACAATTAGAAATATACAATGAACTTTCCTTGAGATAGTGGTGGTAGACATGCTTGTGTGAACGCGTTCTCTAAATATAAAGGGAACACTTGCGTGATATAA
This sequence comes from Paralithodes platypus, assembly GCA_032716605.1. Classification (NCBI taxonomy): domain Eukaryota; kingdom Metazoa; phylum Arthropoda; class Malacostraca; order Decapoda; family Lithodidae; genus Paralithodes; species Paralithodes platypus. The sequence continues at coordinate 32,418,462 of CM064547.1, forward strand.
TTATGCAAATATTTACTGGTGCGGGTTCTTAGATCATAATAAACTTCTGTAATATATAAGTTGAAGTACATAGGTTAGGTTTGTACAATGGAAATGGTGAATTATGTGTTTTCAGTTATTAAATGATAAGAGTTGAGTTTTGCAAAGTCAGTCTTTCTTATTGTCAAAAATTCACATTTTCTATATTCGTTTGACTAGTTTTATTAAATTTACTTATGAGATGAATAATTTACTAATGGGAACCACTAAAATAAAGTGTGCGCAATCGGTTGTTGAGGTGTCTTCGAAATTAAATTTCTGCTATTAAATATCCAACATTATGGTGATGCGGAAGTGCCCAATCGTAAGTTTCAGGATGTTTTAAACAGGAAAATAACAAGAATAGACTATGTGTTTTGTTTTCCTGAAGGGTTGTAACACTGTTTATCAAGAAGGGACTCTAACAGTTAGAAACTCAGTACTACTATTTACTTTAGCGATTTCACTGGTGTCAGAGGAGAACTTTGTGAACATTCATGAACTTGGCGTGCGGGGCTCTTGTTACGACACTCGTCTATCTTGGGCGTCTGGTTAGGCCTGGACTTCCTCGGGGTGCAACTTGCGGAAGTCTCTCTTCTCCTCTTTGTAGATGATAGGTCTCGAACCGCTAGCTGTGCAAGGTTTTGTACCACATGCAACCGAAAGGGTAGAGGTGATTCTCTGATTATGCAGCTCCAGTTGATGACCTAGAGAGTGAGCATTGAGGTTCACTATTACGTTAGGTTGCATTTTTGGTAGTGTCATACAAAATTATTTAGTCTTGGGACCTGATTTGCTAGTATCGAACCTAGCAGGTTGATCAGAGTGCTTGGTGTATTCAGTCTTTAGACCTGAAAAGCTAGTTTTGTATTTAGAAGGGTTACCACCACACTTGGTAGCACCAGTCTCAGGACCTGACTTACTAGTATCGAACCTAGTGTTCCTAGTCTCATACCTAGGGGTGTGTCAGTCTTCAGACCTGTAGTTGCTAGTATCGAACCTAGCCAAATTATTTCTCTCAGGTTGAGTGACATACAGTAGTCTGTCCTAGTTCTGGGTATGCTGCTTTCAACTCGGTGCGAGCTAGAACAACAGCTTCCGGCGGTATTGATGTTTGAAGTATGCCCGCGTGGGAGCATCTCCTTGCGTAAAGGGCATGCAGGTAATTTCTGTGCTTTTTAGGTCCTTGTGGCATGGTGCTAGTGGTGATCTGCACGGCTGCAATTTTTACTGTGGCCATAAAAATATGCTTAGTTACATCCATTGATAATAATGTTTGGGTCAGCTCATTATGCACAGGGGACAGGCATACATAATCAAAGTATAAAAACATACCTTAAAACCTAGATAAGTTGAATATTAGTGACTGATATAATGCAAATAAATCATAAGAAGAACTTGAATAATGCAACATGGGTCTATCTTACTAATCATAGGATCAATACATACCTAAATAACAACAAATGTGGCTTACATTCATCTTGCATATTGGGTACAGTTGCCAGACAAGTTGTTCCTCTCCCGACTACGTGTTATGCAAATATATTGAGACAAATTAATCAATAAGATCAAAGTTTCCTTATTATCTAGTAATTTCTTATGAGGGAGAGGCCAGAACTCACGTTGGCAGCTGCATGTGTGGCTGTATTGATAAGAGCGCAAAGAGCACATATTTTTTAAAGAGAGAGAGATTTTGAGGTCGCAAGGGGGAAAGAGGCGGGGTAGAGGGTGAATTAGGATGAGGGGGATGATGGAGGGAGTGAAGGGGAGAGAAAGGGAGCAAGGGAGAGGGAGGGAGAGCTGGAAAGATATTTATTTGATATGTTTGTTATGCACAGAAAAGACATTACAGAAGTTAGGCCTCTTGGTTCACATTGATTAGGCTATAACTCTGTTTATCATTGAAGTAAAATTGTGTTTATATATTAGGCTGACATTACTCAGATGTGTTACTATAGTTTCCTCTGTGGTATACTATCAATGGAAGTTAAATATCTCTAAGCTATAATAATTCAAACAGAATCAATCTAAATTAAATTACTCCATATCTAAATTGAATTCAATCTGAAACAAGCTAATTTATATCCAAAGGTCTCACATAATAAATTATATATAAAGTAAGGTTATAAGGGTTAATATTATCCAGGAATTAACTCACCAATAGTTCCACGTGGCAATGAGACAAAGGAGAACTTTTACCCAATATGGCAGACAATGGGGAAGCGAGACGTCAGCCCTGAGGCTCGATTCAAGTGAAAGAAAGAATCAAATGATTATATGGGAATGGACATGAATACTATGCTTATCTGTCAGTCAGTCATGGTGTCGATGAGAGCATCGTGATGGTGTAGATGTATGTATTGCTGTCAGTTTATTGTGATTAGAGGCACAAAAGCTCGATCAACTGAAGGCGGAAATTAGATGTTAACTGGTTGGTGATCGTGAAGGCTCTGACTCTCTTCCTCAGAGTCACACCTTGCTGCCTTGGCAAACGCCAGGGCCCAAATTATCGTACCGATTCTATCTTGTTCAATATGATAAATTGTATTAATATATACAATAAATTCATATATACTACATAAGACCATGCCAATATTGCTTAATAGCATATTAGGCCTTTTATAATCTTAACTTACTTACAATCTTATAATATACGATCTAGTAACACAAAAAATTTCGTACACTATCGTATTTACGATACACTCCCCCCACAAAAAATACCTGAACCCCACCTTAAACTTAAATTTGCCCAGAGGCTATCTTCTGACGCCACATGTCGACGGCGCCAGCAGCAGCGCGTCTGGGACGCGTCCCGGTCCAAGATTGATCACCATCAGTAAGAGGTGAGTCGTTACCTTGAGAATCCTCGGACCCAGCAATAACAGGTGGAGTCTCCGATTGTAAAGTGGAATCGAGCTCCAAAGCGTACAAACATGCGATAGGACGAACAGTAGTACCAGTGGCTGTCTTCAATAGCGCCACCTGCTCTACAGAGTCTTCCCCCTTGTACACCTCCAACACGCGGCCCAATTTCCAGTATAAACGAGGACTATCTTCTTTAATTATAACGACTTCACCAACAGTAGATGCCGTCGGTCTACCCAAGGGTGTAACACTCCTTTCCCTCAATGCTAGCAGATATTCATTAATCCACCTTTTTCTACAATCCTCGATTACCCTTGATATATACTGGTATCACTTAGACACCGCTGTTTCAGAGTACAACGAGGGATCCTCTAATTCTACAATGGATTGGAAATCAGATGGAAATGCAGTCAATGGTTTACCATATAGCAAGTGAGCTGGCGTTAATGGTAGTGGTTCTTGCAGGTCGGTGTACACATATGTGAGCGGACGATCATTCACGACTGCCTCTATCTCTGTGAGGACTGTCGTCAACTCACTCTTCTTTAATAGAGCACGTCCTACTACCGCTCTGAGTCCTGACTTTACTATGCCGACACACTGTTCCCACATCCCACCAAACCAAGGTGCCTTAACGGGGATGAACCTCCATTCGTACTTTCTCTCTCCCATAAAAGTGATGATTGTAGGATCACTGCTCATATCCTTTAGATATTTTGATACCTGGACATAAGTAGGAGCATTGTCGCTAAGAATGAGTTGAGGGAATGAACGACGGGCACAACACCGTCTAAATGCCAGCATAAATTCTTCGCTAGACATATTATCACATAGTTCTAGGTGTACCGCTCGAGACGTTGCACAGGTAAACAACAATATATAAACCTTCTCATGCTCTCTCGTCTTCAATGCCCCTGTGTAATCTAACCCTACAGCTTGGAAAGGTTCTATGTGCTTTACACGGCATTCAGGTAGAGGTAGAGCTGGTCCAGTTGCATATGGTTTACCCTTTAGTCTCTGGCATATTACACACTTTCTTACTACGCGACGAGCTACTTGTCGAACTCTGGGTATCCACCATGTGAGACGCAAATTTGATACAATATGACATACCCCATAGTGCTTTACTTCTTTATGTGCACGTATGATCAATAGATCAGTAACGTGATGTCTTGTTGGCATAAGTATAGGATGGTTTGTGCCGTCCATTACACCCGACCACTTCAGGCGACCCTCACACCTCATGAGGTCATTATCTAGGTGCAACCTCAATTGACGCACTAAATTAGGCATTATTGTCTTATTAGAGCTTTGCAAAGATTCTAATTCATTGGAAAAGGTTTCTGCTTGAACCCACTTGATCAAAGTTACTTCAGCTGCTTTATATTCACGAGCATCAATGTTGTGACCCCTGTTGCAGAGTTGGCCCGTTACTTTAAGCTTGATATTGGATATATTATATCTCAACACCCAAGCGACAACTCTGACTAGTTTATTATAGTCACCGAATCTTGCCCACTCTATTACTGGACCCGGTGGCTCATTTGGTTGGGCTGTAACTGCCACTGATGCCAGTGGCAGAAGTCCCTCACCAAGAGCATGCCAAATCATCCATTCATTTTCATGGAGCAGCCACTTTGGACCATGCCACCACAATTTGGACTTCACTAACTGGCTAGCCGTTATACCCCTAGTTATGAGATCACTAGGGTTGTCTTTTGTATTTACATAATGATATGCAACTCTGGCAAAAGGGCTCTAATCTCATCTACCCTATTCCGCACATAAACTGGCAGAGACTTCTTGCTATGTATCCAGTTGAGTGCGACCTGACTATCGCACCAAACGTGAACGATTTCAATATTTAACTCGCTCTCGTATGCTGCGCGTACATGTTGCACCAGACGTGCTAATAGCAGCATGGCAGTCAATTCCATTTTAGGGATAGTTACCTTTTTGACCGGGGCTACTTTAGCCCGGGCTGTAACTAAATGTGCCCGAAATGAAGTAACGACATATATGGCTACCCCGTATGCCGTGGCGCTAGCATCGCAAAACGTGAGTAGTGTAACGTCACCGAACGCCGCCACTTTACGAGGTAAAGGTTTAGTACATAGGATGTCATACTCTTTCAACAACAATGTCCCTTGGTCATTCAAATTCTCGGGCAAACTGTCATCCCATCCTATTTTGCGTCTCTAAACTTCCTGCATCAGAATCCTAGCTCTTATGGTAACGGGTAATGCTAGACCCAAAGGATAAACAAATTGCGCAACTTTGCTCAACAGACTTCTTTTTGAGTGCGCTCCCGTCTGCTGAGCAAAAGACCTTGTTTGAAAAGTTAGTATGTCATGTTTAGGTTGCCAGATCATCCCCAAATTTCTGGACTTTTCCTGGTTATGAGATGCCGTACCGTCCACCTGTATCAAACTCTGAAGATCTTCACTATTAGTAACCGACTCGCGGAGAAATAAATGTGCTTCTGTAAACAATCTACGTGCTTGCCAGTAGGTATGTAACAAATAATCCTGACTATCGCTAGAACCCTGCAAATTGTCTATATACAACCCGCGAGATAGTTTACTTGTGTCCTCATGAGTATCTGATAGATGTTTTTTTATTGTGGCATTCAACAAAAACTGTGAACATGTAGCACCAAAGAGTACGACCCGAAAACGGTAGATTACGACCGGAGTTTCAGAGTCGCTAATGTCTTTGAACCAAAGAAAGCGGGTAACATCTCTATCTTCCTCTTTTAGTTTGACCATCAAGAATGCTTTCTCGATGTCACTAGTAAATGCATACTGCCCCAGCCTAAACCGCAATAGATGTTGGGACAGATCCGACACCAAGGCCGGACCTGTCAGCAGGCAGTCATTTAGACTGGGTTACAGTTTCTTACAGTTTCTTACAGTAGATCCTCTGGAAAAAGGCAAACTAGGCCTGTGTATCCAGCTCAGTACCAGTACTTGCACTGCTGCGGTCGTATACGGTGTTGGCGGCGGCGGTAGCAGACGCAACATTTTTACTATTCTGTATTTTTGCTTTATAATCAAACTTCAAATCTTGTCTTCCCCATGCTTTATCAAGATTACTTTCAAACTCCCTTATTGATTCGGAATCGACTACATACTGGGGCAGTGCCTTCCACTCATTTACCACTCTATCACAAAATGTGTTCTTTGCCTTCTCAAGACTATTTCTTTCTTTGTAAATTTTCTTAGAGTGTCCTCTCGTTCTTGTTCCCTCCCGCATCAAGAAGATACCTTCACACACATCCTCATCATACTTTCCTGACACTATCTTAAAAGTCTCTATCATATCCCCTCTCTTTCTCCTATATGCCAGTGTCGGAAGCCCCAGTGTCCTCAACCTCTGCTCATAGCCCGCATTTTTCAACGTTGGTACTAGCTTGCTAGCTCTCCTCTGCACTTTCTCCACTGCTTCTATATCCTTTACCATATATGGAGCCCACACCTGGTTCACATATTCCAGGTGCGGCCTAACCAGCGCTGTATAGAGATTCCTGAAGATTTCTTCGTCAAGTGACACAAATGTCCTCCTTATCAGCCCTACAATTCTATTGGCTTTGTTTATCTTTTCAGCTAAATGTTCTGAGAAATTTAACTTATTGTCCATCACTACTCCTATATCCTTTTCTGCATTCACTTCCTCCATCGCTTCATACATACTGTATCCTACCTTGTCTATCTTGCTTGTCCCAATCCGCATGTACTTGCATTTTTTTGGTTGAAAAGGTATTAACCAATGCTCAGACCATCCCTTCATGCCCTCCACATCTCCTTGAAGCAAACCCACATCTTCCTTACTCCTCACTCTTCTATACAGCTTAGTGTCATCCGCATACAGGTATACCTCACTTCCATTAGTTATAACTTCAGGTAAGTCGTTGATAAATATAACGAACAGTAGTGGTCCCAACACAGATCCCTGAGGTACCCCACTTGTAATTTTCCTCCACCCCGAGCCTATTCCATTCACCAGTACCCTCTGTCTCCGATCTTTCAGGAAGGCTTCTATCCATTTCACACATTTCTCCCCTATATTATAGCTTCTAACTTTCTCTATTAACCTTTTATGTGGGACCTTATCGAAGGCCTTCATAAAATCGCAATATACCACGTCTACTACATCACCATCCTCTAGAATTTGCATCCAATCATCTACCACCTTAATTAGCTGTAGTACCGTCGACCTCCCCGGCAAAAATCCGAACTGTCTCCCACTGAAAAGTTGGTTTGATTTCATATGCTCCATTATTCCTTCTCTAATTACCGTTTCCATTAGTTTACACAACACTTGTCAAACTGACTGGTCTATAATTTCCTGGGTCATTTCTCTTTCCCTTCTTAAATATGGCTGTTATGTTCGCCTCTCTTCAGTCCATCGGGATTTGTCCTGTATTAAACGATACCTCAAATAACATTTTCAATGGCTCTACTAACATCTCACCTCCTTCCTTTATGATTCTTGGGTGTATCCCATCCGGTCCCAGGGACTTACTTCTGTTCATTTTTTCTATAGCCCTTCTTATTCTAGCATGGGAAAACTCTATTAGTTCTAGTGCCGGTGCCTGTTTGATGGGAATAGTAGGCACTGCATCATCCGACTCCACTGTTAGTACCCCCCAAAGTATTTCCCCAGCACCTCTGCTTTCTCGTTATCAGTCTCCACTCTACTCCCATCATCCAACTCCGCTACCAGCTCTGGGATCCCTACTCTTCTTGTTAACTTTTCCTGAATGTACTTCCAGAATATATTGGATTATCCTTCACATTTCTAGCAATCTCTCTCTCCCTCTCCTTCACCCCCCTCCTTGTCTCCCACCTTATTTTATTGTTTATTTGTCTGCGTTCCAGATCCACTTCTTTAGCTTCTATACTAGACCCCCTATTCTTTTTTAACAATTTTAGTCTTTCCCACAATCGTTTCTTTCTTCTAATGTCCAAAGCTTTCGTTTCATTGGCAATTCTGGGTTCGTTCTTTTCCTCAATTTTGTTTTATCCTTATATTCCCTTACTGGTACACTTTTGGATACAGCATTCTCCAGTTTGACTCTAATTTTCCTCCACATTCCTTCAGCGTCTTCACCGTTCAAGTATTCCCCCCAGTCAATGTCCAAACACCGTCTCAGCAGCTCATAATCTGCTCTATCATACATGTATATTTTTCTATTGCTTCTATTATCCCTCTCTGTTTTAATATTGCAACTAAAGCTTATACAGGCATGGTCACTACGACCTATAGGGCTATCCACATTGACATGTTCCACTATATCCTCCTCATTGCTAAAAATCAAATCAAGTACACTCCCCTGCGTCCCATCTCTATATCTTGTCATCTCTGTAATATGTTGCGTTAAAAAACTATCTCTCACTTTCTCTATAAACTTGTTTTCCAGGCTACCCTGTCCCGCTGGAGTAGTACAATTTGCTCAGTTGATCCTTGGCAAATTGAAATCTCCAATCAAAATCTTATATTTGTTCTCTCTATTATCTATTTCCTCCATTGCTTTCAGTAGGTTATCATCCTCTTCCCTACTATTATTTGGGCTTCTATATATAGAGGCAATTAGAATTGATCCTCTTGTACATTTTACTTCAATACACAAATACTCACAATACTGCTGTCTCATATCCACCTCATTAAGCTTGAGCTCTTTTCTTACATAAATAAACAGTCCTCTTCCGACCTCTGCTCTAATAGCATTCCTCTCATATAACTCAAAACCCTCCAAACTATACTCCACCAGTTCCCTTTCAATTCTAGCATTTTTTGGTCTTACTTCCTGTAAGGCTATGACATCAGGTTTTTCCTCTTCATCCTGCAACCTACATATCAGTTCTCTTTTCTTGTCCTGGGTAAACACATCCACATTACTAAACATAATCCTAAATCAATCTACCATTCCTTCAGCAACTACACCATCCCGCTCCTCCTGGGTTGTTGACCTTGGTGGGCAGAGCAGTCATACACCACCCGTATTGGTGTGGTGACGCTGTCTTTCCTCACCCCATGATGGGCCAGATAATGAACCCTTCCCTTCCTAATCGGTTCTTTTACATCGACTCTTTCAATGAAGCCCCTATCTTCATAACTCCGAAAAACATTGTCATACGCCTGGCGCGTGCTCGGTTCATTTGTTAATTTACGCTGTAATGCGCGCAAGCGACCTAATGCCAATCCATAGTTGGTTGGCAGGCTCATCTCACTGTTCTTCCAGGGTAAACTAACCTTGTATTACTTGTCTGAGGCACAGAGCTCACAGACTCTTCAAATTTCTTCAGCGCAATTTCCGAGTCATAATCGGTCTCCATAGGATTAATGCCTATGTTGATCCAAGCTCCACAGTCTTTCCAGGTCGAACTCGGCAGTCATTTTAGGGTCACTAGGTTGGGAATCCTCCCTTCCCAACTCCTCTGCCGCGGTTACAATAACTCTTAATATCGAGACCGTGTCGATCAGGACATTTGACTGTGTAGTATGCACCTTTCCGCTCATGCAATAGCCAAATTTAGTGGGGATTAAAATAATTATACCACTCATTCTTTTAAATCTAGGGTATACTACATCATAATAATGATCCACACCAAGTAGAACATGCTCCTCACTCTGAGCTCCCATGGGATCTGACAAGTTAACCCCTTTGCTACGTAATGCGTGTTCCACCTTCTTCACCCCTACAGATACATATTCTGGTAGGGTGTCTACTACGATACATGTCATAAAGTACCTGTCTTTACGGTAGAAATATGAAATCTCCGCTATCTCGTAGACTTGTTTGTCAGTAACCCCTGTGAAGCCCTGCAATCGAAGAGTCTCAGCCCCTACGATTCGGTACTTAAGTCCCATTAACCCTCTCCGACATATGACGCGATTTTGAGCCTATTGGGGATACTTTAAAGCCTTTGTTACCATCAGGGGTATTTAGAAACCTTTAGTTTAGTTACTTCAACCTCTACAGTTGTCTTTGAGTTAGCTGTGGGCAGAATACTAATTTTGGAGAGGTAATTATAAGAGTGAGAGAACTCTATTTCTTATTGCTAATCTGGCAATCTCTGCGTCATATGAGTCTGAAGGGGTTAATACGGACCTTTTTATAAAGGATCGTTGAGACCCTTGATCAAGAAGTACCCGACAAACCTAGTTACTGTCATTACCTTCCATGGGAATCTGTATTGTGGGCAATATAGTGGTGTCTTTCGTGCTACCTAGTGTCAAAGTTGTAGTACCCTCTGGTTTGACGTCTTTGACTTTGTCTGCTGTAGGACACAACTTGTCAAAGTGATGTCCTTTACAGTGGCGAAAGGGCCTTAAGTATGTAGCAGTACATTGTCCCTGCTTACCATGTTCCTTACTTAGACAACCCACACATAGCTTCAACTTCTTTGCCTGTGCTAGTTTTGCCTCATTTGTTGGGTATTTTACACAGAAACTCCATTTATGTTTGTTATTGTTACATATGTGACGCCTACCAGCGTTGGGAGAATCGCCTCTTGTTAGCCACTAGCGCTCGCCAGGGCAGTGAAATGGGCTACAGTTATCAGAGAATGTTGTTCTTTCTTTCATAGTACTTCCATTGTTACAGACACTCCAGTGGTGGTCTTTATTTTCGTCTGTGACAACGGGAAGTATTTTATATCATGAGTAGAATATAAGATGCATTGTAGTGTGAAGTTGAGAGAGAGAGCGAGCGGGCAGCCAGGGGGTAGTGAGTGTTGCCTACCTCCTCCCTCCTCCTCGCTCGGAGGAGTTTCCCGCCCGCGCTGGCTTTCTCTCGTCTTTGATTGGCTGGTGGTTCTTGGCGCGTCCTAGGGGCCTGCTGCCTTGTGACGTATCGGCCTGTGATTGGCCGACCAACATGCCTTTGTGGGATCCTGAGGGTCCCGAGGAGCTACCCTCCTCAGAGCAGGCTAGGGACGCACACGACTAACATCCATTTTACAACTGTCCCCCATATCTCCACCATTCTGATACTGTCTCTCTCACTCAACTTCCTTTCTTTCATTCCTCTAATCTTTTAACGTCACAGCACTCCCTTTGGGTTCTGTACACGATTTCATATCGGCCCATCGTATTGTGTGCGTCGCTCTCATATATATTTCCATGTATTAGAATAGGCTATAAGGGTTCTTAGTCTATGGAGGTTTGATGACTCTGTGTGTGTCTCCCCCAGTGTCCTTAGTTTATGGAGGTTTGATGACTCTTCGTGTGTGTCTCCCTCATTATCAGTAGTGCTCTGCTGGGTTATTTAATGCTAGACTGGGATAAGGTTTCTGTTGTCGTTGTCAGCGATGTGTGTACGGTTTGCTTATACCTACACGACTTCGACGGTTTCTGTGGTAGCCTAGGTTGTCCTTTTGGTTGTGCCTTTTGCGAGTGCAGCATCGTGTTGTAAGAGGGCATTAGCCTACTACCTTATAACACAGTGCTGCCTCTTTGCTTGACTTTAGAGGGATCGCCAGGGTAGAACCAGATACTTGAGATCTGGATCTACCAAGAGAGCATCCCCGTCATTAACGTAACTTTAATCATACCGCCTTAAGGACAACGCTAGGCTATGAGCCTGTCTTGCTAAGCTACAGTTTCCTAACCTTGATATCCCAGCTAGACTTTATTCGCCGAGCAGACACTAGTTAGGACATGAGCTCTTTTGATATGTACGCATTATTATTCACAGTATTTATTAGTCTAGGTTGTTGTTGAGTTGCACAACCATAGCAGACTGTTTCGTTGATGAGGAAGTACTTCTTTTAGTGTCGAGCATTACTGCCGTTGCGCATTTATAATATTCTTGTGTCAGTTAACATTATAGGTCCTACCTTTTAGTGTATTCAGTCTACACGTGTGGTGTCCTGCCTCCTGCCATTATATAATTTAAGATACGAGCATCTTATGAGCATCAGACTTTCTTCAGAAGTTTTCAGGTCTATGCTGTAGGACTATACTTCACTTTCTTTCAGATAGGAGTGAAGAGTTTATTGTTGTTTAGAGTAACTGTATTGAAGCATCTTTTTATTGTATTAAATCTTGCAGTGATTTAATTGATCTTTCCATAGCTCCCCTTTTATGCATTTTAACGTAACTTGCATCTTGTTTGTTATCAGGCTATACCAGTGTGGGTTAGCCTGAAGTAGAGTACATTTATGCCCAGTTAAGGATACCCCGTTATCGCAGATTAACTCTGGAGGGTATAGGTGTTTTTGTTCGCCGGCATATAAGTTCGAGGGTTTGGATCTAGCGTACCGTTGTTGCATAGTGCCCTATTACTAGTCCAATCATTAAGTGCCCTTGTTTTATTCGTAGCCCCGGTCGTAACACATAGCTTGCATAGAATCTGAGCAGGTTTCTTATAATATGTACCCTCTTTCTTTTCTTTAGTCCCCACCGTCATGCTTACAGTTCCCCTCATCTCCACATTCCCACTCCCTCCCGACACATACATTCTCCCATTGTTCAACTGTAGATTACTAATTTCTTTACTGAACTGAGTTTTGAACTCCCCCAGATCAAACGATCTCACCTTGTCAAATATTGCCATAGGAAGCTTCTGAGGTAAGATAATGACTATCATTTCCTGTGTGGTGAGCCCTAGGGTGTCTAGCGATCGAGTATGGCACTCCATATTTGCCCTAAAATTTGCTAACTCCTCAACCTTATACTGTGGTTCTGCGAGCTTTAACTAGGCAACGACATGGGCCATCTCCAGCTGCTCTTGATCCCCATATGTGGACTGTAATAATTGTACTGCCTCCAGATAGCTATCACCTACTACCGCAAAACCCTCTATCAAATGTAAGGCCTCTCCTTCCATTTGTCCTTTTAGGTAGTGAAACTTACGGACATTATCCAAAGAGGATTCATGTACTGTAGACCGAAATACATCCCAAAAAGCTAACCACTCAGTCAATTTTCCCCGAAATGTAGGAAGATTGAGCTTTGGGAGGTGCACAGTGTGTTTCGGGTCAACCCTTCTATGGGCTTCGTTCTCGCCTCCCTTCTTATTTGCGACAGCGCGCTGTAATAGGTGCTTCGCTTTAAAGACAGGTTCATTATAGAGGGCGCGATTATCACACTCTGCAATTATCTCTTCCTCTTCTGTCATGCCTGCCACAATCACCTCACTTAGAGCCACAATACGACTGTGGGTAGCCTGGACATTGTCTAACCTAGCCTCTAATTCCTCGAGGTCAGCAGTAGTGATGAAAGCATTGACATCAATAATTAACCTATTTAATACTCCCCGAAGTCCCGCCCTCTGATTTTTAGGGGCTTTGCTCAGCACCCCACTAGACTGAGTCTCTTCCGGTTTACTCATTTTGCTTGTAAGCTTGTAGGCTATTTACCTAAAATGTTACAAATACAACGGCAAAATAGTAGTCTAGTTAAGAGATGCCGACCGGCGGACTTCTATGTTATGGAGAAAAAATAGCACACAAAATAGCAATACCCACACTAAAGGGTCATATTGAACAAGAAAAATATTAGGTCAGGTCATGTGTCACAGGAAGTCTGAAATGAAAAAGAAAATTATTGGGGGAAGATGATGGGTGGGATGCAGGACTTAGGCAGGTGAAACAACGCGACCCTGCATTCCGGCTCTAACCATCGCTTGGCTAGCCCTACCAGTTTATCATAGAATTGTTCCTGCATCCTGTTTAATGTCCCCTTGCTCATTGCCATAAAAAATCCCTTACTGATAGCTAATTCCCGAGGTCTGGGCACCAATGTGGTATACTATCAATGGGTTAAATATCTCTAAGCTATAATAATTCAAACAGAATCAATCTGAATTAAATTACTCCATATCTAAATTAAATTCAATCTGAAACAAGCTAATTTATATCCAAAGGTCTCACATAATAAATTATATATAAAGTAAGGTTATAAGGGTTAATATTATCCAGGAATTAACTCACCAATAGCTCCACGTGGCAATGAGACAAAGGAGAACGTTTACCCAACATGGCGGACAATGGGGAAGCGAGACGTCGGCCCTGAGGCTCGAGTCAAGTGAAAGAAAGAATCAAATGATTATATGGGAATGGACATGGATACTATGCTTATCTGTCAGTCAGTCATGGCGTCGATGAGAGCGTCGTGATGGTGTAGATGTATGTATTGCTGTCAGTTTATTGTGATTAGAGGCACAAAAGCTCGATCAACTGAAGGCGGAAATTAGATGTTAACTGGTTGGTGATCGTGAAGGCTCTGACTCTCTTCCTCAGAGTCACACCTTGCTGCCTTGGCAAACGCCAGGGCCCAAATTATCGTACCGATTCTATCTTGTTCAATACGATAAATTATATTAATATATACGATAAATTCATATATACTACATAAGACCATATCAATATTGCTTAATAGCATATTAGGCCTTTTATAATCTTAACTTACTTACAATCTTATAATATACGATCTACTCGTCCTACGCCGTGCAGCGGGAACGACCGTGACGTCACAGAGACGTACGGTAACACAAACAATTTTGTACACTATCGTATTTACGATATCCTCATTTGATTTGGTACAAGTATTACATATACAAGGCTCATGATTATTGGCTTAACCCATCCAGTACCAGCATTGGCCCTAATCCGTCAGTAGGATAGAGTAACAATAGTACCAGCAACGGCTGTCATCCGTCACTAGTAATTGGCCCTTGTTCCTGCTAATATCGAGCGGGAGCCGCCAACATGACTTGAAAGCAATGCTGCTACCCTCTAGCCACACAGTCACTCAGTCACCCTTCAGCTGTTCTGGTAAGAGGATGCCGTCATGCCACGGATGAGTTTTTTTGGCCAGCATGGCTGGTACTGAGGGGCTCATATATAGCAAAATGCTCTGGTATGGAATGGGTTAACAAAGACATGAATTATTGTAAATTAATTACTGATTGACTTATTTCAAATAAAAGCTCTATGATATGTTCAAGAGAAAATGTGTATACAGTATATGTTGTCGATTTAGTAGATAAAATAGCAGTGATAAGTGAATAAATAATTACTGATATCATAAGTATTACATTATAAAAGAAACATATAGAGGAGAGAGTTACAGTGGGTATGAATATGACATTGTACATAGGAGAGGGAGTTACTGAGGGGACGAGAAATACAGAGAGAGAGAGACTTTGAGTTAAGAGATAGTTTTATGGAGGGATTTCCTGTGACTGTGATCTCCGAAACGTTTGGTTAAATGATAAAGAAGGTAATATTAAATACGTTCATCAATATGCTGGTTGTCCTTTTCCTGGTGAGACTTTGATTCCCAAGAGGTAAAACCATTGCAGACATTCTACTATCAAAATATGGCGAACCCACGATGAGATGCTACAGGAGAACCGAACAGATTTCTTTAAGGGAGCCCACCTAGCTTTTGTTTTCTCTTTCTCTCCATCTCTCTTTACCTTATATCCATTTGGCCCCATTCAGCCTACTGTTTTAAGACATTTACCCCCATCCAGGTGTCAATATTTTCCTGGCGGGCGGTAGCGAGCCAGCATATACTGTATATATTTTTGTTTTGACAGCAAGCTAAATTTGTACATTTTCCGATAGAAAATGTCTCCGGCGAAGCCGGATTTCTCCATATAATGCTGGCTCGCTATCGCTCGCCAGGAAGAAATCGACACCTGGATGGGGATAAACTTCTAAAAACAGTTGGCTGAAAGGGGCTGAATGGATACAAGCTAGGGAAAGAGAAAAAAGGAGAGAAAGAGAAAAAAAGTCGGTGACTGAGAAAGTTGATTAGGACCTCTCCTTCCTCAGAGCGTATGGCCAGACTATGACTATGGCCAGATCCCAAAATCCATTAGGTGTTAAGTCCATGACCCTTACCACACACTCACCTACAGATTCTGGCTTTTTCACCTTTAAGGTGTAGAAATTAGGAAGCATAAGAATAAACTCTGTAGACTTAACAAAGAATTGGAAAAATATAAAATAAGCTACGCACTTTGGTCTTCTTTTTTTCAATTATTATCATAAATGCTTTCTTGCCATTATTGAAAACTATGTTGAAGTAAAGATTAAGGAGGTTTTAATTACACACTCCCGCAAACTCAAACCTTTAGGCATTGATATCAATAGTTCTGTTGACAAAGATAGAGTAATTTTCAACCGATCATCTAGATCCATGTCTAAGCGAGAGAAAGAAGTTTTATCTCTGGGTTTAGACTTTGCTCTCCCTCCCATCCGTATCATTTATGATACATTATTTTTAACTTTTGAAAAATCATGCTACACTTTAAAGACTTGTAACATGTATAAGCAAAATTGAACATATGTATAGCACAATATTTGTGCTTTAGCTATGAATGTTTTTAATCATCATTGAAGTTCATTGCAAGTACGTTAATGAACAGGAAGATGATAATAACATTCACATTGTTTAAAAGTCACTTAAAGACGATGATAACAGAATAATGACTCGTCCTGATAAGGGTAGAGATATAGTAATTATGCATGAATTAGATTATGATTCTAAACTTAACCAAATTGTCACCTCTAAGTTTAAGCATATAAATGACGATATACCCTCTACCATTCTTAAGCATGAAAATCGTCTTCATAGAACACTTCGCTCTCGCATCAGCTACATAGTTGTCGATAATATTAATCCAGTGTATGCTTCATGTTCTAAACCGGTAACATATATGGATTACCTAAAGTCCATAAGACTAACACCCAATTAAAACCTATCGTTTCAGCTACGGCACTTTTAACCACCATACAACAGGTGAGGGCTGGTCCTATCCAGAGTGAGGTTTGGCATCCTCTACCCAACCTTAGCCGTTTCTGTCTGTCTCTTTTCCTGTACTGCTTTTCCTTTTAGGTGCTGACGAGATCACCAAATTGAATGGCACTGCAAGGGGGGCTACGAACGGTGGGGGCATTGGCCCAGGGATGCAACCCTGTGGGCTGATGATCCCCTCCCCTGCTGCCCTCTCAGAGACATATCTCATTTCACCTTTGCCCCTTCGGGGACCCGAGCATCTGGAGCGGCTTTGGTTCACCAGACTTGGGACTGTTCGGCCAGATAGTCTGGGGAACTACAACAACAACAACAACCACAGTACAGAAAAATTCTTTGTCCCTATAATATGCCCACTCACCACCAATCAGTTCACCGTTTCGAATTCAACAGACTTTGTCAAAGATATTACCTCGCTCAGTTTCGATCATCCAGTCACTCTTCCTAGTGTTGATATATAGGCTTATCTTTGTTCACAAACTTCCATTTAGATGACACAAGCAATCGTATTATTAACAATATTCCTAGCTCTACTCTATCTTCATTAAATATATTATAATATATTAATATGATATATTTTTAGAATAATGTTTAGTTTCATTCTCAAACTATTGTCAAGCAATGTCACATTATGAACATTGATATTGAAAGTTCTTTTATCCATTTTTTTATTTCATAGGTGTGATGATGACGTAAGGTTATGTCGAAACGTCAACAAAAAATATAGCATGATTGTGGTAGCAAATCTGGTGTTTTCCATCATTATCCGCCTTCGGTTCCCTTAAAATAAATGTATTCCATACTATATATATATATATATATATATATAGTTTTCTTATATGTCCTTTTATTTATATTTAATGTAATTATTCTTGGTTCTTGTCTCAAATAATATGAAAAGCAAAAATAATATTTTGAAGCTAAAAGAATTTTCTTCAGCTTAGGAAATCACTAGAAGTAATATTAACACATGCTGTGAAAGAGAATGCTTCAAAGCATGGAAAAAGGGAGGCAGCAAGGAGGAATACCATCAGCTAAACGAACTGCCAAGAGTTATTTACAATGCTAAAAAAGGCATTAAGGACCTGGTCCTCGAACAAGTGTGTAACACTGACAATCCCAATGGGATCTTCAACCTAGCTAGGCGAGTTAAAAATTACAGTAGGGATATTATAGGTGAACAGTGTGTTAGAAACGATAATGGGAAAATTGTGTATGCAGAAAATGAAATCAGAGAAGCATGGAAGGCACACTATGAATGATTGCTAAATATAGAGTTTCAATGGGATAAGGAACAGCTTAGTATCGAAAAACCAATATCAGGACCCCCTCTGTTGATAGCACCAGCTGTAGTGAGCGACACAATCAATAAAATGAACGACGGTAAAGCTCCAGGGTGCTCTGACAATTGTTGCTGAGATGATAAAAGCCTCAGGGGAGACTGGTGTTAGCTTAGTCACTGAGATGATAAACACCATTATTAAAGTTGATAAAATCCCCGAGGATTGGCACAAAAGTGAAATAGTAAATAATACAAAGGAAAAGGAGATGCGCTAGATAGAGGTAATTATAGGGTCCTGGAAATGCTTGACCAAATCATGAAGGTCTGCGAGAGTCTTTGAGGGTTTGATCAGGCAAAGCATCTCCATTAATGATATGCAGTTTGGTTTTATGCCAGGACGTGGTACAACCGATGCTATCTTCATAGTCAGGCAGATACAGGAAAGATACTTACTAAAAGGCAGAGATCTTTACCTTGTGTTTGTAGACCTGGAGAAGGGCTTTGACAGGATGCCTAGAGATGTTGTGCAGTGGGCTATGAGGAAACTTGGTGTGGAAGAGAGGCTGGTGCGTGTGATAATGAAGATGTATGAGGATTCGCTAACTGCGGTGATGGTGAAAGGTGTACTGGTTGAGGAGTTGACAGTCCGTATTGGAGTTCATCAGGGTTCAGTGTTAAGCCCTCTCCTCTTTATTATGGTCCTGGAGGCACTGTCTAGAGTTTTTAGATCCGGACTCCCGTGGAAACTGTTTTATGCAGACGATTCAGTCCTAATAGCTGACAATGTGCAAGATGCTGAGGCCAAATTCAGAAGATGGAGAGAGGGCATGACGAGCAAGGGTTTAAGAGTCAATTTTAACAAAAACCAAGGTTATGCATTGTAGATTGAGAAGAGGCAATGTGGAAAAGAGCGGTGCATACCCATGCAGTGTGTGGAAAGGGTGTGGGCACTAACTCGATTCGATGTAGCATCTGTCAATGTTGGGTGCACCATGGGAGTAAGCGCTGTAGTAGAATAAAAGGACCCCTGCCGAAGGATAAGTCAGAAATCGAGAAATTTGAGTGCGTAGTATGCAAAGGCGATCTTGTGTTAAATGATGATCCTGTGGCTGTGAATTTTGGAAATGAGTCATTGGAGCTGGCGGACAAGTTTTGTTACCTAGGAGATACCATCTCTGCCGGTGGTGGGGCCGAAGCTGCCACTGTCGCTAGAATTAGATATGGCTGGGAGAAGTTCAGAGAACTGCTGCCAATTCTGACCATGAAAAGAATGCCTCTCCCCCGGAAGGGAAAGGTGTATGCCTCATGTGTTAGAAGTGCAATGACGTATGCCTCAGAAACATGGGCAGTTAAAGTAGAGGATGTCAACAGAATGGAACGTAATGAGATGAGAATGGTGAGATGGATGTGTGGGGCCAGGCTGCAGGATAGAATAACAAATGATGAGCTGAGGAGACGTTTAGGTATAAAGAGTATTAGCGAGGAGATGCGCACAAGTAGACTGGGATGGTATGGACATGTGGAGAGAATGGATGAACAACATTGTGTGAAAAGATGCAGGTCTGCGATTGTGGAGGGAGCTGCACCAAGGGGAGGACCGAGGAAGACCTGGGATCGGACTATACATGCCGATCTCAAATCCAAAAACTGGACAAGTGAAGCAGCCCTTAACAGGGTTGCCTGGAACCCGCCATTAGGACAAGAGACTGAAACTGCACATACAGTATGTGTGGAGCACTCAGTCTTAAAATGTTATGTATATATGTATGTATGTATGTATGTATATGTGAGTGTGTGTGGGTATGTGTGTGTGTGTGAGAGAGATAAATGAGAAAGAGAGAGAGAGATAAAAGATTAATACAGATTATAGCTCTGTTAGTCATTTTATCTACCATATCCTGCATCAACTCAAAGACTTAATGCAATGTCTCCATGATCCATTTAACGTTAGTGCTGTGTTTTATAGTGATAAATACGAGATACCTCCAAGCCTTCATTCCGTGTTTTCCTAGGCTTGTGACCCAATGCCCTTCCTGTTTACATGTGGGGTAAGAGTAATGCCGGGGATGTAACGGTGGATACATGTTCACACTTCCTGTACACATAAGCACACATACATACAAGCACAAATACAAAACACTGACACACACACACACACACATACATACAAACACATATACAAACATAAAGACCAAAACACACAGAAACACACACACACACTAAGCTAAGCTAAGCTAAGCTTTTGCGGTATCTAGTAGCCACAATATATGGGCTTGAATATATGATTTAAGACAAGGTGTATTTCAACCTGTTTATAGCACGCAACATTATTGGAACTTACTGCTGCAGGAGGTTAGAATATAGTAGAGTATATTTTCTTTCTTTGTTTAGCATATTACTGTATAGCAATAGCTGGTCTACCTGGAATAAACTTCATTTGAAAGTTAAACCCTTTCAGTATACGAGGACGCATTCTTCATTTCATTCTGACTGTGAGTAGAAGATGTATTAGCTTAGGAAGGAGCTGTGGGAGTTAGAGGGTTAACAGGGATAGTTTGTACCCCTTTGATCACGAGAGATCCTTCCTAAACTGCATAAGATCGTCAAATAATAGTCAACATATAATAAAGGAATGCATCCTCGAAAACTGAAATGGTTATAAAGAAGTAATATGCTATTATGCATACTTTGCTTTGAGTGTATTGTACTGTACCATCTCTCATATGTTTACCTAGAATATCTGGTTTGTGGTAAAGAAAGAGTATAACATCTCAGAAGTAGAAGATATGGATAAAGTATCCATCAACTCTATGCCACCGCACGTTTCAGTCAAAGAAGGGCACTTTATCTGCTCTCTCCTCCATACACTTGTGCCCTTCTTACTTGCATTATGCCAACCAAGGACAATGCCTAGTCTGTAAGTCCCCTGCTGATTTTTTAAACGGCGAAATTGCATGTTGCACCAGCACTTCTGTGTTTTGAACCAGACCTACAACCACAAGCAAAAGAGACTGGGAGCAACTTACTGTGTGTCCGCACCAGTAACTATGTAGACTTCAGCTACTATGACAGATACTATGGGACTGGTATACTTTATTAAAACACTAACAGATTGACTATTACATCACAGAGTTCTGTATCATCATCTTCACCATAACGAAGCCCTATGTCACTGTTATCAAAGCTGAGTCACCCTTTGAATCAGGGCAGCTTTGAGGCTTCACGGGTGTCATATCCTGAGAGCTGTGGTGGGACTTGGCTCAAGATACCAAACAAGCTTGGTTGTATCTCCGGGTGAACTTGATTACATGTCTCATCTTTCCTGTGCCGTCGTTATCGTTGTTGTCGTCGATAATGTAATTTCTTGAACCCATGAATGTACCTATTATGGTATCCCCTAAGCATTTATATATATTTTGTTTGCCTTGAAAATCCTTGTAGCTCTCTCTGCCAGGCCCCGTCTATCTCCGCTCTCTCCTAAATTATTCCTTGTAACTCCTTGAAACTCTTGTAACTTTCTCTGGCAGGCACCTTGTAGCTCCCCTCTCTCCTAAATTATTCCGTGTAACTCCATTTTACACCATGTAATTACTTGTAATTCCTTGAAAATCATCTTCATTCTCTCTGGCAGGGCCCTTACGTCTCGCCTCTCCTAAATTATTCCATGTACCTTGTTTTATTATCTCCTTGTATTTTTTTGTGTGTCTCTTTGGCAGGCTCCTTATGTGGATGGAGTCCATTTGTACCAGATGGGAGCAAGATTTGGCCTCCTGCTTCATGACGCAGTAAAGGATTTTTGAAAAAGAAACAAGAGTCAACCGAGACTACCAGGGATGAGGATCGAGGGCAGCGAGGACCGAGGACAAACAGGTGCGTAAATGTAGATCCAACCAGAACCAAAAATTTGAATAAAGAGCGTTCCGTGAATTCTAACTCCACAACTTTAAAGGTTTTCTATGCAAACACCTGTAGCATGCGCAATACATTTTCAGATTTAGAGCTACTAGTGTTTACAGAAAATTATGAAGTAATTGGCATAACAGAATCTTGGCTATTACAGAAGACTGAGACTTTTTAGCAGAGTATTCACTTCCCGGTTATGTTATGTTTGAGAAAAAGCCGAATTAATAAAAGTGGAGGTGGCATTTTATTTGTTATCAAAGAATGTCTTAACTCGATCCTCTTGTCAAGACCTCAAAATGTGAACGTCGACACATCCTTTGTGCTAATAAATTATAATAAAGGTACAAAAATAATGCTTGCATTAATATACAGACCTCCAGCTCAATCAGTGCAAACTGACCGAGAAATTTATGAGCAAATTTCAGATGTAAGTAACTCGCAAGATATCGTAATTTTGGCGCCTTCAATGACCTGTGACCAAGTGGGGACAAGACCGGAATGCAAACTTGCAAGAGAGTTCGCTCTATCAATTTGATAGATCTCCGACCTGTGGAAGTAACGTCCTTGACCTTGTTCTTGCAAGAAAAGAATAATTGATACGGTAGAGAATTTGAATGTTAGTGATGAATTCAGTAATAGTGACCATCATATTATAATTTTCCATTCAAAATTTAATAGCAACAAACTCAATGCCAGCATAGAGAAGGTACCAAATTTCAAGAGAGCAAACTTCCGTAAACTTAGAGCAATACCGATTGTAGTTTTCTGATTAACAATGATGATATAAATCAATCAAGGAAATTATTCACCACAACTTACTCAAACGCAGTACCTGTACTGCTGTAGTGCATACCATAAAAAAACGAAGATCAGTGCATAATAAAAAACCTAAGCGGTAAAATAAAGAAATAGCGGCGTGTCTATTTGCCAAAAAGAATGCTCATGATAGATTAAACATTTCCGATGACCAGGAAAATAAAGCGATATTCATAGATCTACGACGCTACAATTGCCAGTGTCGTGGGAGGGAGTGTCGATTTTGCTCTCCGGTATAGGGCATTTTACCATGGAGATAATGGAGATAAATAGACAATACTTCGCCAACGGACCTAGTTCGTCATAGTGAATAAATTGAGTACAACAAATATTAAATTACGACCAGTATAGTGAAGAAAAGCCTGTTTTAGTGTTGTTTCCAACGGTTTTTCAAGTAGGTGCCCAGGAAGAAATGCTGACCTGGCGAAAATCGAATTGCCACGAACGTCAATCGTAATAATGTATACGCGTTTCCTCTGAACGTATATCAATAGTGGCTAATCCAGTAGTACCAATAATAAAATTTAAAGTTAAATCCAATTATGTTAAAAGGGTTAAAAGTTATCAAGTAAAAATATATGTGAATCTAGGCCTATAGTAAAAAAATACAAACGGTCACCCACACAGTGCAAACACTCTCACCGCGGCCGCCATAGTGCCTCCCTCCACACGACACCCTCCCCCTAGTTCAAACTAGTACCGAACTAATCATTCAAATACCTGGCTAGATACACAAATAATATAATGGAGATAAATAGACAATACTTCGCAAGCGGATATATGTTAGTCATAGTGAATAAATTGAGTGCAACAAATATTAAATTACGACCAAGCAAGTGAAGAAAAGCCTGTTTTAGTGTTGTTTCCAACGGTTTCTCAAATAGGTGCCAGTGCTCTGATGCCAGGAAGAAATGCTGACCTCGCGATAATCTAATTGCCACTAACGTCAATCGTAATAATTTATACGCATTTCCTCTGAACGTATATCAAAAGTGGATTATAAAGTAGTATCAATAGCTAAAGTGAAAGTGAGATTCAGTTCTGTTAAAATGATAAAAGTTATCAAGTGAAAATAAATGAGAATCTAGATTAAATGATACAGACTGCCACTCACATAGTGCCAACACTCTCCCATCGCGCCCGCTCACAGTACCGGTACCTCCCTCAACACGACACGACTTTATTTTCAAAAGACTTGCTAAACAAAAAGTCAAAAGCCCAAATCTCAGACCCCTTACGTAAAATTGGACCCAAAATAGTCCACAAAATAAGGAAGGCGAAATAGGGATAGACGGAAAATATATATTAAAAGTAGAAGGCCCTTATTGGCACCATATCACCAGGGAGACGTTAACCCCTCTCTCTACTAGTCCCTACCCGTATCGAACTAAACATTCAAATACCTGGCTAGATACACATCTAATAGTCAAACTTCCCAGCCCTCCTGACTAATTGTTTGGCCCACAAAAAAAAAAAAAAAAAAAAAAAAAATATCATACAGCCTAAACGATACTTTAAACAGCCATACGTTAAAATATTAATACCAATAAAATCGCCTCCCTACAACCCCTCCGCTGGCTGACCTTGGCGAGCCGGCACTACAACAACGCCACCACCCCAGCTCCTCCTCAGGTCACCCACACAGCACCATGCGTCACAACCCTCCACCCTCCCCACCACGATATATAAATCGGTAAAAAAAGAAAAGAAAGGAAAGTAGACTAAACTACGATCAAAGATGGATACCAATACATGTACTAAATGTAAGCAAAAGTCCGAGGACCAAACTGCCAAACGTGAAGAATGTAAATTGCTATTTCATCAACACTGCATGGGTAAACACAACAAAGGAAAAAAAAGGACTTACATGTGTAAATCACTTCAATTAATTAAATGAACTTAAACTAAAGAAAATGCTGAAAGACGCCCCTGTTATGCTACAAGAAGAACTTACTGATGTAATGGAGAAAATTGGCCAAAAAAGTCCAAATGGCCTTGCTAAATGAAAATATTTCACCCCGTTCTGACAACAAAACAAAGTCCCCAACAAACTTAACATCATGCTCGCGATTCATAGAAGATCTTAGTTACTGGCTGTCACACTACAGTGATACATTGTCACCTGTGTGCGCACACTCTCCCTCACGCACAAATACACATAACTCTCAGCCCCCTACACCCCCACGTAACTCTCAGCCCCACACACCCCCACGTGACTCTCAACCTCAATTGGCCCCACATTGCCCTTCACAACCAACCACACCCCCACAAGTTACCTCTCAGCCACCTCCGCCCCCTCCACCCTCTATCTGCCCAACTGAGACCCTTCTGTCACCCCAAACCACCGCCCACTCTTGTTTGCAAATATACAAGGCCTAAAAAACAGAACCACAAACAAAGTACCATTTATTAGGGGCCTGCTAGAAGAAGGAAACGCTATATTTGCGGCTCTCACAGAAACTCACATTAAAGATCAAGAGGATAGTGAAATATGGATTCCTGGTTATAACCTACACAGGGCAGACAGAACGCATAGAACACGTGGAGGTGTAGCCTTGCATATACATGACTCACTGAAATGTACTGAATTCCTAAATAACAGTAATGAAGTGGTGGAAATACTGGGAGTTAAAATAGAATCCATAAATTTAGCAGTTATAGTAACATACAGGCCTCCGGACTCATCCCTAGAAGAATTCAAAACCCAGCTCAACAAAATAAAATCAGAAGTGGAAACCCTGGGGAACCCAGCACCAAATATTATGTGGCTAGGACACTTTAACCTACCAAACATTAAATGGAGACATCTAGAAAACCAGGTAGTGGCAAATAACACAGGAGAAGCAAATACAAATACGAGAGAGCTTTTTAAACTTTGCGACTTTTTTAGTCTTACCCAGCATATTGCCGAACCCACACGGGAAAACAATATCTTAGACGTGGTCTTCACTAACAACGACTCTCTAGTACACAGCATTAACATACCGGACACAACATACTCAGGTCATAAACTAATTTAGATCAAAACAACCTTAGCAAGTGTACAGACAACCTCAGAATCGAGCCCAAAAACCGGCCCTTTCAGTTAATTTAACTTCAATAACAAAAATATTAGGTGGGAAGAGGTAAATCAAGAAATGGAGGAAATAGACTGGGAAGATTTAATGAATAACCTGACACCAGCAGAATATCTAGTCCTAATAACAGAAACCATGACCCAAATTTGTAACCACCATATACCTGCAAGACAAACAAGACGAAGAAGCAAACAGGATCGGGAAAGAAGGAAGCTGTACAGAAGAAGAAAATTACTCACACAAAGGCGCACACATCAAAATCTACAGGATAGACAAAAGACCAAAATAGATAGAGAAATTGTGGAAATTGAACAAAGACTAAGAATATCATATGAACTACAACATATGGAAGAAGAGAGGAAAGCTATTGCAGGTATAAAGGAAAATTCCATGTACTTCTTTTCATATGCCAAACAAAAGGCGAAATCAGCATCAAACATCGGCCCACTATGCAAAGGGGATGGTTCATTCACAGGGGACAAAAGGGAAATGAGCGAACTCTTACGCCGGCAGTATGAAATGGCCTTCAGTGAACCTGATGAAACAAAAGCCATCAGAGACCAAAATATATTTTTCATAGAAACCTCCCACACGGAAACCCCCCAGATGCTGGATATTGATTTCGGTCCAAAAGACATAGAAGAGGCCATTTCCAACATGCCATCCAACTCGGCACCAGGCCTGGACTCATGGAATTCGATCCTAATGAAGAAATGTAAGGAAAACCTCTCAAAACCCCTGGCTATAATGTGGAGAAAGAGGCTAGACACTGGTGAAATACTAGATAGCTTAAAAAACGCAATAATTGTCCCGCTGCATAAAGGAGGGAGTAAAGCACTACCAAAAAACTACCGCCCGGTAGCTCTAACCTCCCACATCATTAAAGTTTTCGAGCGAGTCCTGCGAAGCAAAATCTCAGCATTCATGGAGGCAAATGAACTACACAACACCGGTCAACATGGGTTCAGAGCGGGAAGATCATGTCTCTCACAACTTTTGGAACATTATGACAAAATTCTTAAAGCACTAGAAAAAAAGAAAAACGTTGATGTTATCTACACCGATTTTGCTAAGGCATTTGATAAATGTGACCATGGTATAATAGCCCACAAACTAAAAGCAAAAGGTATAACGGGGAAAATCGGACGGTGGATATACAATTTCCTCGTAAACCGGAAACAATCAGTAGCAGTAAACCAAGTCACATCTGAGCCTTCGGATGTCAAAAGCTCAGTGCCCCAAGGAACAGTTCTGTTCCTCATTTTAATTTGCGACATAGATACCAACACAAGACACAGTACGGTGTCGTCTTTTGCGGATGACACAAAACTAAGCAAGATAATAAACACACAAGAGGACACGGGCCAGCTGCAGGAAGACATAAATGTAGTGTTCCACTGGACCAGGGAAAACAATATGCAATTCAATGAAAAAAAAATCCAATTAATAAGGTACGGAGATAATAATATTGTTAAAGAGAACACAAACTACCTAACAGAATCTAACCACATAATAGAACGGAAAGACAGTGTGAAAGACCTTGGGGTGTTAATGTCTGAAAATATGGGTTTCAAAGTACATAACCAGGTCAAAGTTGCGGCTGCGAAACGTTTAACGGGTTGGATTCTGCGTACATTTAAAACACGCGGTGAATTACCTATGATAACGCTCTTCAAATCTCTAGTGCTAGAATACTGTAGCGTATTAACATCCCCATACAAAGCATGTGAAATAAATTACTTAGAGAGTGTACAAAGAAATTTCACTTCGCATATAAGTTCGGTAAACAGCTACACTATTGGGATCGTTTAAGAGCACTGAAACTGTATTCGCTAGAACGTAGAAGAGAACGTTATCTAATAATATACACGTGGAAAATCGCAGAGGGTTTAGTACCAAACCTATAAATTCCGATAGTCATGAAATTCAGTGATAGGAGAGGCTGGGAATGCAATATCCCCCGGATGAATAACAGGGGTGCTATGAGCTCTCTGCGAGACGGCTGGTTATCACACAGAGGCCCACATCTCTTCAACAAACTCCCACGGCGAGTAAGAGACATGAGGGGCGTCTCTTAAGACAACTTCAAGAGAGCCCTCGATGTCGAACTGCAAAGAGTGCCAGACGAGCCCATCTTCGCAAGGGAGCATGATGTCTCTTCAAACAGTCTGCTGCACCAAAACACAACCCACAACGAGGGGCGACGCGCTCCTCGGTGCTGCTAGGAGAGTGGCGAACACAACCTTAGGTAACCGTAGGTAGGCTAAGCTAAAAAGTTAATTAATCAAAGTAAAAACATGCTAGAGATACTGTATATGTTGCAAATCAAAGCAAGACAAACCTGAAAGAATTTTAGTTACATCTGGAAGAAGAAGGTAGTGACTTTAACGATAGGACCGTTAATTGATGAAAATGGAGACTACACTAGAGATGAAGCAAAAATAAGTAATGCTCTCAACACCTTCTTTGCATCAGTTTTTGCTACAGAAGACCTTACTAATATCCCTACAACATCACCAGCACAACTAGACATTTTGGATGTTCTTAGCAATATCAGCATTACAGAGAGAGAGGTACTGAGATGTTTAGATAAACTCAAGGAAAATAAATCACATGGACCCGATACTATCTCACCTGAGTTCTTAAAGAAGCTAAGTTCGGATGGGACAATTATATGAACAGGGAGGAAATTCATACAAGTTTATGGAAGATAGGCGGGGTGCATATTGATCATTCCTCAGGGCATATTGGGGAAGAGGTGGTGTGAGGGGCTATAGGAGAGGGAGTTAGTCGGAGCAACATTATATGGGTGTAGGGGGGGTGTAGCAGAAGTTGGTGCGGAAGGCTGAGTTTGGTAGGTCTGGGGGACTGGGTTGTTTTCGGCATGTTGAGATTGTGTAGGGGTGCGACTGAGGACACAAATTTGACCGGAAGCATCATGGGAAATTGTCAGTAGTTTCCAGATGATAGCAAAATCCGCAACTGGGGTGTTAGCTTCATGGACAGTGAAGTACTGTTTTACGTTACTTGGCATGATTCTGATCAAATGATCGAACAGGATTTCGTGAATGCGTTCGACGGACGCTGTAGGGTAGGTAGTCTTGGTACATTTGCGTAGCTTATATAAGGTGTCTTCAAAATCCCTTGTATAGGATATGTTGTGGAGCTTATTTAGGGCGGGGACGAGGCCCAGTGAAGGTTGCAAGGTAGTGATGATTAACTGTTTCATGTCATCCCATGGTGTCTCGGTGGTCAATATTTCGGTCAACCGAGAATAAGTTCAGAATCCTATATTAGAGAGCAAGATGAAGGTACGTTTAGCTTTGGGATAGTTCATAGTGATGGTAGGCTTGACCATTTCTAAGTACATCGTGTTGTCCATGGTTTCCGGGCAGAAAGCCGTAATGGAGGGGCTTGAACCTTCCCCTGACATTTTGAATTGTTCTTACTTTACGGGGTAACTAGCAATTTCCTAATTTGATTTACGCGCTCTTCTACCTCTAGCCTCGCAGACACCTCTGCCACCAGTGAGATGCCAGCCCTTGTTATAGTTGAGGAGGTGTTAGGGCTGCGTAAACTACACCATATGTATGTGGGTCTTTAACCTATAAATGGCTAAGCTATGGTATTTGAAAGTGCCCACCAGGCGAACATATTGAGGCTCATTCCCGACGAAAATCGTCATTATCCGATAAATATCGTTATTACTTATTCATATGCGCCTGTTTTACGTTTAATGTGAAGATATTAACATGTAACAGCAATAAAACAAGTGGGAATAGTATTTGGGGGGTGAAAAAGACAAAGTATTGCCGACCTGTTCATTCATGAGAGGAGAGCCGGCGCGGCGCACATCCTCCCCCTCTCACTTATCGATCGACACTGACGTCTTGCAAATGAAGTATCTCTTGCTACGATCTCTATATGCCTCCCCTTCGATGTTGAAACCGGGTGGGGGATATTAGCTGAAAAATAAACCAATAAACAAGGGAATAAGAGGAAAAATAGGTGATAATTGAAGGGGGGGGGTGGGTTTGGACACATGTGGAGGAGTGATAGAAGGTATGGAGGGGAATTATCTCACTTAATCACATATTCCTTTGTTTTGAGTGCCAATGGGGACTTTTAACCCCCTGATGCCCAGGACGTACACGTTTACGTCCCCGTAGTACTCAGTACCATAGCCCAGGATGTATGCGCTTACGTCCGATAACACATGCTCTTATTTGAGTCTGGTTTATTGGCCTACAGGCATTCCCTGAGCCTGGTATATCACCCTGGGAGTCATATAAGTTCCGCCCACCAACCAATGACAGCTCAGGCGAGTGACGTCAGCCAGGACGTCGCAGCTTTCCCACAAATTTATTGGGTCCTGCTCGACACCAAGGACATCAGTGTTCTCCTGGCTCTCGAGGGGGAAGGATTACTGCTCTTATCTCTGTGTGCCTAGCCATGTTGGATACGAGTGTTACATTTTTTTCTGTGGAATTTTTTCAGCAATACACAGCCATGTCGGACATTAGTGGTGACGATTCAGAGGTGACATATGTGCCTGGGGAGTCCAGTGAGGATGATGTCAGTGATGAGTAATAGTGAATTATTAAGGGAAGAAGAACCTATTGAGGAGGGAGGGTGGAAATTCCTGGTGGACATCTTGCTGATGCCCGGCCAGACGCTCTACCCACATAAGGTGACGGTGCTGCGCAGTGGCCCCATGATATGCGGCCCACTACTTTGGACAGCCCTGGGGCTTGTTTTAGTAAATTTATGGACGATGCAGTGATCGACAAAATATGTTCGTGGGTGTTTGAGAGAGCAGTGGTGTACAAGCGTATGAACCCTAATAAAAGTAAAGTTCATGGACTAATATGGAAATCTGTTACCTCTGATGAACTGCACGTTTTCACAGCCTTATTGATGGTGATGGGTGTGTTGCAGTACCCTGACATGCATATGTATTGGTCTCATAATGTACGTTTTGGAGGACCACAAATATTGTGTGCTGATGTAATGAGCCAAAATAGATTCATGAGTATTTTGAAGTTCCTGAGGTTATCTTCTGCCTCAAGTGTGAACAAAAATGTACAAAGCACCAGGATTGAGCCCTTTTTGGACTTACTGAGGGAGAGATGCCAGCAAATATGAGGCCAGGCCAGGATATTGCCATAGATGAAGCCCTGATTTTGTGGAAAGTAAGACTTGATTTTAGACGATTCGTCAAGACCAAACGAGCAAGATTTGGTATAAAAGTTTTTGTGTTGTGTCCCTATGGTGAAAAGTGGGATGGATATTCATGGAATTATGAAATATATTACGGCAAAGGAAACTACAAGGTTGACGATCCAGCTGCAGCCAGACATTGTGGTGCACCTTACGAAAGATTTATTAGATACAGGGAGGCATGTTGTTACAGACAATTGGTACACCAGCCTCAGGCTAAGCAATTATTTGCTCACACGTAATGCAGTGATGACTGGTGTAGTTCGAAGTGGTAGAGGTCCCCCAAAGAAAATGATGGCACGTTTTCACAGCCTTATTAATGGTGATGGGTGTGTTGCAGTACCCTAACATGCATATGTATTGGTCTCATAGTGTGCGTTTTGGAGGACCACAAATATTCTGTGCTGATGTAATGAGCCGAAATAGATTCATGAGTATTTTGAAGTTCCTGAGGTTTTCTTCTGCCTCAAGTGTGAACAAAAATGTACAAAGCACCAGGATTGAGCCCTTTTTGGACTTACTGAGGGAGAGATGCCAGCCAGTGTTTGCCAGACAAGACAACACACTCATTGTGAAATATCAGGACAACAAGGAGGTGACTGTGCTTACTACAAAGTACTGTGCAGGCATGGTGGAGAAGTGTAAGACATACTTTGGTGATAACTGTTTTTTACATTAAACTATTGCATATTGAAAAGTACAACAGCCGAATGGGAAGTGTGGATATGGCTAACAAGCTGCTAGAACCATATTCATTTCAAAAGAAAAAATCTTGCTTGGTTCAAGAAGCTGGGAATCCACTTAATTTTCCGTGTTCTCCTGACTCATTCATTTTGTACAGAAACAAGGCTCAGTTCAAAGGGGAATTTCTGCAATATATAATGCTAGTCACCGAGCAGTGGTTACGAGAATACAGTCGTGGTGCTGAGGCTCTGCTGAGACAGGAGGAGCTCATGAAGAGGAAAAGGCCAATGCAAGCACACAAAGAAGAGGACCTCTGCCATGCCTGGGTTCGCCATGAGAAGTCTGGAAAGCAGGAGAGATGTCGAGTCTGCACCAAGAAAGACAAAAAAAGTAAGGACACAGTCTACTACTGCCCTGGGTGCCCTGGGGAGCCAGGTCTCTGCTCCATGGACCACTTCAAAGTGTGGCACACAGAACTGGCTGAGGAACCACAGCCAAGTGACACAGTGGTGTGTCACTTAAAGCAAGGAAATAATAAAATCAACCCCATCACTTCCTCAAGCCCCCTCCCGCTCGAGTTACGGTATGTAAATTATGGTGTGTGTTTTATATGATATCAAATCAAATAACATACGTAATAATACAAAGGCAACAACATAACATTTTACTGAAAACATAACAAATACTCTCTGATCGATATATTTTATTTACAGTAAGTTTATACATTCATTGCATTACCGCTGTTGTTATTACGTATGTTATCGATATACATATATTTATATGTTCATGTAACCCTTATATATGTTACATTACTTACATTTATATACAAAGGCAACAAAATAAATTTTACTGATAACATAATAAGTACTCCCCGATCGATGTATTTTATTGACAGT
Organism: Paralithodes platypus; assembly: GCA_032716605.1. NCBI lineage: Eukaryota > Metazoa > Arthropoda > Malacostraca > Decapoda > Lithodidae > Paralithodes > Paralithodes platypus. Next base: position 32,450,999 of record CM064547.1, read on the forward strand.
AAGTTTATACATTCAGTACATTACCGCTGATGTTATTACGTATGTTATCGATATACATGTATTTATATATTCATATAACCCTTATATATGTATATTACTTACATTTATATAGAAAAGTAACAAAATAACACTATACTGATGAAATAATAAGTACCAACCGAGCGCGTGCGGGAGGGGGAGGGAGTACAAAGGAGTACAAAGGAAATCAAGCAACAACAGATCTAGTGACCCTTCTAGGTTGCTTGTCCTCCAAAACACTGAGGATCAAGTGTCCAAACAGTGGTTTAGAGTGGGTAAGGGAACATTGGAAAGGGAACTACTGCCCTGGAACTAATGTCCGTGGCAGGATTAGGAAGTTAGTAGGGGACAGATGGGTTAGTAACTGAGGGGGGGATAAAATAAAGTTATTCATTTACAAACGCAGTCAGTCGCGGGTTTGAAGCGAAATATTTGTCTAAGCGGAGTTTAAATGAATCAATGGTGATGCAGTCTATAACGTTTCGGGGAAGCCCATTCCACAAGTTGACAACTCGATTGAAGAAGAAATTCTTAGATTCGTGTGAGTTAAAAGATTTACCAATAATTTTGCAACCGTTTCCCCGCGTGTAATTAGATTGGTCGATAGTGAAGTACTTACTACAGTTCATATTGTCGATGCCTTTGATGATTTTGAACACTTGAATTAAGTCACCTCTTAATCTGCGCTGGGTTAAAGGAAATAGATTTAATTCTCTAAGACGCTCTTCGTATGGTTTGTTCTTTAGGCTAGGTATCATTTTGGTAACTCTACGTTGAACTCGTTCTAGCTTGTTTATATCTTTTTGGTAATAAGGGCACCAGGATTGAACGCAGTATTCCAGAAGAGGGCGGACTAAGGAATTGTAAAGGGTTAGGATAACTTCTTTGGATTTATGCTCAAATGACCTGCCTATAAAGCCAATTATTTTGTTTGCCTTCTTAACAACTTCTGAACATTGTTGACTCGGTTTTAGGTTACTCGATATTGTTACTCCCAGATCGGTTTCTCTGTTTACATTCTTAAGCTGAGTGCCATTCATCGAATAGCTTGCTTTCTCATTTAGGTATCCGATATGTAGTACTTTACATTTATCCGCATTGAAACTCATTTGCCAAATTTGGGCCCAACATGACAATTTATCTAGATTGTGTTGCATATCGTCAACTTGTTCTTTTGAGAGTACGCTATTTGCAATTTTTGTATCGTCAGCAAATTTTGAGATTGTACAGGTGAGGCCCTCATCTATGTCGTTGATGTAAATTAGAAAGAGAATTGGTCCTAGTACCGATCCCTGGGGTACCCCGCTACTTACATTGGTCCATTTAGATGCCTTACCGTTTATGACTACTCTTTGCTTTCTGTCGCTGAGCCAATTTTCTATCCATTTCAACACACCGTCTTGTATTCCATGCGCTTTTAGTTTTAGCAGTAAACGTTTGTGGGGAACTTTGTCAAAGGCCTTTTGAAAATCAAGGTATATAATATCTACAGCTTTACTCTCATCGTAGAGGTTGAGGATATCGTGGAAGAAGTCTAAGAGGTTTGTTAAACAGGAACGTTTTTTACGAAAGCCGTGTTGAGTATCTTTAAGTATGTTATTTTCCTCTAAGTGATTTACGAGTCTGTCTCGTATGACCGTTTCTAGCATTTTACATACAACCGAGGTTAAGCTAATTGGACGATAGTTACTGGGTAGGGATTTGCTGCCTTTTTTTAATATCGGTGTTACGTTGGCTAGCTTCCACTGATCAGGCATAGTTCCAGACTGCAAGGATTTATTGAATAGTAATGTCAGTGGTTTGGAGAGCTCATCCTTAGCTTCCTTCAGAACTCTAGGCGAGATTGTATCAGGTCCAGGCGTTTTATTTACCTTGAGTTTATCTAAACAATTCAATACTTCTCTCTCTGTAACGGTGATATTGCTTAGAACATCTGAATTATCAATCTGAATCGGCGATGGTGTAGGGATATCACTGAGGTCTTCTGTTGTAAAAACTGATGCAAAGAAGGTATTGAGGGCATTACTCATTTGTACTTCGTCTGGGACGAAGTGACAGGGTAGGAGGGTGGTCTGGGGGAGCGGTGGGGGGTCCCGCGGCATGGGCGGCAAGGGGTTAAAAGGCTTTTTTTAGGCCTTGGATGTTAAGAGTCCCGTCGCCTTCCACCACCAAACCTCTCATGAGTCCCGGCGTCTTTCCCGGGTTAATGCTAGGGAGAGGTATTAGAGGGAATAGTAGTTGAATCAGGTTTCACACATTTATTATAGTCTAATTAGTTCAGAACTATAGGACGTGGCACTCTCAACATTATATTAATAGCATGGAATTAATTATATATATATATATAGGGGTCTACCCTCAAGAGGTTACTGCAAGTAAGCAGAGTACAATGGCAATTAATCAGGTATAATAAATATTCTCATTACCTGCATCAAGAACAAGGAAACAATAAATAGGACAATTACATATATATATACACGACGTACAGAGAAGGTACTAGGATGATATGTTCAATAATCAGAAATGTTGCTTGTGAGTGTGGTTGGAATGTACTCTAGCTGGACTTTAGTATGATGTAGATGTAAGGCAGAGCTAGTCATCTATAATTAGGGAGAAGTTAGGTGACTGAGTGGTTGAGCTAACGTATAACAATCTACTCATAGGATGACGATGTAAGTTACGGATAGCGTGTTGAGGGTTTTAATTGAAACAACTGATTGAGTAAGAATTACGTTACAAGAGGGCCTGAGAGACAGACCACGAAAAACTTCTGCAGTGAGGCTGACAGAGGTATTCAGAGATATTAAATACTCTTTTACGTCCAACAACAATGGCTTCTGCAGGGAGGCTGACAGAGGTACCAGGAGATATTGAATACTCCATATTTTCCTACCACACTGAGACTTTGGGTATTTGGAGCACCTAGAGAAAGAAGGTGAGATACTTTCCCTAACTTGGTCTGAGCACCTATTCACTCTTTAGGTTTTCCCTGGCCCTTTTTGGCTACATGGAAAAAGGGCAACCTTGGCCTTTCCTAACGTTGACATAGGCCCTCGGTAGGGGTGATAGCAAAGGTAGAACCCCCAATATTTGTTTGCGTATCCCCTCCCAGGTCCAATCTGTAGGTGTGCGCGGTGGGGGCGGCGTCTGGTCGTTCTCGTTAGCTGGGTTGACCTGGCCGCTGGCCAACCCCAGGTCAGCTTGTGGGGGTGACGTCACATCCAGTGGCGTGGAACTGTAGTATCGCACTCTCGTAGGTAAAGTAGTTCACGGGGGCTTGTTTTGTTTTTGTTGGTGGTGGGATGATGCTCCTTTCCTAGGGGGGAATTGTCTATGTTGAGCCCATTCCACCTGTGAGAGAACGGGTGAAGGGAAGGCTTTAGCATTGTAGAGCGCAAACGGACGGCGCTGTTCTTGGTTGATTTGGTATGTTTTGGGGGGTTTTTCCAACTACTCCCTCTCGGGCATAGGCTGAGAGCCTGTACATTCAACCGTACATTGAACGGCGAAGCTCGTGAGGTCTCGTTTCAGTCTAGGGAGTGAGACATGTTACTCAGTTACTCAGTTACTTGTTCGTCAAGGGGAATCCACGCAATGCGAGCTAAGCTCATTATTATCGCGCCTCCTTAACTGGGAATGTATTGCGTGAAATGCATGTTAAGTGTTTTATGTACTGTTGGAATGGCTGTGGATGTGTGTGTAGTCTGTATTTAGCCAATTGGCGACATCGGAAACGAAGGCTTAGGGTGGATCTGTATGGTACCATTCTCACTATAGACGGTACCGTCTCGCCCGAAGGCTTAGGTAGCCATCAGCTTAGGTGAACCATATGATACCCATCTCGCCTTGTACCATTTTTGCCAACCCCAGATGGGACGTCACAACGTCGTCCACTTATTCCAGGTACCTATTTACAGCTAGGTGAACTGAGGCTAACACATGAAAGGAGACAAGCCCAATTTGTCTCCGCCCGGCCGGGGATTGAACCCCCGAAGTGTGTGAAGCACTCTGGGATACGAGCCTCCCCCATATATTGCCTTCGCAAGATGAACAGTTACTCACCCACGGCTCGAAGCAGCCACATCTCTGAAGCTGCTTCGCTCCAGTGCTTCACTGTCTCACCACCTAGACTCGGACCCTCACTCTCAGAACGCCACCTATTGAGCAATGAGCTCACTAGGCAATGCACCCCTGTAGCATGTTTTGAATATGGGAATATTCACACAGTGCTATTCAATCAGGGAACAATGAGGGTATTTTTTTATTTTTTTTTTGGCGTTTCGGTGGGCTGTGTGGTAATGAACTGATACTAGGTACAGCACAAATTCCATCCAATAATATCTTCCCGTTGATACATCGGGATTTGAACCCGGGACACTTGGATTACCAGTCCAGTGGCATGACCACTCCACCAGTAGATGGCTTGCCCCATCTTCGGTATAACAGTAAGTACTTTACAATCGACCAGTCAAATTACACAAGGGGAAATGGTTACAAAATCATTGGTAAATCATTTAACTCGCATCAATCTAAGATCTTCTTCTTTAATCGAGTTGTCAATCTGTGGAATGGGCTTCCCCGAGATGTTATAGACTGCAACACCGTTGATTATTTTAAAGTTCGCCTAGACAAGCACCTTGCCCAAAACCCACGGATGACTGCATTTTGTAAATGAATAAATTATTTAATTAGTATTGTATCGTTATTTTATTAACCTACAGTAATTGAATTCACACTTTATCATATCCTCTCTAAGAAACTGATGGGGGCTTAAAACAGCAGTAACTTAGAGAGCCAGTAACCTCGAGGGGATCGCAAGACCAGTTGTTGCTTAATTTCCTTGTAACTCATTGTAGCTCTCTCTGGCAGGCCCCTTATGTCTCCCCTCCCTCCTAAATTATTCCCTGCCTGTGTGGAGCTGCCGAGACGAACAATGCGGAAGAAGTATTATACCATTATTAATACAGGATGTGACAGATCTTCCTGTTGACGTCAGGACATTTACCCCCAGGTCTGACATCAGCCTTCCTTTTAGGGTCTGATGTCACGCACCTATTGATGTCACTATCTCTTAGTTGGGGGAAAATTATATGGTTAGTGTAAAGCATATACTGTACTAATTAGATGGCGTGTATTGTTCGAGTCTGGAATATATTATTGATTTTACATTATGATAATGATGATAATATTGTTGTTGATGATGATAATAATAATTAGTATTCGAGTGAGTGTATGGGTGTGGGTGTAAAGAAATGTTGGTTGTTTGTAAATTGTTTATTGTTCATTTAGATCCTTGATGCTGAAAAACTACCGTTTCTACAGTATAAGGAACACCCCGTGCTTAACATTAATCATCCATTACAAACCCCAATGTACATGAATAAACTAATGAAAGCATATGGTCCTCCCAGGATTCGAACTCGGGACATCATACCCAGAACATAAGCATCTAAAGCATTACACCACTAACACAGTTAAAGGTTGAGTACGCGATCACGATTAAAATCCATTTTCGAATTTTGAAATATCAATCTAATCATGTACTCAGGCCCAACTGCATTATGGAAAGCCTAATGTTTTAGTGAGAGGAAAGAATAATTAATGGGACCAAGATCACTAAGGACCGGCCTCTTTAGACATTAGCTCCTGAACCTAAAGAAATATGGAACACCCCGTTCTTAGTTTATAATACAGTAGTATGGTTGTTAACGTAAAGGAGAAACACAAAAATAATTTAATAAAGTAACGTATCTTGGAAACATGATTGCCGGAGGAGGAATGTGAGCAAGATAAATTGAATATAATATAACTCCGGAAGAATAGTTATATCGCATATTAAACATCTGATCACGTGTAAGTCATAACGCACCCCATTAGATTACTGTGGACTGATTCAGTTACAGGCTGAAGGAGTTAGAAAATAAAGCAACGACTGTATATATATATATATATATATATATATATATATATATATATATATATATATATATATATATATATATATATTATATATATATATATATATAATTAAAATATATATATATATACAGTATATATATACAGTATATATATATATATATATATTATATATATATATATATATTCTCTTTTAAACAGACGAGGTTAAAGGCAACAGCAGTTTCAGCATTCAGTATTTTATTGTTACAGCTTTCAATATTTCTAACAATTTTCCTCTGGGGTTCAGAGATGAGGTACAACAGGTTAGCAAAATTCATGGTGGATCCAACGTTTCACAAGTAAACATCTTGCATCTTCAGGGAATGGGCAGGTAATGATTATAATTTTTTTTTTTTTTTTTTTTTTTTTTTTTTTTTTACCCTAGGCGGGTCTAAGGGGGGGAAAGTAGAGGGGGGGAGAGGGAAGAGAAAAGGAGGAAAGTTTGAAGGAAAGTAGGAGAGTAACAGTTGGTGGGCAGACCACCTTGCTATGTTGTGTGTTTGAAACGTATGTTTTTGTGTTGGGGCAAGTGGTGTATTTTATTTATGTTTGCTGTTTGGTAGCTAGCTAAGGAACGAAGGTGTGATTGTTATTATTATTATTATATAAACATATAAAACGTTTTTTTTTTTTTTTTTTTTTTTTTTTTTTTTTTAATACATTGGCTGTGGTTCTTCTTCTGTGTTTATTTTATTTAGACTGCTTTTAAACCAGTTGTTGAATCTTAAATTTGGTTGTTGTGCATAATTTTCCTTAATTTTCTCTAGAGTTGGGTCTTGTGATAATTCTAGTTTTTGCCATATTTGTGTTGCTTGTCTATGAAGTCTGACATTTAATGGTAATGTGTTTGTGTATTCGTGTATTTGTTGTGTCGTCATTGTATAGGGGTATCTTTGGTTTGTGGCGAATCTTAGGGCTTTGTTTTGTATTTTTTGTAAGCGTGTGATTTGGTTTTTGCTCATGGTGTGTGTGGGAATAGGGGGGTATTCTAATATTGGGATTACATAAGCTTTTACAAGGTGAGTTTTTATTTGTGTGTTCATATCTCTGAATCTGAATAGTTTGGCCAGTGCTGCTATGGCTAGGCCTTTTCTTTCTGTGATGTTTTGAATATAGCCTTGAGTAGTTATGTGTAACCCGAGTATTTTTCCTTTCTGTGCATCTTCGATTCTGTTGTTATTCACATATATAGGTGTTTTGTTTTTTGCTCCTAGTTGTAGTATTGTGAATTTGTTTATGTTGGTTTTTATTTTCCATTCTTCTTCATATGTGTTGATTGCTTCTGCTTCTCTTCCTGTTTTTCTGGCTATGATTCCCTTTGAGGGACCTTCATAACCAATGATTTGTGTGATGTCGTCTGCATATGTGATGTTTGTGCCTGTTTGTGATGAAGGTATATCATGTGTGTATATTGTGAATAGGCTTGGGGAGAGGACTGATCCTTGTGGGACACCGCAGCTTATTGTGATGTTGTTACTCAAGACTGTCTTTATTTTTATTTTTGCTGTTCTGTTATCCAGGAAATTGCATAACAGTGTTTCTGTGAGAGGGGGTAAGCCTATATTGAGTAGTTTGTATTTTAGTCCTGAGTGCCATACCTTATCAAAGGCCTTGGATATATCCCTCAGGACTATGTGGCATTGTCCTTTGTTGGCTTTGTTTTTGGCTATTAATTCTGTTGTCAGAGCTAGTGCCTCCCTTGTTCCTCTCCCTTCCCTGAACCCGTATTGTGTTGTGTTGTATACGTTTTTTGTGTTTAGGAATAGTCTTAACCTTTCGTTTATTATTCTTTCATATATCTTTCCTGGCACTTCTAATAATGATATTGGTCTTTGATTCTCGGTGTAGTGTGGGTTTTTATTGGGTTTAGGAATCAGTCTGATGATGGCTTCTTTAAATTTATTTGGGAAGTGTCCTGTACAGAGTGAGGCATTTAATATGTTTGTTAATTTAGTTACTGCAGAGTCAGGGAGATTTGTCATGATTGTTTTATTTATTCCGCTTTTTCCTGGGCTTGTTTTCTTTAGCTTCTTTATTTTTGTGTGTACTTCTTCTGTTGTTATTTTCCTTATTAGGGGAGTGTCATTGTTTAGTCTGTTTATGTCTATGTTCTGGTGAGGTGTTAATCTGTGTCTGTTTTCTTGCAAAAAGTTTCTTATGTGATCATGTCTGGGTAGGTCTGGGTCATTATCGTTAAGAATATTTTCCCAGTGTTGTTTGTGTATGTTGGCTTGCTCTTGTATGCTGTGTATTTTGTTGCCTTGTGCGTCGAATGTGTATGTGGGTTCGTTTGTGTCTTGTCCTTGCATAAGCTTGATTTTTCTCCAGAATACTTCTGGGTCTTTATATGTGTTTGAGGTTTCTATTAATTTGTTTGTCCATGCTTCTGTGTTGTCTTCATTTAGTATTATTCTGAGTCTGTGTTGTAGTTGTTTATGTAGTCTGTAATGATTATAGTCCCAGCCATGTGTTATTGCATGCTGTCTTAATCTGTTATGTTGTACTATAATTTCTTTTGCTTGTTGGCTTAATTTTAAGTTATCTATTTTTATGTGTTGTGTGGTGGGTATGTGTTTTCTTGTGTTGTTTAAAATTATGTCGTACCATTTTTCTAGTGTGGTTTCTATGTCTTGTGTGTTACCTTCAGTTAGATTGTTTATTTCTGACATTTGTGTGTCTATATCTGTTTTGAATTGATCCCAGTTGGCGGCTTGGAATTTTAGTCTTGGTGGGGATGGTATAAGTATGGGTTGTGTGGATATTGTGGCTATTATTGGGATATGGTCACTTGTGGTGATGGGTCCGGGGGTTAGGTGTATGTTGTGATAGGCTTTGTTGTTAGTTAATGCTATGTCGGGTGTTGTGGCTGAGTTGTGACTATAATAAGTCGGGAAGTAAGGGCCTATGTGTCTTATTAGTCCGTCTACTATGAGTCGTCCTAATTGTCTTCCAACAATGTTTTGTGTTGTAGTGTTTATAGTTTGGTGTTTTGCATTCAGGTCCCCTATTAAATACACAGGAATATTGTGTCTGAAGAGTCTATAAAAGTCGGGTGTGGGTAGATATGGTCTGCTGGGGGGTAAGTAAACTGTAGCTATTATTATTGGGCCTGTATCCGTTTGTATCTCCACTGCAAGTAGGTCTGATATGAAATCATCATATAGTTTATGTGTGATGTTGTTTTTTATTGCTATGGCTGTTCCGTCTACGTGTCTGTTGTTGTTGTTTTTCTTGTGTGTTCTGTATCCTGTTATTTTTAATGATTCATTTTCTGGTATGCCATGGCTGTTAATTAGTATTATATGTGGGTTTATGCTTGAGTATGTGTTGCTTAGTGAGTAATTTACAAAATTCGAGGATCAAGAATAGGTAGGTGGGCGGAGCTACTGGGTGTGGGGTGGCTGTTCATTGGTGGAAGGCAGTCTATTCGCGAGACGGGCACTAAATCTTATCGGTGGTTGGTTGTTGGCTGTGGGTGGCTGTGATTGGTTGGTGTTGTCAGTAGTGTGCTGATCGCGGAAAGGTACGGGAGGGGGGCACAGGGCGAGAGGAACGAGGGCAGTATGCCTGTAGCGCTTGCCTGAAGGAAGAATTTGAAGGTCTTGTGTTTGGTTGTTGATGCTGGGGTTGAGCGTTTGGATATATAGAGCTTCTAAAATAGCTAGTCTTCTGGGGTCTGATTCTTTGTCGAGTACGGTAGTTTGTTTGTCTAGGTCGGCGCGAGTTAGGCCGACCTAGACAAACAAACTACCATACTCGACAAAGAATCAGACCCCAGAAGACTAGCTATTTTAGAAGCTCTATATATCCAAACGCTCAACCCCAGTATCAACAACCAAACACAAGACCTTCAAATTCTTCCTTCAGGCAAGCGCTACAGGCATACTGCCCTCGTTCCTCTCGCCGTGTGCCCCCCTCCCGTACCTTTCCGCGATCAGCACACTACTGACAACACCAACCAATCACAGCCACCCACAGCCAACAACCAACCACCGATAAGATTAAGTGCCCGTCTCGCGAATAGACTGCCTTCCACCAATGAACAGCCACCCCACACCCAGTAGCTCCGCCCACCTACCTATTCTTGATCCTCGAATTTTGTATAAATATGTTGCTTTGTCCTTATTCTAATCATTACCTGCCCATTCCCTGAAGATGCAAGATGTTTACTTGTGAAACGTTGGATCCACCATGAATTTTGCTAACCTGTTGTACCTCATCTCTGAACCCCAGAGGAAAATTGTTAGAAATATTGAAAGCTGTAACAATAAAATACTGAATGCTGAAACTGCTGTTGCCTTTAACCTCGTCTGTTTAAAAGAGAATCTATTACCTGGTTATACTAACATATATATATATTATATATATATATATATATATATATATATATATATATATATATATATATATATATATATATATATGTATATATACAGTATATATATATATATATATATATATATATATATATATATATATATATATATATATATATATACAGTATTTATATACAGTATATATATATATATTATATATATATATATATATATATATATATATATATATACATATATATATATGTATATATATAGATATATATATATATATATATATTGTAACATCCGTACCGACCGGATGTCATGTGGCCTGACCAACCTGTTGAATGTGACTTTACAATTACCTCGTGGCAACAATTCGCCTTGCTTACGTGACTAGAGAGAGAGAGAGAGAGAGAAAAAAAACCCAGCCAAGTTTGCGTGGACGTGGAGGGGCAAACTACCGGACGAGACGGAACCAGCCCCCTTCTCCCTACTGCCCCAATCCACCCACGGGGCCTCGTTCACCTGCTTCTCACCTGTAACTGGTCGACGTGTTTCCTGCCTTCTTGCTGGTCCCGGCACCTGCTTCCTACCTCCTGATTGGTTAGCTAGGTCCAGGGAACGATATATAAGACGGGGATTTGATAATTCAAAGTAGTACATTTCTGGCTGGGGAACACGAGCAGTGTGGTGGGGAGACGAGACAGACTTCAAAGGCTTGTATATTATTATGTGTTAAGTTGCGTCCGGGAGCGACCTCTTACACGTTAGTTAGGGATTATTTGTGACTATTAATTAACCAGAGGTATGTCGAAAACATACACTCATTTCCTTTAAGATTTTGTGATTGGAGAAATCATTTTACTTTACTGTTTAATTTACTTGGAGAAATCATTTATGTTTAATTTACTTGGAGAAATCATATATGTTTAATTTACTTGGAGAAATTATATATGTTTAATTTAATTGGAGAGATATATATTTTGAATTACTGTTAAATTTTGGTGATTAGAATTAATGTTTGATTCAGAGATGATTTGTGAGTGAATATTCTACTTTACATATTAACGATTAACTAACTTGATGTAAAGCTATTGTCATTCATAATTAAGGATTAAGCCTTGTATAAGTTAAATACTTACCTGACTATTATTCTTTAATTTGTACTTTAGTGAAATCAGAACGTATGCCAAACGATCCTGAAACTCTATCATAACTTTCATTGCTTATTATTTTGATTAATTGTAAAATACCTTATTTACGTTTATAAATATAATTCCATTTTATATGTGACTTTATATTTCCTTACCATTTTTATTTAGTCAAATGTCTTTCAGTAATAAGAATAAATAAGATAAAATACTAAAGGAGAATAATAATAATAAACTAAGAATAAAGTGATAATACAAAGAGTAAAACCATTTTTAGAGGGTTAACAAACTTAAATTAATTATATATAAAAGATCTTAATACTTTGCTGATAATCAAGATTAATTGAGATATTCTAGTGTCTTAAACTTTGCTTACATATCGAACTTTTGTATTCGTAATTAATAGCCTCTTTCATATAAAAACATTAAATGTAACTTTAACTAGTTTACTGATTACATATAATTGAAGTGTATCAGAGTATAAAGGATAACTGTCCCAACAACTGAGGGAAAGCAAGTGACAACAGAACTAACTTTAATATTTTACGTTCTTTTGGCCTTCAGCTGTTTTGCTACACTTACATATTAACTGTTGTCTTTATTTATTTAGTTAACCACTTCTAAATCAAGATACGTAACAATATATATATATATATATATATATATATATATATATATATATATATATATATATATATATATATATATATACACACAGCAAAATAGTCGACGATATCAAATTTCTTAAACATATTGCATAGTTCAAGTTAAAGACCGAAAAGAAGTGTAAGATCTAATGAGAAAATCTTTGTCGATCTCTTCCGATTCACTCGAGTTGCAATGAAGCTAATGTAAGCAACACTAAAGCAACCACTGAATGTTTGTCTCAATGTGTTTGTTGTCACTGTTATATCACCACTGTTTTATGTTGTCACTGCTGTACATCACCACTGTTTGATGTTGTCACTGTTATATCACCACTGTTTGATGTTATCACTATTTTATGTGTTCACTGTTTTCTGTCACCGCTGTTTTATATCACCACTGGTTTATGGTGTCACCGATTTATACTTTCATTGTTTTATGTAGTAGCTGTTTTATGTTGCCACTGATGACGCCACTATTGTATGGTGTCAATGTTTTATGTTGTCACTGCTTTATGTTGTCACTGTTTTATGTTGTCACTGTTTTATGTTGTCACTATTTGATGTTGTCATTGTTTTATGCTGTCACTGTTTTATGTTGTCACTGATGTATGTTGTCACTGCTTTATGTGGTCACTGTATTATGTTGTCACTGCTTTATGTTGTCACTGTTTTATGTTGTCACTGTTTTAAGTTGTCACTGATGTATGTTGCCACTATTTTATGTTGTCATTGTTTTATGTTGTCACTGTTTTATGTTGTCACTGTTTTATGTTGTCAATGATATATGTTGTCACTATTTTATGTTGTCATTGTTGTATGTCACCAATGTTTTATGTTGTCACTGTTTTATGTCGCCACTTGTATGTTGTCACTGTATTATGTTGTCACTGTTTATGTTGTAACTCTTTTATGTTGTCACTGTTTTATGTTGCCACTGTTTTATGTTGTCACTGTTATATGGTGTCACTATTTTTTGTTTTCACTGTTTTATGTTGTCACTCTTTTATGTTGTCACTCTTTTATGTTGTCACTGTTTAATGGTGTCACTGTTTTATGGTGTCACTGTTTTATGTCACCACTGTTGTATGTTGTCACTGTTTTATGTTGTCGCTGTTTTATGTTGTCACTCTTTTATTTTGTTTTATGGTGTCACTCTTTATGTTGTCACTGCCTTTATGTTCCCTCTTATAATATATCACCAAATTATTTCACCTTCACTAAGAAAAATCTACTCATATAACTGTATAAAAGAAACTTAATATAATTTGAAACACCTGAGTAGCGCGTGTTACTGGCATACTGGGAATTTGGGGACATTTATGTTCTGGTGACTTTAGTATTGGTCACACACACACACCCACAAACAAACACACACACACACACACACACACACATATAGAACCATACGGGATTCACACACATACTTATAAATACAGATCACACATACACACACATATAAACATGCGGGAGTCATACACACACACACACACACACACACACACACACACACACACACACACACACACACATATACAAACATACACGTACAGGTACCTTGACATTATTTTTGCTTTCGTGGCCGGAAACCCTCGGAGTGTGCCGAGGTAATCGGCTCGGATATGGAGGCATAACATTATTTTCCTTTTTCTCAGTCTAATTAAATAAATAGCTTGGTTTATTCATACTTGGTCTACTGCCGTTCACAATAAGGAAGTAGTATTTACACCATACCGTCGACCTCAAACTCAATCATCTCCTATTCTACAGTATTTTTTGCCCGGAATCAACTTTCTAACTCTAGCTTTTCCCTGGCTTGTCTGGCATCTAGCCAAAACCTTATCAAAATGTGTTTACTTCCTCGTATTTCCCTCCACTTTTCTACTCCGCCGGCACCGTCATCATTTTATCTTCTGACAAAGCTGAATTCTTCACTCTGTGAATAGTAGTGAGTTGTAGGTAGGAATTTACAGGAAAGATTGGAAAATTCTAGTAGATATGGCATATCCGATAGAAAAGGAAAGTTGAAGGAATGGATAGAAAAGAAGAAGGCTCTCTCCCCACCCTCTTTTCCCCCTGGCAATTGCCGTACATTAACAACTTGGAAGTGATTAACCTTGCTGGGCTTCGAAATCTCCAGAAGGAATTTACAGGAAAAATTGGAAAAAGAAAGGAAAATTTATGCAACCCTTCGCCTTAGTAGCATGTACATTTTGGGGATAATTGGAATCATGCAACCCATCACCCTTATAGTATGTACATTTTTAATGATGATTTTTATAATTATTATTCTTTATTTGTGTATTTATTTTTTGTCTTATGCTCTCTTCAGCTGAACAAATAATAACGTGATAATTACTGCCTACTCCATACCAATTTGTCTGTGGCATGAGTCCAGATTTGTCTTAAATGTATCTATAGAGGAGCTGTCTATTACTTTATTTGGGAGTTTGTTCCACTCATCAATCACACTATGAGGAAGAAATATTTTGTTGTATCTAGATTCGCTCTCCTACCTAATAATTATAAATTGTTTCCTCTTGTCTTCGGCTTTTTTTAATAACTTATCTAGGTTAATGTTACTGAATCCTTTTAGAATTTTAAAACACTTTGTCAATTGGCCTCTCATCCTTCCTTTCTTATGTAAACACAGATCAAGTTCTTTTAGTCTTTCATCGTATGATTTATTTCTTAATGAAGGGAATAGCTTAGTGGCTCGCCTTTGAGAGAGAGAGAAAGAGAGAGAGAGAGATAATAGTACTAGTGATGGCAGGTGAGGTTGGCTGGTGACCTTCTGCTGGTAGACCACAGCATCAGTTGTGGCTGTCATGTTATACCTGGGTCAGCCACATCTGTCATTTATAAGTCCCCTGCCACACCCTAAATATGTATGTGTGTAGGTCATTCACCAGCGTCTGCTTTATATGTGTGTACGGAATTCACCATCTGTGTGTGTATGTGTATTTGTGTAGGGCATTCAGCACCATCTAAGTGTGTGTGCGTGTACTGTATTCCGCTACCACACTCATGATAGCAGACTATTGGCTTTATGTGAATGTGTGTGTGTGTATTCATAATTGTACTTTGACAGGAATTGAGTTTTTGGCTCGTATTGTCCCGCTTCCTAGACATTATTATCAATGACAACCACCCATCTCCTTGCTCAAGGAAGATGGTAACCGCCGGCTATGTCTCAGAAAACCTTCATCAACCTTAGCGAGATTTGAACCCCATCTGCTGGGTTGCAGGCAGGGACGGTACCACTGAGCTAGCTGCGAGGTGTGTGTGTATGTGTGTGTGTGTGCGTCCTGCGCATGTATGTATTTTTTAGGCTTGTGAGTCCATTGTGTGTGTGTTTGCGCGTGTGTACATGTGTGTATGTATGTGAGTCTCGTGTGTGTGTGTGTGTGTGTGTGCGCATGTGTGTGTGTGCATGTATGTATGTGATGTATGTGTGTATGGGGTTGATGATGATATAAGGACAATGGAATGGTACAAGTGAGAGCGGTGGTCTTGGCTGTTGACCTGGTGTTGGTGAACCACAGCATCAGTTGTGGCTGCCATATTATACTTTGGTCATCCTCACGTGTCCCTTATAGTCCACTCACCACATCCTCCATACCAGACGACTTTTTTATTATATTATTATGTTTTTCTCTTTTTATGTGTAAGAAAGAGACGAAAGGCAAAGCCGTCTGTAACGAATATCTGCCCCAAATTGAAAGAGTGACAGAGCCTATTTCAAGGCTACTCTGACCATAAACTTATCTCTGTAACCTGTCCTATATCTCCAATACGGCCACCCGATTCTCCCAGCCAGCGGTGCTTGTGGCACTTTGGCGCCACTGACTAGGGGGATCTTCGGCATAACGTCTTTGATTTCCCATGGAATTATTTTTGCTTCTGTGGCCGCGGATCCTCGGAGAGTGCTGAACGCATTACCGAGTAATCCTTTCGGGCATGTAGGCATACATTCCATTTTTTGTTCTCAGTCCAATGCAAAAATATCTTGGTTTACTCACGCTTGATTTACTGCTGTTAGCAATAAAGAGGAAGCATTCAAATGATACTATCGCCTTCAAGCTAAAGAATCTCATTCTTCCTATATATTTTCCCGGAATCAAGCCAAATCTGTTCTTCGACTCCCCAAACACTCGTTCATCAACAATGAAATCACTGAACTATCCAACTCTAGCTCTTCCTAAGCTTTCTGACATTTAGCCAAAAAGCTGTCCAATAATTTTTCTTCTTCGTCTTTCCCTCCCACTTTCCACGCTGACGGCACTACCGTCACTTCTTCCATCGACAAAGCTGAACTCTTCACCCAAACTTTCGCTAGAAACTCCACCTTGGATAATTCCGGTGCTACTCCTCCCTCTCTACTACTTATGCCTAATATCCTAATCTCTTCTAAAGATAAGATGTACTGTCTACCCTCGCTGGGCTTAATACTAAGAAGGCGTACAGACCGGATGGTGTTCCTCCTGGTGTACTCAAAACCTGTGCTTCCGTGCTGACTCCCTGTCTAGGCAAACTCTTCCGTCTCTGTCTCTCCTGTAACGTCTTCCCTTCTTGCTGGAAGTTTGCTCATGTTCAAACTGTCCCAAAGAAGGGTGACCGCTATCAACCCTCCAACTATCGTCCAATTGCTCTCATATCTTGCGTCTCTATAGGTTTCTAAATCTATTCTTAATTCAAAATTCCTTAAGCATTTACCATCCTATAATTTACTTTCAGATCGCCAGCATGATTTCCTTAAGGGCTGCCTACTGGTGATCTCAATTTTCATCTTACTAACTCTTGTTCATCCTCCATTTGGGAGTTTGACAAAACCTTTTACATTGCGCTAGACATATCTAAAGCATTTGATATATTCTGGCACACATCCATTGTGTCTAAACTATCATCCTTTGGTTTCTATCCCTCTATCTTTGCCTTTATTTCCAATTTCCTTTCTGACCGTTCCATAACTTCAGTTGTGGATGGCCAGTTCTCGTCTCGCTTCCTAAACCAATAAACTTTGGTGTTCCTCAGGATTTTTGTTGTATCTCTAGATCTATTTATAATGTTCATTAATGAGCTTTTCAGCTGTACCTCCAGTCCTGTATACTCCTATACTGATGACTCTATTGTACACTGTTCAGCTAGCTTTCCACAGAGATTAACCAGAGACACTCACATGATGAGGCCATAGCACACTTATCTTCTGATCTATTAACTATTACCGAATGGGGCAAAGATCTCCTAGTTTATTGCTTTCAGTGCCTCCAAGACTCAATTTATCCATTAACTACTTGTCACACTTTTCCACATGACTATCCCTTGTTCTTCAACAAACACACAAATGAAGTCTTCGTGTTTTCTCAATATTTTTGGTGTGTCTTTTTCTTCCGACCTTTCTTGGAAAGACTATATTACCACCCTTGCTAAACAGCTTCCCAGAAATTAGGTGTGCTCAACCGTCTCCATGGGTATTTTACCCCCACACAGCTTCTTGCTCTGTACAGGGGTACTGTGCACCCATGTATCGAGTCCTGTTTGCATGTGTGGGGAGTTTCCACCCATACCACACTTCTCGAAAGGGCAGATTCAAAAGCATTTTGTCTCATCAACATTTAATAACCTCCTCTTACTAATTCCCTACAATTTATCCCTACACGCTGCAATGTTATATCTCTGTCACTCTTTTACCGCTATTACAACTGTTATTACAATAATTTATGTTCTTCAGAGCTTTTTCAGTATACTGTATACCTCTCCCCTTACGGAGAATAGGTGGCACCCGCTTTTCAACACATTCGTACCCCTATTTTGACTAATTCCCTAACATAAGAATTAACTAATTTGCCCAGTCTTTCTTCCCCTCAACAAGTAAACTCTGAACGCTCTCCCTCAATCCATCTTTCCCTCATCTTATGACATAAACTGCTTCAAGTTCTATGTGTCCAGACAGTTTTATTCTAACGTACCTTGAAATAGGCTCTGCCACTCTTTCAATTTGGGGCAGATATTCGTTACAGACGGCTTTGCCTTTCGTCTCTTTCTTACAAATAAAAAACAAGAAAACATAATAATATAATAAAAAAGTCGTCTGGTATGAAGGGTGTGGTGAGTGGACTATAAAGGACACGTGAGGATCTATCTATCTATCTATCTATTGCCTGATGCCGTGATCCCCGAAGGGGTGGCCACGAACGAACCGCCCCCATGCACCTCTGTCCCCAGTCAGTCGACGCCCCTCCCCCCAACCAGCACCGCCTTCGTTCATGTACTTGCTCACTCCATCCTTCCACCTCTCATTCGGTCTACCTCTCCCTCTCTGTCCCTCCACCTCGCTCTCGTACACCCTCTTAGTCATTCTCTCGCTTTCCATACGTTCCATACGGCCGAACCATCCCAAGTTGTTCCTTTTCACACTTTCCAGCGCATCTACCTCCACACCACACCTCCTTCTTACTCCCTCATTAGTCTGTCTATCCCTCCATGTAACTCCGCACGCACTCCTTAAGTAATTCATTTCCACTTCTCTCACTCTTGGTCTGAGTCTCTCAACCAACGTCCATGCTTCGCTTCCGTAAGTCAGTGTCGGGATTACCACACTGTCATGCAAGGACTTCTTCACTTCCATACTGACCACCCTATTTCTTGTTACTGCTTTTAGCGTTCCACGTGAGGATGACCAAAGTATAATATGGCAGCCACAACTGATGCTGTGGTTCACCAACACCAGGTCAACAGCCAAGACCACCGCTCTCACTTCTACCATTCCATTGTCCTTATATCATCATCAGCCCCATACACAAATACATACATGCACACACACACGGGACTCACATACACACCCACACACACTGGACTCACAAGCCTAAAAAATACATACATGCGCAGGACACACACACACATACACACACACACACACCTCGCAGCTAACTCAGTGGTACCGTCCCTGCCTACAACCCAGCAGACAGGGGTTCAAATCTCACTCAGGTTGATGAAGGTTTTCTGAGACATAGCCGGCAGTTACCATCTCCCTTGAGCAGCAAGGAGATGGGTAATTGTCATTGATAATAATGTCTAGGAAGCGGGACAATACGAGCCAAAAACTCAATTCCTGTCAAAGTACAATTATGAATACACACACACACACACACACATTCACATAAAGCCAATAGTCTGCTATCATGAGTGTGGTAGCGGAATACAGTACACGCACACACACTTAGATGGTGCTGAATGCCCTACACATTTTTTTTTTTTAAGGTGACAGTTACAAAGTGGTGTGCAATCTATCTTATTCTAGTTACATTATAGTTTATCTTATTGTACCAGTACCTCCCTACAATCAACCTAGTTGTTCCCCAATTCGGCCCTCCGCCATGACCATTTCAAAGTCAAAGTCTCTCACTCTTGTCCTCTGTAGCGGGGAGTACCTTGTACCCCTGAGACATAGGAGTGCAGACCTGAGAAGAGAGAGAGAGAGCCGGCATCTCATCCAAGTTATGACTTGGCTTCTATGCTGGCGCTTTTTCTCCGATATTTGTTCAGCTAATCTGGCATAGAAGACACTTACAGAGGGTCCCATTCCTCCCGACGATGAGAAGACCAGAGGAGTAAAGCTTCCTTGATCCCTGTTCAAAATTCTTTCTTCATAAGCGCGTTTCTTCTCACTTTCGTTTCTCAAGTATGCCGCCTTGAGTCCTCGCTCACGATATGTTTGTGCTCTTGGGTTGAAGATTCTGATGTCGAAAAAAGCCTGTTGTCCCCTCGTCCAAAAACCTCGAGCACTTACGTCCACTCTTGCTTCATTTGAAGTATTTGCAGTATTGTGGGCCAAGCGCTGTCCGTCCATAGGCAGAAGTTCCGGTTCGATTCTGACATCATGGCACACCTCGTCCAGCATTTGTGCAATGATGTCTCGTACTTCATCATGCCGGATACGGATGAATCCTCCTTTTTTACAGGTCATACAGTGGTCCGAGTTGTTTATTTCACCACATGCACATTTCAGCGGCAGGTTCGAAACTGGCCACCCATACCTCAAGGCTACGGCATCATTGAATTCTTGTTTATTTAAGCTGAAGCCTTTTTCCTTTATTGGTAATGAAGTGAGCCAATTTGAAGCCCCGTGTCTTGTGCCATCTCAACTCTCATTTTCAGTTCTTCACTACATTCGGTCTTAATTTGTTCTAGGCTATGTTTCTGTCTCTCTTCTCTGCTCTTTGTAATTTCATGTCTTGCATTTTGTTGTTCATCTTCGTCCACCTCATCATTTTCATTTTGCTCCCGTATTTTTTCTGTCAGAGACGTAGTAAGTTTAAGGGAATTTTGGTACTCATGAGGTGCCGCCTCCACTACACAAATACTCATACACACACAGATGGTGAATCCCGTACACACATATAAAGCAGACGCTGGTGAATGACCTACACACATACATATTTAGGGTGTGGCAGGGGACTTATAAATGACAGATGTGGCTGACCCAGGTATAACATGACAGCCACAACTGATGTTGTGGTGTACCAGCAGGTCACCAGCCAACCTCACCTGCCATCACTAGTACTATTATCTCTCTCTCTCTCTCTCTCTCTCAAAGGCGAGCCACTAAGCTATTCCCTTCATTAAGAAATAAATCATACGATGAAAGACTAAAAGAACTTGATCTGTTTCACTTAAGAAACGAAGGATGAGAGGCCAATTGATGGAGTGTTTTAAAATTATAAAAGGATTCAGTAACATTAACATAGATAAGTTATTAAAAAAAAAAACGAAGACACATCTACAATAGGAAACAATTTATAATTATTAGGTAGGAGAGCGAATCTAGATACAACAAAATATTTCTTCACTCACAGCGTAATTTATGAGTGGAACAAACTCCCAAATAAAGTAATAGACAGCTCCTCTATAGATATATTTAAGACAAATCTAGATTCATGCCACAGACAAATTGGTATGGAGTAGGCAGTAATTATCACCGTTATTATTTGTTCAGCTGACGAGAGCATAAGACAAAAAAGTAAATACACAAATAAAGAATAATAATTATAAAAATCATCATTAAAAATGTACATACTATAAGGGTGAAGGGTTGCATGATTCCAATTATCCCCAAAATATACATGCTACTAAGGCGAAGGGTTGCATCAATTGTCCTTTCTTTTTTCCAATCTTTCCTGTAAATTCCTTCTGGCAATTTCGAAGCTCAGCAAGGTTAATCACTTCCAACTGTTTAATGTACGGTAATTGCCAGAGGGAAAGGAGGGTGGGGAGAGAGCCTTCTTCTTTTCTATCATATCCTTCAACTTTCCTTTTCTATCTGATATGCCCTATCTACTGGAATTAAGTCCTGACCACCTCGTTTGGATCGTACGGTCTATGTGGCCAGTGTTTATATGTAAATATATGTAAATCTCTCTCTCTCTCTCTCTCGTTTCCAGGCTCGCCCCCGCAAGCACTACGTACGTCATCCACGTTGGATCTATCGATGTCCAACGGACGCGGTCAGAAGAACTACTTTGCAAGTACCGGCGGCTGATCAGGTCCTTCAAGGAAAAATCTAATAGAATCTTAATTTCAGGAATTGTTCCCCGGATTGATGTAGAAAACCGATTCTACAACATAGCTACCAGTACAAATCGCCGACTAGCCAAACTCTGCAGGGAGGAGGACATCGGCTTTGTCGACACGTGGGATCATTTTTACTATGATAAATCTTTGTTTTCAGGAGATGGTGTACATCTCAATGAAGTAGCAGCTGCACGTCTTGGTCGTCTGCTGAACGATGCAGTCAAGGATTTCAGTTAAAAAAACGGGGTCAACCAGACCCCAGACAGGGTAGTGTAAGTCAAATACGAACTGAAAATTCAGATAATGCACAATCAGTAACATCCAACTCTAATACTCTTAAGGTGTTTTATGTAAATGCTCGTAGCATACGCAATAAATTTTCAGATCTAGAGGAAATCGTGTTTACAGAACATTATGATATAATCGGCATACAGAATCTTGGTTAAATACGGAAGACAGAGACTTTTAGCCGAATATACGCTTCCTGGTTATACAATGTTTGAGAAAAGTCGGATCAATAGAAATGGAGGAGGAGTTCTGTTTTTTATAAAGGAAAGTCTTAATCCCGTCTTAATGTCAAAACCTCAAATTGCGAATATAGACATATCTTACGTACTATTAAATAATAAACGAGGAACTAAAATAACACTAGCTTTATTATACAGACCCCCATCTCAATCAGTGCAAACTGACAGTGAAATTTATGAACAAATTGCAGAAATAACTAACATACAAGATACCGTAATTCTTGGCGATTTCAACTTACCCGTGACTAAATGGGGCGATATTCTTACTTCACACTCTGGACACGACCTCTATGCTAACTTGCAAGAGAGTTCACTTTTTCAATTTGTACAATCTCCGACCCGTGGTAATAATGTGCTTGACCTTGTACTCGCAACAAAACAAGAATTAATAGAGAATTTGAATGTTGGTGATGAATTCAGTAACAGCGACCATCGTACGATAACTTTCACTTTAAAGTTTACTAGTAACAAATCAAATAGCAGCATTGAGAAAGTCCCTAATTTCAAGAAAGCAAATTTTCATAAACTTAAATCAAAGCCTAAAGAAACTGACTGGAGCTTTCTGACTAACAATAACGACATAAATACATCTTGGGAGTGTTTCACAACCACTTACCTTAAGGCAGTGCAAGACTGCATACCATCGAAAATATGGCGTCCAGGCCATAATGATAAGCCCAAATGGTGGAATAAAGATATTTCAGACTGTCTGCTTGCTAAAAAATTTGCTAATGATAGATTAAAATCCTCACAAAATGACGAAGAACGGGTGAAATTTGCAGAGCTACGACGCTAAGCCAAAAAGTTAATTAAGCAAAGTAAAAAGACCCTGGAGTTACATGTTGCGAATCAAAGTAAAACAAACCCGAAAGAATTCTATAGTTATATCAGAAAGAAAAAAGTAGTTACTTCAACTGTTGGACCGTTAGTCGATGAAAATGGAGAATACAGCAAAGACGAAGTACAAATGAGTAATGCCCTCAATACCTTCTTTGCATCAGTTTTTACAACCGAAGACCTCAGTGATATCCCTACACCATCGCCGATTCAGATTGATAATTCAGATGTTCTAAGCAATATCACCGTTACAGAGAGAGAAGTATTGAATTGTTTAGATAAACTCAAGGTAAATAAAACGCCTGGACCTGATACAATCTCACCTAGAGTTCTAAAGGAAACTAAGGATGAGCTCTCCAAACCACTGACATTGCTATTCAATGAATCCTTGCAGTCTGGGACTATGCCTGATCAGTGGAAGCTAGCCAACGTAACACCGATATTAAAAAAGGCAGCAAATCCCTACCCAGTAACTATCGTCCAATTAGCTTAACCTCAATTGTATGTAAAATGCTAGAAATGGTCATAAGAGACAGACTCGTAAATCACTTAGAGGCAAATAACATACTTAAAGATACTCAACACGGCTTTCGTAAAAAACGTTCCTGTTTAACAAACCTCTTAGACTTCTTCCACGATATCCTCAACCTCTACGATGAGAGTAAAGCTGTAGATATTATATACCTTGATTTTCAAAAGGCCTTTGACAAAGTTCCCCACAAACATTTACTGCTAAAACTAAAAGCGCATGGAATACAAGACGGTGTGTTGAAATGGATAGAAAATTGGCTCAGCGACAGAAAGCAAAGAGTAGTCATAAACGGTAAGGCATCTAAATGGACCAATGTAAGTAGCGGGGTACCCCAGGGATCGGTACTAGGACCAATTCTCTTTCTAATTTACATCAACGACATAGATGAGGGTCTCACCTGTACAATCTCAAAATTTGCTGACAATACAAAAATTGCAAATAGGGTAATCTCAAAAGAACAAGTTGACAATATGCAACACAATCTAAATAAATTGTCATGTTGGGCCCAAATTTGGCAAATGAGTTTCAATGCGGATAAATGTAAAGTACTACATATCGGATACCTAAATGAGAAAGCAAACTATTCGATGAATGGCACTCAGCTTAAGAATGTAAACAGAGAAACCGATCTGAGAGTAACAATATCGAGTAACCTAAAACCGAGTCAACAATGTTCAGAAGTTGTTAAGAAGGCAAACAATATAATTGGCTTTATAGGCAGGTCATTTGAGCATAAATCCAAAGAAGTTATCCTAACCCTTTACAATTCCTTAGTCCGCCCTCTTCTGGAATACTGCGTTCAATCCTGGTGCCCTTATTACCAAAAAGATATAAACAAGCTAGAACGAGTTCAACGTAGAGTTACCAAAATGATAC
This sequence comes from Paralithodes platypus, assembly GCA_032716605.1. Classification (NCBI taxonomy): domain Eukaryota; kingdom Metazoa; phylum Arthropoda; class Malacostraca; order Decapoda; family Lithodidae; genus Paralithodes; species Paralithodes platypus. The sequence goes on from CM064547.1 coordinate 32,475,431, forward strand.
CTAGCCTAAAGAACAAACCATACGAAGAGCGTCTTAGAGAATTAAATCTATTTCCTTTAACCCAGCGCAGATTAAGAGGTGACTTAATTCAAGTGTTCAAAATCATCAAAGGCATCGATAATATGAACTGTAGTAAGTACTTCATTATCGACCAATCTAATTACACGCGGGGAAACGGTTGCAAAATTATTGGTAAATCTTTTAACTCACACGAATCTAAGAATTTCTTCTTCAATCGAGTAGTCAACTTGTGGAATGGGCTTCCCCGAGACGTTATAGACTGCAGCACCGTTGATTCATTTAAACTCCGCTTAGACAAATATCTCGCATATCTGACTGCGTTTGTAAATGAATAACTTTATTTTATCCCCCCCTCAGTTACTAACCGATCTGTCCCCTACTAACTTCCTATTCCTGCCACGGACATTAGTTCTAGGGCAGTAGTTCCCTTTCCAATGTTCCCTTACCCACTATAAACCACTGTTTGGACACTTGATCCTCAGTGTTTTGGAGGACAAGCAGCCTAGAAGGGTCACTAGATCTGTTGTTGCTTGATTTTCTTTGTACTCCTTTGTGTATAATAAAATACTAGCAATAACAGAAACTAATTAACGCAAGTCCACCGTGTTGTATAAATGTCCTTAGGATAAGCTCTTATAAGTGTGCCCAAAAGGGTCAGTCAGGATAGTAATTATTATTTTTTTTTTTTTTTATAAATGTTAATGACATAGGTTGTATCTTTTAGGCTAAGTATACTGCATACACCAAATCGAATGAAAGCAGATCCTGAAAACTAAAAAATGCCTTGAGTTATGGCGAGGTGAGAGAATTAACGAATTAACAGAATATGGCTTGTCCATGATGTCAAATCTCAAAAAAATAGACTATTATAAGTTAATATGCCAAGGTACGATTATGTGCTAGTGTTAATGGCGGTAGGCTATATTTAAGATTTAGAATACGACGATCAGAAGAAAAGGTGTAAATGTTTTTAGTATCCGGACCCAGATCAAAACCTTATGCCACCTCAGTTACATTCCATATTCTCGTTCCCTTCCTATCTGGCCAATATAAACTTAAGTATACAGTATCCAATTACCTGATAGTCATTCTTATCGGATGTCAGAATTCCTGTTAAAAATATCCTTGACCATGGTCTGACTGCACTGCTAACAAAAACATTGATATTGGTATTACAGTTGCAAAATTTCTACCATCTGATCGGTACGCCTGCATGTCTTTTTTTTTCTATGTGATTGAGGGAGGCAAAAGGCATAACTGCCTATAGCGAGTGCCTCCCCCATAGTTGAAAGAGTGACAGGGCCAAAATCAAGGGACGTTCGAGCCAAAATGCCTGGACACACGGAGTTTGAAGCAATTTAAGTCATAGGAAGAGGGAAAGACTGATTCTGGGAGAGAGTTCCAGAGCTCAGATATTGAGTAGAAGAAAGTTTGAGAGTAACGTTTCACTCTTGGGTTGGAGAGTTGCACAGAGTAGGGGTGGGATTGAGTTGTAAGACGGGTACCACGTGCCCTACGTAAAGGAGGTGGTATGCACTGGGATAGCTCTGAGGAACACTGATTATTATAGTAGCGATAGAATAGCGAGAGAGATGCAACATTGCGGCGGAGAGAGAGAGATTGCAGAGAGTTGGTGAGTGGACGGGAGTTAATGATACGAAAGGCCTTCCTTTCAACTTTGTCTATGAGAGCGGTGTGAGAGGAACCTCCCCACACATGATTGTCTGATTGCCCTTGTTAGGTATGTACTGTACATAATACACACACATTTATTGTGTATTCATTCCAATCGAATTTTATTATTCCATAAGCATTTCTCACCATATACTCAACCTTACCAAGCCCGAATAAACCATCGTCGTGAGTTACAAGTTACAAATGCCTTGCGGTGATATTGTGACAAGTTGATGTCATATTCTGAAACAGAAATCGAGTCAATGTTTTCCCTCAACCAACGTTCACTGTCTCAAGTTTACCATATAACTGTGTATCAGATACTTATGCAGGAGGTTGTACATTGGTTGTATCATCCTTCTGACATTGATTGGCCCTGAAGTGAACCTAGGAAAGCGAATAATGTTTATGATAACATTTTTAATGCAGTAGAAGAGTTTGTATTATTTGTAGGAGACAAATGGCAAGGCAGGCTTTATCTGTACCGTATAATTTGCTTTTCATTATATTCGCCTAAATAATAATAATAATCATAAATATAGTAATTTAACAGTTATCTTGTTGGCAGGTGTATACTTTTGTGTCAAATATCAGAACATAGGAATATTGTAGATGTTTTGTCGGAAGTAGGCGGGAAAATGAAGTGAGTAAGAAAGTTTCAGAATATACAGGTGGAATTAAAAGGGCTGTGAAAAACTATTTGCTCTTTGATTAGAGAGCTGGGGAAAATAGAGTGGGAATGTGTTGAAAGGCGGGTTCCACCAACTTATCTGAAATACGATGTATAGCCTACACAGATAATTTTAATCATCAGCTCGTGTTTGTGCTTTTATAAATATATCAGTGTTTTGACTATGGTAGGAGGGGGAACATATTACCTATAAAGATATAGAAATTTAGGTAATTTTACGAACATTGAAGCCGTGACCCATGAGTAGTTTTAGGGTCAGATTTTTATCATGAATTGAATTGCTATACAAATAATCGGGTCATTTTGAGAGAATTGCGTATCTTACGCAAACTTTAGTTTAACAATGTTTGAATATAGGTTACCAGAGTCAAACCCCGTCATGATGGATGTATAAAGTATCGCATAAGTGACTTATCTACAAAATTCGTTTGAATACACATATTTCATAGGTGCCACCGTCAATACAACAATGGATTGACACTTGTGCCGGAGTAAAGTTGACAAACAAAAAATAAATAAATAAAGCAATAAAACAGCAGCGGTGCGAGCCCTCCTCAAAGAAAATATGTTATATTTAGAACCCAGAGTCTGAAAATCCCGTCCCTAGTTAAGCAGAGGAAAAAATATTAATGAGACATTTCATTAGAGCGTCTCGGAGGACAGGAAGGAGACGGCCAGGAAAAACTACCCTTCTTACGGATTCTCTCTCTCTCTCTCTCTCTCTCTCTCTCTCTCTCTCTCTCTCTCTCTCTCTCTCTCTCTCTCTCAAGATTCAGAAGTTGGTGTTGTTGATGTTGACCAGTGGTCGATTCTGTCTTTGCTACTGAGGATTGGTAGTCTTAGTGATGGTAGTAATAGTAACTGACCATGGTGTGGAGGTTGCGAAAGTAGTAGTGATTATCGTGGTGGAGGTTGTAGTAGCGGTAGTGGTGACAGTGATGGTATGTTGGTGGTGCTTGTGATGGTTTAAGTAGTGGTGATAAAAGTGACTGATGATGATGGTTGTTTTGGTGGTATTGAAGGTTGCAATCGTAGTGGCTATATTTCATGCATGCGGATGAATTCTTCATTTGGGCGAAAAATATTTATATGAAAGCGCTTATATAATTCCACCTGCATGTATAATTGTGTTTATATTTGACATATTACTGTATACTTTATTTCGAGGAAAATAACATTAACTAATAGAGTGGCAATTCCATTGAAATAAAATACGTGGTTAACATATCAAGTTGAAGTAAGAATTAAGAACAGTGTTTTTCATGTGATTAAATAACGTGGATTAAAATGTTAACGTCATATGTATAGTTTGCAAAGGCACCACACTGTCATGAAATATATCTTGCATCACATCAATGAAGCTATTCTATATCACCCATAGATATAACATATACTCCATACTGAATAGGTTTAAAAACCTAAAACATTTTATTTCTGATATCATAAAATTACAAATAAAACATTATGCTGTTATGAACATTGCCTATATACACATTTACCTTGTGCGCATAAATTATCAGGATGAAAATTATCAACCAACTATCCAAATGTATTGAGTCTCGTGCATGTGCAAACTATTAAGTTATAACTCCACCTAAATACTCCTGATTTTGTGTAACCAAGTCAGCCACAGCAAGACATTTAAGAAAGGACTACGGTAACACTTTGTTACCACCTACATCGTTTTCGCCTGATACTGATTTCGTTCAAATGAAGGTTACTTTTTCCACAGACATACACTGCAAAATATGCTTATGAAAAGCGTAATTAAGGTGTCCATAATGATATACCCTCTTAGAGGTATATTAGTAATAAAGCCTTTTAATAAAAGGATAAAAAGGCTAAATCACTATCACTATATAGTATATAGCCTACCCAATAATTTGATATACCTTGTTTGTCCACTTTTATTGTTTTATAGTGTACAGTAATTTATAAAATTCGTGGACCCCTGTTTTGCATAATGCAATTATATATATCTGGATTGATTTTTGGGTTCAACTAGCTTTTCAGTAGTTGATATATAGAAATGTTGATTTATAAATTCGTGTCCAGAGATATACTTGCATAATTAGAAATAGGTTAGGTCCACGATTTTTTAGGAGTGACCATACAACAGCTGAGCAGTGGAACTCTCTCCCTGAATCCTTCTTATCCCCATCCTATGACTAAATTGCTCTAAACTCCGTATGTCCAGGCATTTTGGCTCGTACATTCCTTGATTTTGGCCTGTCACTCTTTCAACTCTGGGGGAGGTATTCGTCACAGACAGTTTTGCATTTTGTCTCACTCATCCACATAGGGGAAACAAAAAATCGCCTAGCACTCATTTCTCCCAAATAAAAAATACTATATCACAGGCATCCCGTGATGTTGCCGTCCAAATAAAGTGGTTAAGTCACTCAAAGAAATGCTTGGGCATCTTGTGTTCTCTATGCAAATGCAAACATCTTAACTGATTATTAATGCAAATTGTTTTTCACTAACTGGTATACATGGTATTATGATTGATGTACGCAAAGCTCCAATCATAAATCTGTTGAATTTTAGAAAGGACCAGTGGGAATAAAAAAGGCTAATACAATGTCATGTAGCTCTCTCTCTCCCTGACTGCTTCAAGTCCTACCTAAGCTGACTATAATCGTCTACTGATAGCCAGAATTATTATGTTACCTCCACCAACCGACTTTACTCCTAAACTCAATTAATGAAATCAACAAATACATGTGGCAGTCCAGGGATTCGAACCTAGGATGCTCACACCGAAATTCAGTGCATTTATTCATTATTCTACGAAGAAGGACTGAACCGAAAGGACTGTCATGGTATAAAGAAAGTTAAATACGACCATCATAGCATCCGTTGAGATCATGGAGGGAGCCCAGTATTTCATGCCTCCCTAACAGTGATGGTGGATATAATTATGGTGGTAGGCCTACAAGTTATGGGGGTCGTGATGGTGGTGGGAGCTATAGGGGTAATGGTGGTAATAGTAAGGTGTGTAAATGATAGTGGTAGTAGTTATAGTGATGGTGGTGGTAGTTATAGGGGTAATGATAATAGTAAGATGTGGAAATGATAGTGGTAGTAGTTATAGTGTCAGTGGTGGTAGTTATAGGGGTAATAGTGATAACAGTAAGGGTAGGTGTGGAAATGGTGGTAGTACAATAGTTATAGTGGCAGTGGTGGTGGTTATAGGGGTAATGGTGATAATAGTATGGGTAGGTGTGGAAATGATGGTGGTAGTAGTTATAGTGACTGGGGGTAGTTATAGGGGTAATGGTGGTAATTGTAGGGTGTGTAAATGATAGTGGTAGTAGTTATAGTGACAGTGGTGGTAGTTATAGGGGTAATAGTGATAACAGTAAGGGTAGGTGTGGAAATGGTGGTAGTACAATAGTTATAGTGGCAGTGGTGGTGGTTATAGGGGTAATGGTGATAATAGTATGGGTAGGTGTGAAAATGATGGTGGTAGTAGTTATAGTGACAGTAGGGGTAGTTATAGGGGTAATGGTGGTAATTGTAAGGTGTGTAAATGATAGTGGTAGTAGTTATAGTGACAGTGGTGGCAGTTATAGGGGTAATAGTGATAACAGTAAGGGTAGGTGTGGAAATGATGGTGGTAGTACAGTAGTTATAGTGGCAGTGGTGGTGGTTATAGGGGTAATGGTGATAATAGTATTGGTAGGTGTGGAAATGATGGTGGTAGTAGTTATAGGGATAATGGTGGTAATAGTATGGTGTGTAAATGATAGTGGCAGTAGTTATAGTGGCGGTGGTGGTGGGGGTAGTTATAGGAATAATGGTGGTAATAGAAAGTTTTGTGTAAATGATGGTGGCAGTGGTGGTAGTTAAAGTGGCGGTGGTGGTAATAGTAAGGGTAGGTGTGGAAATGATGGTGGTAGTTATAGTGGCGGTGGTGGTGGTGGTTGTTATAGTGGTAATGGTGATAATAGTATGCATAGGGTGTAAAACGGTGATGTGGTATTTATATTTGTGGTAGTGGTACTTGTAGTGATAGGTATGGTGGTGATAGTAGGTATAATGGTGTTGGTGATTGTGATGACTTATTCAATATTTGTATGTATCTATTTAAACCTGCTTGTGGGTGTACAGTGGCGCCAATAACTCATGTCTCAGCTGTCATTACGTTTGGCTCGCTCTTGAACGAGTTGGTATATCTCACTCAAATAGAAGACATCATGTGTACATTTTGCTGATACCAATTATTAATCAAAACATAATTGGTGCCGAGACATCACTTATTAGGCCGACTGTACATGTATTGATTTCTAGAATGTATTATAGTTTTTCCTCGGTCTTTATGGTCGTGAAGGCTTGGCTGGCTGGCGTAACGCTAGGGTGTTAACAGTAAGTGTACGAGTGGAAATGATAATTTAGTAGTTATAGTGGTGGTGATGGTATTAGTGATGATGGTATTCGTCTTAGTGATATGCTCCCGATTGAGTAGAGATTAATTAAATTACGATTTACCCAACTATTTGTTACATAATATACAATCTTCTTCATTCAGTTGCAAGGGCCTTTCCAAACATTCTGCTAGCTACATCCGGATGATTATATTTAATTTTGGGCCTATAATAATCAACGCATTAACCACCAAGATACCTGGTAAAATCGATGGTAACTAAAAACACAACAAAAAAACATTAATAAGTATCCCCGATTGAACATTAACTTACTTGGATCTTCAGCATGTCATTCCCTCACTAATGTATTGATAACTTTGGAAATTATGGATTGGTAAATAGGAATGATAAGTATAATGGATTGGTAGCTTTGATGATTCCAGCACTATAATAGTACTCTGAGATGTAACAATTGTCTCCTGAAATTCACGCATAAGATGAAAAAAATCGCCTGGATGCGACAATATATATGCAGTATATACATATATATATATATATATATATATATATATATATGAACTGATAAAAAGGATTACTGATTGTCGTGTAATAATGATCATAGTATCATAGTCGTTGTCTTGATATTGTTGTTGGTAAGTGTGTATGTATGTATAATGGTAAATACGTCAAGTTTGACATACTCATAGCGTAACAAAATAGAATAAAACAGTGTACATTATATGGAAATACATATGGAAAATATATAAAGTTAAGGTTGGTGTTGTAGCTGCGTGATATGTGATAGGGGTAGTGATGGTGGTGGTGATGGTGGTGGGGTGAGGTTAAGGTCAATTCGTATTAACAATTACACGCATCTTTGCTCTGCAACTCTGGTCCGGAAGCTTTTGCATTCACAGTTTTCAAAATGCCAGCCAACTGTAATAATCCACCTATAGTCTAGTTGCTGACATCAATGCATAAAGACCTAAACAAAATGCCAGTATTAAGTTGACAGCAATATAGCCGGTGTGATTAGGCGCCCTGTGTGTTCTCGCACCTGTGATGCAAAATACCGCTCTTCTCCTCTCACTCCAGTCTCACTACTCCCAACCTATTATTTATAATTGTTTGTCCTGCTGTTGTGCTACAGTGATGGCTTATTAGATATTTGCAGTTATCCATTTATAACTGTTTCTTGGTGTACTGACATTGATAACTAGAACGAATATATTTTTCCCTGGGTCTTTGTGGTCATGCAGGCTTGGATGGCTGACGTACGAGATAGTCTGGCATCGCATTTTGGTATATAGTACGGAGTTGTCATGCATTTTTGTAACCATAAATATATTTTGTATTTATCAAACATTTGGAAGTATTCAACAGGTTAATGTGAAATATCACATTACGTAAACTGTGACAGAGCGGTACGATATTTTTCGCGCCGGTATAGCAGTGCACGTGTCAACAATCCAAGCAGCTGATCAGTGTGTCTCAGACGTAGTATGCGGGTATACGCACGTTTTTCTCTCGGATTTCTCTGGAAAGTTTGAGCCTAATATTATTTACTATTTATGAGTAACTGGAGGATATATAGAGGTGCATATACACCAAGCGGAAAGTGCTGAGTGTATCAAGTGTGCGACATCGTAGAAAGTGTTGATCTCGTGCTAAGTGAGTTTAATTGGAGTAGTAAAGTTATGCAGTGGAGTAGCCCGGAGGATGTAACGTTGGGATAGTACCTGCTTGTCAAACTGTGTGCTTGTGTTCGCCGGCATAAGGTAGGTCACTCGGAAAATTGTACTCATTAATTAATGTAGGCCTGTGTTCTTTCAAACTTCCAGAAATCGTCGTAAATTCAAGATAGCACACAACCTCCAAAACATTTGTTTTACCCACAAAATTCCCCCTCTCATAACCAAGTCATCAAACTAAGTATCAACTCAAATCATTGCATAGTTATTCCCACCAAGTCTATTGTCTGACACAATCAACCAGTCACCATTACAAAACTATAATATATCATAGGCCTACCTGATTTGTCTTGACTGGCGTGTCTTATTAACAAACTGGGCTGCTTGATCCTGGCTCGCCGTGCCCTTCTGATTGGTAGCCCTACCAGGTGAGTTCATCCTGATATATTTGCGATTTGGACCTTCGGTAAGTTCTGTATAGGGCCCGGTATAGCCTACTGTTACTGTAGGCTATAGGCTATCTAGGAAACTGGCCAGCTTTTAGGATTTTGTTATTTTAATGTCACTAATTTTTTCAAGTTTTTATAATTTGGAATAGGCCTAGGCCTGTGTTATTTTTCATCAATATATAGGCCTAGTGTTTTAATTGGTCAATATGTAGGAGACGCAACAATATAGCCTAGGTACCGGTAACACATTTATAATATCAGTTTTGGGTTCCTATCATCATAGGCCTATGCTTCATTGCTATGCTATATATAGCCTATAATTTGTATCTTCGGGGAAAACAAATTCTTGGGATTTTTCATTTTTTGGGTGGATTTTTTTGTTTTCATTAACCTAACCTAATAGCCCCCAAATACAATTAGGTTAGGTTTTTTGGTTAGGTTAATGACAAAAAAATGCAAATACAAACATAGGGTGACACCTTACAAGGTTGTTTGTGACTCTTCAGTTTAGCCAAGTTCTAATCTATGGGTTTTCCGTGGTGAATTACAGTCGCTCTTAATCTCAAAACTTAACTGAAATTAGGCTCTCAAGCAAATTGACTTAGCCTAAGTCCTTAATATGCCAAAAACAAAGCCTAACCTATTTATAATGAAGCTTATCCAGTTTATATAATTATAGGCTTATCTTTATTTTTAGTTATGTATTTTTCTATTTATTTGATTTGGTTGTATCAGAAACGGGAAATTGGTTGAATTTGTGAAGTTGTGTCCAGGATTTTGATCGTGGCTGTACGGATTAGTTTCATGTTTATTTTTTCCTTTGCAGATATTATTTCCACCAACCAGCGAGAGTAATGGTACCATAACTTTCACCAAACCGTGAAATTACTGTACCCTTATTTTCACCAAATCCAGAATTGTTTTCATAATATAATATATATATACATATATATACAGTAGGGCCTACATAATACAGTACGGTACCGGTATATAAATGTATCTACTTTGCTAGTCATTTAGATTACCGGTACCTCGTAGGCCTAATTCCCATGTGCCAACACATGAACATGGTGCAATAATACCTGTACTGGGAAAAACTGCCTGTATTTAATCACCATAATAAGGTAACGGTACCGGTAATGATTACTGTAATATTACGGTACGGTACCGGTAATGAGAATAGCCTACATGGCATTGCCCACTTCAAACAAAATTATTTTATAATAGTAAATTAGTAAACTCGCCAGTAAGCTTTTTATAAATCTATGAAAACATTTAATCCTACTACTTGTCCCAGCCCCATGTTTTGGCAACTAACTGTTCATTGTTCATATTAGCTGTATTGTATTCGAATGCTATAGGGCAAGGCTAAATGCCATTATTGTGTATATATTATTTTGTGTAGCCTAGGTCTATAATTTATGCCGGTAAAACAGTTGTTACCGTACCGCATGCTCGATATGAATACAGCACACAATCATGGCTGAATATTCTAGTATATATAGTAGGTAGGCTATGTGGACATGTTCATATCATATGGTCTGTCCTACCGGTACCTTGAACAAACTTCCCTCAGAACTTGTAAATACCGTAGGTCTTCAGTAGAACAGGTCAACTAGAGCGTACCGGTATGCTGCACACTGCGGTTAATTGCGGATGCAACCCGTGTGAAGGGGTAATTTAGTTGTCGAAAGTTAGGAGGCATTTTGGTTACATGGCATTCATTAGCTACTTTGCGAAACATCCAGACTGTAGCAAAGCAAAACAATCTTTCTCTAACCTTTTTTCCTCCCTTTCTCGTGTCGTTTTCGTTTCAATAACAGGCTACATGTGGGTATTACAGTACCGCAAGGTACCGGTATACTATTCAACAACCTTTCAAAAGCTGATAGTATGGTAACCAATAAGTCCTCATTGTCACTGATTTTTATATTTACACCATATTTATGATCAGTGGCCCAAATCCAGATGAAGCCTTTGAGTAAACCAGATTGTATCACCGGATCAAAATAATAACATTGAAAACCCCTCTAATTCCCCTTTACACACTAAATGAATACCATTGAAAACCCCTCTAACTCCCCTTTACACACTAAATGAATACCATTGAAAACCCCTCTAACTCCCTTTTACACACTAAATGAATAACATTGAAAACCCCTCTAACTCCCCTTTACACACTAAATGAATAACATTGAAAACCCCTCTAACTCCCCTTTACACACTAAATGTTGAAAACCCCTCTAACTCCCCTTTACACACTAAATGTAATAACATTGAAAACCCCTCTAACTCCCCTTTACACACTAAATGAATACCATTGAAAACCCCTCTAACTCCCTTTTACACACTAAATGAATAACATTGAAAACCCCTCTAACTCCCCTTTACACACTAAATGAATAACATTGAAAACCCCTCTAACTCCCTTTTACACACTAAATGTTGCTCATTTACCGGTACTATACTGTATATCCCATTATATTTGTATTAGCCAACAATATATATATATATATATATATATATATATATATATATATATATACGGTATATATATTTTACTTAACTTCAGTAATTATTCCTGATTGAGAGGCAATGCTTATAAACTCTACCCAAATCGACTACTGTCGTGTAGTCAGATCAAGTACGGTACCGTTACGGTACATCTGAAAATGTTGCTTAGGCCTAACATATTTCGGCAAGGGAGCTTTCTTTAGATCACTTCTCAGCTCCAGATGTCTTGGTTGGTGAATAAATATGAATTAAATAAACAGACTATAGCCTAGTGCACTTTACAATCTTTCTCTATGATCCTCCGAGTAGGCCTATTTCTGTAGAAAAATGTCCCGGCCGAAGGCCGATTCTTCCTAAATTACAGGCTCACTATCGTTCGCCAGGAAAAATAATCGACCCCTAAATAGCACGAAAGGTCTTAATATTGACAAAGAGGTGGGGCGAAAGGTCTTCAAATCGACAAACTAATGGGGCAAACATGAAGGAGAAGGGGGACCAGCAATACGACCCATCTCCCCTTAATCCAAATATACTGTGGACCTACGCACTGGTACCGGTACCGTACTTATTAGAATCCCGAGTTCACGTACATGTTTACAGTGCTGTACTGGTACCGTGCTAAGTAGATAAAAATCATACCGGTACCAGCTCCAGGCATAAGAGGCTGGAACACCGGTAGGCTACCAGTAAGGTACCGTATATGCACATATAGCCAATCATACCGGTACCAGCTCCAGGCATAAGAGGCTGGAACACCGGTAGGCTACCAGTAAGGTACCGTATATGCACATATAGCCAATCGGGGAGATGCAGAGCAACCTGTCTGAGCGAGGTTTGATGTTATTCTAATGCATAACTACGGTAGGCCTACATTAGCAACCCCACCTAGGCCTAATGGGTGCATCAATAGTGTGGTAATGTTCTTCTAGGGATGACCGGCGGGGGGGGGGGGGGGGGGGGATGATGATGATGATGGTGGTGGTGGTGGTGGTGAATGAGCCCAAAGAGTCAAGTATTACGTAACCGGGTTAACAACTTCAGCAACGTGGCGTAATTTTATTTTGATATTCGGGCTAAACCTCAATTATTTTATTTAGTTTAGGAAGGGCCCACTGAGAAATTAAAGAACTTCCGTAGCTACAAGTTATTTCAATTAGGCCTAACTATTTCATTCTCACGGGTCCTTCCTTCCTTAGTATCCTCCCTCTTTCAGTATGATACAAAAAAAAAAAAAAAAAATTCTAAGCATACAGGTAGGGTTAGGCTATAACTGGAATCACAAAAGGAAGTTACCGAACCGGTTACTATGTAGACAATTTCTGTCTGGCAGCATCTGAATTACCGGTACCGTAAGAAAAATGCAACTCTAAAATATCATGCCCTCGGTATAGCGTACCGGTAGTTGATACTGGTACTATAATAACAACTCGGGCTATAAGAAATGGTACCGTACCGTATGTGTGTGAAAACTGGTAATTGCCGGAAGAGGGGCTCGTGTGCCATAGACTTGTTATGCCCAAATGTTTCGCTCACATTCAGAGTCGTATCGTTCACACTGTTCACACATAACCCTAAACCTAATCCAACCGTATTCAGTTGCGGCGAAACAGCTTGCAAGCAAAACAATTCAGGTACCGTACCCGGTAGGAACTTTCTTCCAGATTTATGAATTTGAAATATAAACTTACAAAGGCAAATAAACTTATTAAATAACTATAGAATATAAAGGGAAATGCTTTAGTATAATCAGGCTGCCGTACCGGCATTATTCCACCAGGCGGTTTTATTCATTGGGAAGGGCCTTTATCTAGGCTTTAGCTATACCGGTACCGTATGTAAAGTTACAAAATATACAACCTGCCTTACCGTTATATCTATTATCTATCTATATGCTCAGGCCCAATCCCCAGCTTTGGGGGTAGCCGACTCAAGACAGAGCAAGAACAGGGAACACACAAAAACTACACAAAATAACAAACAAACAGACACAAAGCACAAACTCACACACATCCAGGTCACCCAGGAGAAGACCCAGAGATCAGGGTCACCAAGGTCGCTCCAACACTCCCCCGGTCCCCGACCACCCGGAGAGGCCCCGATCTCGGCAGGCAGACACGCAGCGGAGCCAAAGCCCTCCCACCACACTTCCAGGCGCACCCTTCATATTGATCGTCTCCCCGGGCCAGGCGCCTGATGGACTATTATCTAGTCCAACTTGCGCCGGACCCCTTACTCCAAATGACCACGTGTTCAGTCAACTATTCACAAGCATTCTCCATTCACTCCTGTCCACCACCACTTCCCTGCCTGATCTATTGTCATTCCTCTATCATCCAAACCCTTTCTTACACAGTCTCTCCATCTCAATGGGGGTCTTCCTGCCCTTCTATCTGACTCACATATTCTCTTTGTAAGCCTTTCATCTCCCATTCGTTCAACATGACCATACCAGCTCAGCACCCTTCTGTCCACTCTGGCTGACAAATGTTCCTGCTGCCCCACTCTCCTACGTATCTCTTCATTCCTCAATCTGTCTCTACGAGTAACTCCACACATTACCGTTACGGTATATAAGTTACCGTTTCATCATCAAGAGATTCTTCCTAAATCGGGTGTAGATAGCTAGAATAGCGTCTAACTAAATCGTGTGTAGATAGCTAAAATAAACACAAGCTACAGTCCTATGAATGAAAGGGACCGTTATGTGGACCAGAGAGGGAAGGAACGAGTGCGGTTAGAAAGATGAGAGGCATGCGGGATGGGAGGGGCTAGGGAAGGTAACACACACACTCACTCTCTCTCTCTCTCTCTCTCTCTTCATGTACGAGTTAAATATCAAAATATAATATCAGGTCCGGTACGATAGCCTTTATTTTATTGTGGCAGAGTTTATCCCACTGATTGCTAGAGGCCCTCCCCAAACTGTAGATTGCTGTCTAGTATTTGCCAAAATATACTTAACCCCCCCCCCAAAAAAAAAAACACCATTCGACTAAAAAGGTTAACAGTCAGGCCTACCGGTACCAGTATAGGGAGAAACGAAAAGGTACGGTACCGAATTGTTTAGGCCTACCGCACGAAGACTAGGCGAAAGGTGCTAAATATATTTCACCACCTTTTTGTATTTTGTTTAAATATAAGCTACTACAGTAGGCCTATTGGGGAGGTGGGCTGATAATATCTACGGTAGGCTATTCTTGTCTTATTTGTGTCTGCCCTTTGGTTAGTTGGTCGGCTACTGAAAGATTTCAATTAAATAGAGCCTATAGGCTACCTTCCTGAACCCCATACGTGTAATTATTCTTGCATGTACAGTCACGTTCAAAAGTCGTGTTCTACCTTTAATTTAACATACCGGTAGGCTAAGTTTGATTATTTATATTCGTACGGTACGGTACCGTAGTTAAAATAAAATAAATTTATACCGTACGGTATTACCGTACCGATATACAGTATATATATTTGTTTCAGTTTTGTTGAATAGCCTAGGCCGATATATTGTTGTGTTATATCAATAGAGAACAACACGTTCGAAGTTGTGAAAGTTAGGCGTGCAACTCATTTTAGGAATTTTTAGCTTCAAATTTCTCTTGTTTTGAAACATGAAATACATCCATGGGATACCGTACAAAACAGAAAAAACAAAAACAAAATGTTATCGACTTTTTTGTTATAGGTTCAGTACCGGTAATTATAAATTATTTATATTAATTTTGGGTAGGCCATACAGTCATACAGTAGGTTGCCGTACCATACCGTACAATAATTTTTCAACGTCATAATAGGACTAGTCTACAAGGGAGGAAAATATATTTTTATTATTTTCGTGAAACCAAAATTGTATTTGTGATAGTACGGTACCGTACTAGTACCGGTACTTGTAAACAAAAAGGACAGGGATCTGCCTTGCTTAGGCCAATCGGCTTTCTGCAGACTCCCATTTTCTTATGTTCTTATGTTAAAATAAAAAGAAAAAGAAATAAAAAATAACCCTGACCCGTCTTATTCTTCATTATGCAGGCACCTGGTAATACTGGTATAGGCTACCGGTAGGCCTATGCACCAATACGTAAAGGTACGGTACCGGGTACCAGTAAGCTGTCGTGCGATTTTGTATAATTAATACTAAAACCACAAAAGCCACAATGTTATTAAAGACAATTAGCCTACATGCATAGGCTAAGTCCTTTATGTTGGTTACGACACCAGTAGGTCTACCGGTATTTTAACATAAGAACATAAGAAAATGGGAGTCTGCAGAAAGCCGATTGGCCTAAGCAAGGCAGATCCCTGTCCCACACAACCCCAATTCATTACAAAGCCCAATTATAGGCTTCACACTCTAATACCCTGAGGATCATCTTACCAAAACGGTTAGAGATTAACGCAGGATTATGGAGATCTGCAGAGCGCTGATTGGCCCAACCCGGCTGATCCCCCTTCACACCCAACCCTTCTCGTCCATATGCTTATCCAATTTTATCTTAAAGCTCCCTACAGTTTTAGATCCCACTATAGCACTTGGTAGTCCATTCCACCCGTCTACAACTCTGTTACCAAACCAATACTTGCCTATATCTTTTCTGAAACGAAATTTATCTAATTTGAAACCATTGGTACGAGTTCTTTCGCTATCACTGAGCTTTAGTACATTTGCCATGTCCCCTTTGTTAATCCCACTAACCCACTTGAACACCTCTATCATATCCCCTCTAACTCTGCGTCTCTCTAACGAATGTAAACCTAATTTCTTCAACCTTTCTTCATACGAAAGATTTCTAATATTATGGATCATTTTTGTCATTCTACGCTGTACTCTCTCCAATGAATCTATGTCCATTCTGTAATAAGGACACCAAAATTGGACAGCATAATCCATATGGGGTCTCACTAATGACAAGTAAAGTTTTAAGATAACATCAGCAGTTCTGTTACTCACACTCCTAGAGATGAACCCGAGAATCCTGTTTGCCTTATTACGAACGCTTATACACTGTTTTCTAGGCTTCAAATCATTGCTAATAAACACACCTAGATCTTTCTCGCAGTCTGAATTTTCTAATTCTAAATTAGCTAGTTTATATTTAACATTTTTTTTTTTTTTTTTTTTTTTTTTTTGCATCTTCCCTATCTTTAATACCTTGCATTTGTCACCTGTTAATACTGGTCATCTACCGGTAGGCCTATGCACCAATACGTAAGGTACGGTACCGGAGTACTCTATATCGCTATCTGATATGCGAATTGTCGTGCGATTTTGTATCGTCTGCGAATTTACTAAAACCACAGTTATAAGCCACAATCTAGGTCATTTATGTATATAAGAAACAACAGCCTACATGCATAGGCACCACTTTTGACTGCTCCCCATTCTGACTTGGTACCATTAATGCTGACTCTCTGCTTCCTACCAATTAGCCATGACCTAATCCATAATAACTGTCTTCGTGGTGCAATGCATAAGTGTGTTGATTTTCGGTGTGAGCGTCCTGGGTTCGAATCTCCCCGGACTGCCACATGTGTTTGTTAATTTCATAAATCGAGTTTAGTAGTAAAGTTGGTTGGTGGAGAGAACATACGGTAATAATTGAAGAAAAGAATGAGAGGTTCACACAATGTTAAGAGTGACTAAGGTAAATGCCGTGCAGTTAACATAAGAACATAAGAAAATGGGAGTCTGCAGAAAGCCGATTGGCCTAAGCAAGGCAGATCCCTGTCCCAGTTCCATGCAAATCGCCAAGTATGTATATATATGTAGCCTATATAATACTCAGACACATCTTCAATCACATTCTCGAATTCGGTCTTAATCCCGTACGGTACCGTACCTTTCCACTTCAATTATTATACCCCTGGTCCGGTACGGTGACGCTAATACCTGTAAGTCATTTCTCACCTGTCATTACGTTTGGCTCGCTCTGTGCTGTATTAATGTCTGTCAGATGTTGAATAGAGTGGGTAAATGTAGGAAAATGTATGTATATCTCACTCAAAAAGAAGAAATCATATGTAAATATTCCTGATACCAATTATTGATCAAAACATAATTGGTGCCGATACATCACTTATTAGGCCGACTGTAGGCCTACCAGTAGGCGTCTATATATAATCTGAACAGAATCGTCTAGCCACCAGTGCTTGCTTAAATAAACTTGAAAACAATCAAGATGCTAGAGTAATAAACTGAAGTACCCGGTGCTGGTATATTATTCTGGGGGGGGGGGGGAGGGGGGAGGGAGGACCTGTATATCGGTAAACTATTCTGTCATAGCCTAGCCTATGACTGATTCACAATCACGATGTTCGAATCCTGCGAGTATTGTTATCTATTAGAAATCATACGTATATTCGTTACTGTATTATTGATTCGATCCTGTGTCCTCCACTCGAGCCACATCACTTCCTTGAATAAAATTATAATCCGTAATGTTAGTTTCGTGTAGGCTATGCAGGCGTGTTCTAGAATACATTGAATTATAATTGAATCTCATAACAACACGTGAGTCACACACCTTATAGCCTACATGTTGAATACTGGTACCATATACAAGTTTTGTCCAGCCGTGTTTAAGAATATCTTACCGGTACCCGGTACTCGTATTAGCCTACTAGGAAAACAAAATTAAAGCTGAATGTACGAAGCTCTTGCACGATTATTGCATTATCTCTCTCTCTCTCTCTCTCGGGCCTATAAACAAAACGGCCATGTTGGTTAAGTTAACCCAATAGCTCCTCAGGCCTCACAATTAATTATACCTTTTGATGTGTTCGCCACTCTTCTAGCGGCACCAAGGAGCGCGACGCCCCTCGTTTTGGGTGGTGATTTGGTGCAGTAGACTGTTTGAAGCGACAGCTCGCTCCCTTGCGAGGATGGGCTCGTCAGGCACCTTTTGCAGTTCGACATCCAGGGCTCTCTTGAAACTGTCTAACGAGACGTCCCTCATGTCTCTTACTCGCCGTGGGAGTTTGTTGAAGAGACGTGGGCCTCTGTATGATAACCAACCCTCTCGCAGAGAGCCCATAGCACCCCTGTTATTGGCCTAGGATAGACAAGGTTGTGATGGGATAACGCAGTATTTGCATTATGCCTAGCCGTCCAGTCGCTTATAAAATATGTTATCATGCGTTTATATATTATAGGCCTAAAAATAATATTGATACCGTTACCGTACTGTACTAAAATTGGCTCCGTAGGCTTACTGTACAATCACCTGCAGTGAAAGGTGGTACGGTACATATTTCTTGAACAATTGTAATATGCTGATGATATACTTTGAAACATTTCCTTATGCGTGGCATGGTGACCGGTCACTTCAACCAGTAGACCATTTCAACCAGTACCAAATCAACCAATACGGTTAGGTTAGGTTAGGTTAGGTTAGTACTATATTTTGGCACTGGTTTGGTTGGTCTGGGTTAATTTGGCACTGGTTGAAGTGATATGGAACCGCGTGGCATGCCCGAGTCGTTCTCATCTGTAATTCAACGCTCACTGTCCAAATTTATCCTATATATAGCCTGTGTACAATACGGTACCGGTACTTACTACCGTACCGTACTTAGGGAGATAGGTAAAGCTAGAAACCCTATAGTATAACAGTGTCTACTGTATATGGTCTCTAGGGAAAGCCAGTCACTTTCATATTATTAATATTAACTTTTCAGTTTACTATAGCCTACGTTTTTTTTTTTTTTTTCCATTAGCGAGGTGCATGCGTAATGGTAAGACACGGTAGGCCGGTACCGGTACCAGTAGGCCTAAATTGTCTAGTTAACTGCTTAGCCTATTGGTACCGGTACTGTTATTGACTATGAGAGGTTTGCCTACAAGCTAAATACAATTAGCCTACGGTACCGTACCTGTTATTTGCCAGAAACCTAGAATGGAATAAATACCGTACCGTAGTTATTGCCCTAGCATCCACGGTTTCTATGTTTATGATGCACTCTCTCTCTCTCTCTCTCACACACACACACACACACACACACACACACACACACACACACATACACATACTTTTTGCCCCTCGTCATCACTGGTCCCATTTGTCTCCATTTCACCACTCTCAACTTCATTCTGTTTAATTCTCCCTTTCTCCCGCCTCTGCCTCCCTCCGCCACCTCTTCTCCCTCCTCCTCACCGGATATAATGTACTTTTTCAGTTATTTCGGGTTAGTTAGTTCGCTTTTGTGCCGCGTTGGTTTGCGAATTTGGCTCAAAACTGGGAGAACTTGAGTTGGATTCAGGAGCAGGACCTGTCGGATGGGCAGTCTCCTCACATCCAGTGCCATTGTTCACCTAGCAGTAGAGGTGCGGTATAAGAAAATGGAGTAGGACTTAATGGACGTCTAGGGAGGTCAACCTGAATAACCCGGCCAATATGCAGTAGCCCTTGTGTACCAGGCTAGGCCACTCACCACGGACTCTAAATGGCAAAGTCAAGGAGATGAGCGCCACAGCAAAACACAACCTACCGCAATGTAGGCCCTAAGCTTCTTACCCTTAGTTCATTCAAAATAATAATAATAATAATAATAATCTTCTGGTTACTTATATAGCGCCCGTATCTCCTCCTTCGAGGATTCACAAGCGCTTGGCTTTCTTTAGTCTACCAGAGACCATTACCCATCCCCCTTGCTCATGGGGAGATGGTAACCGCCGGCTGTATCCCAGAAAAACTGTTCAATCTGAGCGGGGATTGAACGCGTGATCTTCAAGGTGGGCATCAGGCACGCTATCAACTGAGCCAGCCGGACGGCTGGCTCAAGGTATAACGCCTATATACGAAACTGTATCTGGCTAGGACGTTTCTAGTTTTATTATTTATATACCGGTACCGTATATCATAACCAATACCGATAAGCTACGGTAATCTACTAAGCTTTAGCTTAAATAACACAACATCGACCGTAAGTTGAACGCTTGTGAATTATCAAAAGTTATGGTTGTCATACTAGAAGACGAACCCTATCCTTAGATGAAGTTTAATACGGTACCGACTTACCCAATAACCTAATACATTAATTTTACTCCCAACACCAAACACCTACCAATGAAATTAATGAAATCATGTGATCCATACCAGGACGAAAGATAGGTCTGTGATTTAACTCTTGACTCTAAGAGTTCTTTTGACAGACAGAATGCTGGTAGTATATGCGTCTAGGCTAATGTTAATGAGGCAAAAAGAGAGAGAACAAAAAAAGTCATCACCGTACTGGCTGTTGGGCTAAAAGCCAAAATTAGCTTGCCGGCTGGTGTTGCACTATGCTTTGCAGACCATGTTTATGTCTCTCCCCCTTCTCGCTTTACTCACCACTACCGGATATGCACTTTTTCCGTTAGGTTACCAACCGTATCGTACAGTACGGTACGGTACTCTTCATGTTGACGTGTCTAGAAATCCCGACCTCCAACCTCTCATTACACAAAAAGGACTTGAGCAAACGAGATGATTTTTATATAATTTGGGAAGAGTCAAGTAGTCAACCTGTAATTGAAAATAAGAACATTAGAAAATGGGAGTCTGCAGAAAGCCGATTGGCCTAAGCAAGGCAGATCCCTGTCCCACACAACCCCAATTATAGGCTCAACACTCTAATACCCTGAGGATCATCTTACCAAAACGGTTAGAGATTAACACAGGATTACGGGGTCTGCAGAGCGCTGATTGGCCCAACCCGGCTGATCCCCCTTCACACCCAACCTTTCTTGTCCATATGCTTATCCAATTTTATCTTAAAGCTCCCTATCGTTTTTAATCCCACTTGGTAGTCCATTCCATCGATCTACAACTCTGTTACCAAACCAATATTTGTCTATATCTTTTCTGAAACGAAATTTATCTAATTTGAAACCATTGGTACGAGTTCTTTCGCTATCACTGAGCTTTAGTACATTTGTCATGTCCCCTTTGTTAATCCCACTAACCCACTTGAACACCTCTATCATATCCCCTCTAACTCTGCGTCTCTCTAACGAATGTAAGCCTAATTTCTTCAACCTTTCTTTATACGGAAGATTTCTAATATTATGGATAATTTTTGTCATTCTACGTTGTACTCTTTCCAATGAATCTATGTCCATTCTGTAATAAGGACACCAAAATTGAACAGCATAATCCATATGGGGTCTCACTAATGACAAGTAAAGTTTTAAGATAACATCAGCAGTTCTGTTACTCACACTCCTAGAGATGAACCCGAGAATCCTGTTTGCCTTGTTTCGAACGCTTATACACTGTTTTCTAGGCTTCAAATCATTACTAACAAACACACCTAGATCTTTCTCACAATTCGAGTTTTCTAATTCCATATTAGCTAGTTTATATTTAACATTAAGTTTTTGTATGCATCTTTCCTATCTTTAATACCTTCCATTTGTCAATGTTAAACTTCATCTGCCAATTTACTGACCATTCGTGTAAGGTATCTAGATCCCTTTGGAGGCACTCTATATCTCTATCTGAATCAATTGTTCTTCCCATTTTGGTATCGTCTGCAAATTTACTTATCCTACTAGTTATACCTAAATCAAGGTCATTTATGTTTATAACAAACAACAGAGGACTCACCTCTAGGAGTGTGAGTAACAGAACTGCTGATGTTATCTTAAAACTTTACTTGTCATTAGTGAGACCCCATATGGATTATGCTGTCCAATTTTGGTGTCCTTATTACAGAATGGACATAGATTCATTGGAGAGAGTACAGCATAGAATGACAAAAATGATCCATAATAAGTGGGATTAATAAAGGGGACATGACAAATGTACTAAAGCTCAGTGATCGCGAAAGAACTCGTACCAATGGTTTCAAATTAGATAAATTTAGTTTCAGAAAAGATATAGGCAAATATTGGTTTGGTAACAGAGTTGTAGATGGGTGGAATGGACTACCAAGTGCTATAGTGGGATCTAAAACTGTAGTGAGCTTTAAGATAAAATTGGATAAGCATAATTATGGACGAGAAGGGTTGGGTGTGAAGGGGGATAAGCCGGGTTGGGCCAATCAGCGCTCTGCAGACCCCCATAATCCTGCGTTAATCTCTAATCGTTTTGGTAAGATGATCCTCAGGGTATTAGAGTGTGGAGCCTATCATTGGGCTTTGTAATTGAATTGGGGTTGTGTGGGACAGGGATCTGCCTTGCTTAGGCCAATCGGCTTTCTGCAGACTCCCATGTTCTTATGTTCTTATACAGATCCCTGGGGGACACCACTTTTGACTGCTCCCCATTCTGACTTGGTACCATTTATGCTGACTCTCTGCTTCCTACCAATTAGCCATGACCTAATCCATCCCAACAACGCCCCACCTATTCCATGCGCCTCAACCTTTCTCATCAATCTCTCATGGGGGACTCTGTCGAAAGCTTTACTGAAATCTAAATATATTATATCGTATGACTTGTCATTACCTACTGCTTCATATACCTCTGAGAAAAAAACTAAGCAAATTAGTACCGTAAGGCAAGAACGTCCCTGAGTGAATCCATGCTGAGAAGAATTTATTAAATTAAATGTATCTAAGTGGTTTCTAATTTTACTAGCAATAATTGACTATAGTAGCTTTCCTATGATTGATGTAAGACTAATGGGACGGTAATTGGATGCTATTGATTTGTCACCTTTTTTGAAGATCGGAACTACGTTTGCAAGCTTCCAAGCTTCTGGAACTATACCTGTCTCTAATGACTTGTTAAATATAAATGTTAATGGGTAACTTAACTCATCCCTACATTCTTTTAATACTCTAGCATATACCTCATCAGGACCAGGCGATTTATGAGGTTTCAGTCTGTCAATTTCCTTAAGCACATAATTTCTACTTATAGTAACCATACTTAACCTATTTTCTATACTATCGCTATATACCTTACGGACTTCTGGAAACTGTGCCAAATTTTCATTAGTGAAAACGGAAAGATATTTACTATTTAATGTACTGCACATTTCTAAATCATTTTCTGTCATTTCTCCTATCGAAGGTTTAAGGGGACCAATTACATCTCTAACCTTGGATTTATATACCGGTAGTTGGTAAAACGCTTTAGGATTATTTTTTGAGTCATTGGCAACCTTAATTTCATAATTTCTTTTGTCTTTCCTAATATCCTTTTTTACCTGTCTTGATAGATTCTGATAGTAAGCAAGTAGGTGAATTTCGCCTTTCCTAATTTTTCTATATATTCCTCTCTTTTGTCCTAGAAGATCTAATAGTCTATTATTCATCCATTTGGGTTGGTTCTGTGTTGATCTAAATTTTCTTTTGGGGATGTATTTATTTTGTGCATTGAATACTGACTCGATAAAATTATTGTATGTATTTACCAAGGTTGACGTCTCTTCCTGACTGAAGATGACAGGTGCCTGAGAAGGAGTACACTCATTTGGACACCTGGATCGACTTAATGTTTTGACCATAGGGTCCGCTAATAGGGCTCTTCTTAACCCACCATAATTGGCTTTTCTGAAGTCAGGTATTAATGTTGTATTCTCTCTGGTATTACCTTTCCATTGTATATTAAAATACACAGAATTGTGGTCACTATTTCCTAGGTGGCCCCTATCTCTACATTATTTACCATATGTTCATTGTTACTGAAAACTAAATCGAGAATATTATTGCCTCTAGTCGGCGTATCTATGAATTGAAATAAAAAACTATCTTGTACTACCTCTATAAACTCCTCAGAATCAGTCTCCTATTTGATGCTGCCGATCTGTATTCGGAAAATTAAAATCCCCCATAATGCACACATTGCTAAACCTTGATGCCATTTTAATTTCCTCCCATAATGACGTTCCGTCATTTCTACTCATATTTGGCGGTCTATACATAACTCCAATAGCTATGGTCTCACTACCTTCGTTAACCTCTACCCAAACACTTTCATTATCGTTATTTAGTCTAATACTTGATTTAATACAGCTTTTTAATGTACTCCTGACAAACACTGCTATACCGCCACCCCTCTTACTTGTTCGGTCATATTTAAACAAACTATATCCTGGTATATCAAATTCTGCTAAAAAATGCCTGGTTTCTGTATTAATCCACGTTTCAGTTAGCGCTACCGGTACCGTATTATGTCTATATTTTCTTTGCTAACAAGGGCTCTAAGTTCGTTCATTTTGTTACATAGACTCCTACAGTTTGTGTAATATACTCTCAATTTACTTCTTTTCTTTATACCTAATTTACCTTTATTTCTAACGACATTTCCATCTTCCGTTGCACCATCACTACTATCATTTGCAATATAGTCATCATTTTTAGCATGAGACTGAATATCCTTATCGCTTTCGCCTGACGCTAAAAAAAATCCATTTAACCTCTCATTTACACTCTCAATATTTCTGTTCAAAACCCCACAACCACCCTATCTAAAGAACTAGCTAATGTGGAAACCCCTAACCGTGAAAGATGACCTTGCATACATCCCATCTCTCCCATAGAAACTATCCCAGTTATCAATGAATGGTATTGCTTTTTCTTTGCAATATTTCTCCAACCGGCAATTGACACCAATCGCCCTGGATGTCCATTCCTTGGGAACTCCTCTTCTGGGTAGGATACAATGTACTACAGGGATCCCTCCCTTCATCCTAACCTTATCTAACACATCCCGATACTGCTGCAGCAGTTCCTCACTTCTACCCTTACCAACATCGTTACTCCCGGCACTGAGACAGATAATGGGGTTATCTCCACTATCTTCCAAGATGTGGTCCATCTTCTCTAAAACCCTCCCAACTCCATGGCCAGGCAGACACACAACCTTCCTAAGTTTAGTGCGGGTAGCCCTAACTAAATGTCTTACCATGGAGTCGCCCACAATCGACACAGACTTACCTTTCCCTCGGGAGGATCCAGCAGCTGCAGTTGGAGAACCCCCGGTGGTGGCAGAAGCTCCCTTGGTGGTGGGGGTGGTGGTGGTAGGTAGGTAGCACAGCGTCAGCGGTAGGAGCTGAGTCGGTGTGGGTGTGGAAAGTTTCAGTCTCTTTGCTCCAGTGGCTAGGGGTCATAAAGTTTAGACTTTTCATGACGAATAGTCTGTGATATACGGTACTGTAGTTCGGGTTGTTGTTGTTGTTGTTCCCCAATCTGCCTGGCCGAACAGCCCCAAGGCCCCGAGCAAGGCCAAGGCCATAACCGAGCGCCCCCACAGAACCCTCCCTGCCGACCACAATAAAGCCTGGGTGACCGAAGCCACTCCATGGCGGGGAGCTGAGGAGGGTGCGGAAACGCCCGGGAAACCAAAGCCCCATCCAGGACCCTGTGCCCCTCAGCAATTATGAAGAGAAAGTTGAGGGGCAAAGGAAAAATGTGATGCTTTGGCTTCCAATCTTGGTAGATTGGGAGGTCAATCCACGGAAAAGATGCCGTCACTTGATATCTAGAAAACATATAAGTAAAAGGAACAGTCAGAGTAAGCTATGGGTATGGCAGAGATCGCTCAGTTCTCACTCTGATAGACCAGCCCATCACCACAAGACTAGAACCCAATCCTCTCAGCATCAGCTAGGAAAGGCCCTAGAAAGCCGCCTTTGGCGGGGGGATAGCTCCCCTATTTCAACCCCTTTCGGGGTTGGGCACCCGCCCTAACCTCGGGTTAGGAGCCATAGCATAGTCAGGAGCTACCTGAGACTGTCATGGTTAGAGAGAACATAAACCTATGGCGTCATATTTCATTTCGGTAATTATTTCCATGGAGTTCATAATGTTATAGTGACTTTGCAACGTTAACCTATAGGCCTAGCTAAGCGACTAGCCTACGGCATTCCTCTAAACAGTGTGGCCAAAAGGACCGGTACCATACATAAGAACACAAGAACATAAGAAAATGGGAGTCTGCAAAAAGCCGATCGGCCCATACAAGGCAGATCCCTGTCACACCCAACCCCAATTACAGGCCCAACTCACTAATACCTTGAGTACTGCCCCCACCAAAATGGTCAGGGATTAACACAAGATTACGGGGGTCTGCTGAACGCCGATTGGCTCACACCTGGTAGATCCCCCTCACACCCAACCCATCTCGTCCATATGCCTATCTAAATTTATCTTAAAGCTCCCTATCGTTCTTGATCCCACTATATCACTTGGTAGCCTATTCCACCCATCTACAACTGTTACCAAACCAATATTTGCCTACCGGTATATCTTTTCTGAAACGAAATTTATCTAATTTGAAACCATTTGTACGAGTTGTGGATTGATCTTGATGGTGTTTCTGCACCCTGGTTGGAGATTTCGGCATCTCATATAATAATAATAATAATAATAGTCTATTTTTGTTTTCTTTTTTCTATTAATTAAGCTGGCGAAAAAATTGACTTTGTCCCATCTTAATTTATCAGCTATTGCAACGTTTTTATAGCTAAATATGTTGTTAATTATTTAAAACTTGGCAATAATATGATGCAGAGACATAGCAGTATCATATTTTTCCATACAAAATCGAGAAATGAGATGCTAAGGGATTCAATTTACCGTCAGCTGGAAAACAAAACAAAACAGACTTTAGTACAGGTATATACTGGATATAAAGTTTGGTCTTTGAATCTAAATAATATTCTAGTGTAGCGCAACTAGGCCTAATGCCTTTACAATAACTTTATTACAATTGAATAGTGATGAATAGTATAAATTGCAATGTAGGCTAGGTACTTTAGGCTACTTGAAATACCCGTAAGTATGTAATACCAGTAAATCCAAAGAGTTTATTTAGACAATCTGGCACCCCTCTTGTTGCACTCGGCTAGATCTATATTCAGACCGTCTTGTTTAATTCTCCACCCTTTCGCCTCCCTCCTCCACGACCGGATATGCAAGCTCGTGTTACACTGCAACATCATCAATTCTCAGCTTTACTCTGAATTATGACCGTCTTTGACCTTGGCCAATAACTGACTGGGGCCCAACGAAGTTAGCCTGCTGAAACAACAGCAGCTCCGCTAGAAATGAAATTAACTACAACCTCTGTAACTTAAAAAGGGCTAGAGCAAATGGGCTATACATTTCCACAGCTATTTCTTGGCTGACCCTTCCTAAAGAAATAGATGCATTACCGGTACTTTAGTAATTTGTTTTAGTATTAAAGGTTAGTGGTCAACATTGTTGGCCTAATTATAATGAATATACTATATCCGGTAGTACCGTACCTTAGTCTAAGCCAGGTAAAGGCTTAAAAGGTTTCATAGGTCTACTTCAGCACTTTGGCCTACTGGTATGGTACCCGTTGGCTTACCGGTATATTATTAAGGTAGCCTACTTGTCTTGACTAAACTGTAGCCTAAGCATTTGACTAGGCTAGCTAATTCTACCCTAAGCTTAGGCTACATATCCTGACTTACGTTATATAGCCTATACCGGAAGGCTACCGGTACTATTGTAAACTAACATACCGTAGCATAGCCTACCAGCTTATAAGCCTATATTCTATAATTGTTCACTTAATCACGGCATTATAACTTTTCTTTATAATTTTCATTAACTCTTATAAAGTACGGCATTATGTCGTTTATCTGTTCGACTTCCTTGATACCTTTTGATGTG
The DNA here is from genome assembly GCA_032716605.1 of Paralithodes platypus. NCBI lineage: Eukaryota > Metazoa > Arthropoda > Malacostraca > Decapoda > Lithodidae > Paralithodes > Paralithodes platypus. The sequence continues at coordinate 32,503,402 of CM064547.1, forward strand.
TTCGCCACTCTTCTAGCGGCACCAAGGAGCGCGACGCCCCTCGTTATGGGTGGTGATTTGGTGCAGTAGACTGTTTGAAGCGACAGCTCGCTCCCTTGCGAGGATGGGCTCGTCTGACTAGGCCTATGCACTATAATGGGTTTCTCAGGAGCGTCCAGAACAAAATGTTATAAGTTTTTTCAGGTTAGGTTCTTCGTCTAACTAGTTCCCTACAATCTCTTTCTACACGCCGAAATGTTGCAGCTCTTTCACTGTTCTATCGCTATTAGCCTACAACAATCAGTGTTCTTCATCAGAGCTCTCTCAGTGCATAGGAGTGGGACTGTTGAAAGGCGGGTGCCTTGCACTTGCCGCAAGGGAGGAGATCCCTTGCGGCAAGTGCGAGGCACCCGTCTTTCAAAACAGTCCCACTCCTATTATGTCCTCTCCAATCCAAGAATAATCAAATGTTCTGTCTTTATTCTACTCAACTAGTGAACTCTGGAATTCTCTCCCCCAATCAATCTTTCCTTCATCCTACTGCATTAAACTTCGTGTGTCCAGGCATTTTGACCCAACGTTCCTAGATTTGGCTCTCTGTCAATTGTTTTGGCTTTGGGGAAGACACTCGTTACAGGAAACCTGCATTTTGTCTCCTTCGTACACAGAATCAAAAGATTAGAACATAAAATAGGCCTACCGGTAAAAAAGCTTCAAACTTTCCGGTCATAGACATTCTGCTTTTCAGAATTGATTTAGGTTACCGGTATGCTCCGAATCGTCTATTTGGCCATATTATGATGTGGAATTACGGTAACGGTTATTTCATCAGTAACTTTCCGTCAATACCAGTACCGGTATTCATTCTACAACAATTTAATTCCTATATTCACCATATACATGTATCATGAATAGAAGACGCCTCTATGTGCTATACAATGCGTTCAGGAATGTCAAGGTTGTTTGCATTGACTTATTCTTGCCTTCTAATATAGGCTAACACACACACTCCTACTCCTAAAGGTTTTTACGGCCATAGCGACGGAGATAATTGTATCGTGGTGCCTCCCTAACCAAGCTGCTATCAGCCTGTGTTAGCCTACACATCTTCTCACCAATACAAAGTGCATCTGCGTATGTACAGTACTTGGTGGGAAGCCAGGCACTTCATGGTCGCCAGAGGTCGCATGAGACCTCGTAGTTAAGGTACCTAGGTTTAAGAAAAACTCTGTAGATTTTCAGCCTCAGGGCTGCAATGAACAATAAATCGACAATTATTATTATTATTATTATTTACACACACACACACACACCAATAGAAACATTATACTGTACCGTATGTACGTATAGTATCGTTACCGTATTCAGTAGTAAGCCTTAACGAAAGTAAGACGGTGTTTTCGCAATAAAGTGATTAGCCTAATGTACCGTAACGTAGTTTATTACACCAAGAACGGTATGCACAGTTGCCAAGATATAAACCTGGAACAAATGCTGTGAATGAGTGGCGGAATTTGATGTTCTCACGGGTTTATGTATACAGTTGTTTAAAATTGTGTTTATGAACCTATCCTTTTGTAATACTGATGTCTTAAGTTATCAATGCCCTTTATTTTAATTACTATTATGCATTAACCTGTTGCGATGATTAAGTAGAGACAGGTCTCCACAGCGTTTGTCCCAGGTTCATGTTTTGGCAACTGTACCGCCATACGGTACCGTACTTGACTTGCGGTACCGTACCATGTTGTAAGGGAAGTGGCGTAAGTGTATGAAAGACTCTTGACTATCCTGTATATTAAACCTTCATCCTTTTCACTCACCCCTCATACTCTAGCCATATAAATCTATCTTATCTCCTTTTTATGTCCCACTCGGTAATGTTAGTCAATTTCTCTTACCCCGAGTATAATATGCTTATCGCACCCTTTTTTCTACCGTCCTATTGAGCAACAACCTTCCACCAGTCTCGTCTTCCTTTGTCTCATTGGTGCTTTTCCTGCTCTTCCACGACACACACACACACACACACACACACACTCATGCGCGCACACACACACATACACACACTCACGCGCGCGCACACACACACACACCTCTACTTACACATTCCACTCACTCACACTATAAATAATTTCATCTCCCCTTCCCACCTCTCCACCCACACAACTCTCTCTCCTCCTCCACACATACACACGGGCACCTCAACTCGCATATTCCACTCACATATTAAACATGATCTCATCTCCCCTCCTCCACTTCCCACTTCTCTCTCCACACACACACACCTCCACTAGCATATTCCACTCTCACTTAAATATGATCTCATCCGCCCCTCTTCCACCACACTTCCCACCTCTCCACCCACGCAGCTCTCCACTACACACACCCTTTAGTATACAGAAATCACTCTACATACAACAATACGCCATATTGGCATGGTAGGGTATGTTTATAATACAAGCTCAAACTCTATGACGTAATACAATGTTATGGTACTTATTTTATGTACCGGTACCGGTATAGGCCTATTACCGGGTACTTTTTTATTTTTACGCCAATGTATGTACAGTAGCCTATATATTTTTCTCGCAGTCAGCTAGGTGTTACATTTACGGTCGGTACCTTCACAATAATAGACCTAACTACTTTCTAATGTAGGCTCCCGGTATTTATGTGGTAAATTTTATAGCTACGCTTTCTATCTACCGTACCTTTATACCTGTATTAATCTGTGGTGCGGTGACGCGGTCAACCGAAAGTATAGGCTAAGGTCAGTTACGCGGTATCTACCTATCGATCTGTGTGTGTGTGTGTGTCGGGGGGGGAGGGGGGGGGTCTTCATTCTTCACCACAAAATCGCAGTTTCAAATCAACTGTATGTATATTCAAGTGAGATATTATTCCAATTACTTTGCGTTGTAGTTAACTTAGTTTCATCCTTATGTACCGGTGCTTTATCATACGGTAAGATATCAGCATGCCAATAGAAACACCCTTGCCCTTTCCAATACCGGTAGGCTACACTGCAGAGTTAGTTAGGCCTAGATTATAGCCTAAACTCAATAACCCTTATTCCTACCCAAACCTCGTCATTGTTGGAGGTAATTACTTTAGTTTTGGCGTATCCCTCGTCAGTTAATATGATTTGCTAGATGTTGTAATCATTATCAGTACCGTAGTACCGGTACTGTACTTAGGTTATTGTAACATCCCACCCCAAAAGTGTAGGGGAGCTATAGGCACACTGAGGAACTCCTGGTTGACAAACAGGGGACCGAGCCTCTTCAACAAAATGCCAGAGAACTTGGGAAACCTGATGGACGTGCCAACGGAAGTATTAAAAAAAGCCTTGGACAACCATCTCAAGTCGGTGCTTGATCAGCCATACTTCGCGGTGGGGGGGCTGCCCTCTCAAATAGCCTACTGCATCAAACACTGGCAGCAAACATACTCGGGGGGAGCAACTCTCGCCGAGGCCGCTGAGGAGGCGAAACAACTCAAGTAAACTCAAGTAAGTAAGTAGGTTGCAGTACCGGTACTTCTTATGTGCAGTTACAACAATACGCGTATCATCTGGACTGGCTAGAGTTACGGCCAAACTGTAGTAAATATCACCGACACTGATGGGGTAAGTCTAAAGGGGGTATCCCACTGTGCGATTTTTCACTGATGGGGTAAGTCTAAAGAATACGGGCCTAGGATAGTGCGATTCATTTGCCAGGGTTCACTGTCTAGTTTTTGTCATTAAGGGGTGTTCAAGTATTCCTGATCACGACTATATAATTTGTGAGTGTTCTAGCTATTACCATCGACGGAACATTGCTTCTCCTTAATTTGATAACAACTTGCAATATTAATTAGTTTGCAGCGGCGTTCGATGCTTTAGATGAGAAGTTACTTTCATTAACAATATCGGCAAACACTTGATGAGTTGTGTGGGGTGAAGAGGTGATTGGAATGGCAACGGGATGTACAGTTGGCAGCTGTTGGCCGCATAATTTTGTTTCCACTCTGATAATTATTATCAGATCAGATCAGATGAAGTATTGAGGGATAAGCCTTTACAACGGCACCTCGTATCTACATTCTACTTTTCCTATTTTTCTAAAGAGTATAGAGAGGGGAGAAGGGGTGTTGGAGTGGCTTTGTTATGTGTGTTTTTAGTCTGTATACGTCGTCAGGATGTCCCCTGACTGGGTGCGAGCATGTGAAACATGCTAGGACGTACTACCACACCCACTAAATGTCCGCTGTGGCAGGGATTCGATCCCGGGTCTTGCATATTCACACGTGAGCGTGCTCACCACTCGACCACCACATTATGTATAGAAGTATAAATTGTGTGATTGACTTGCAAGATTAATTGAGCATTGACCTATGCAAGATAAAATACCGGTACGCTACTATTTCAATCATACTAATTTTCGTTCTTTACATGAAATCAAGGAGTAGGCTACGGTATATACAAATCCATGTGGGCCATTGTACAAGTTGAGTTGTGGTTGTGGTGAGGCTGTCGGGTTGAACAGAAGATAAGGCCTGGTATCTATTCTCAACACTAAGGCTAAGTTATACTGTTATAGTACACTTTGTTTTCTAATATGGCTAATTTATACTCGGTCGTTTTGAGATAGATAACTACACTTTGACCTGATTGACCCTGTGCCCTAATAACATCTTTCGATTGCAAATAATCCCAAGAAATATACTACCGGTACCGGTAGCCCCTTAACCCTGGGTACACAGTTGCTACCGTACGGTACCGTACCATCAGCTTGAAGTAGTGTTAAATAACTCAAAGCGATCAAGTGCCAATTCGCCAGGTTAAAATAACAGACCGTAGTACAGAGGCCAGTCCTGTAAAATGATCCAGGACAGTTGACAAGTTTACAAGAAACTGAACCAAGCAATCCCTGACTATGAGAGGCCTTTCGCGAGCTAAATAAAATTGTGTTGTGTTAGCCAGATTGAGACAAAATAATCAACGGACTGAAGGAGTTACCGCTAGGCCTAGTTTAATATTTTACTTAGACCAGGATTTTTTTTTCCCTCGATTCAAAGAAACATCCAATGTTTGCCGAAAAAAAATCAAATAAATTCAAAAGGGCGTCATCGTACCTGTAGCGTACTGAATGGAGTTCAATTCACGGAATCCTACATAGGACTGACTTGTCTTTGTTGTTCAGTGCTACGGTACGGTATTTGATTAATGTAGAATAGTTGAGGTAAAATTATTGAAAGGTGGTGATAGGATTGGTACAGTCACTGATGCAAATTCATGGACCTCCTTTGTTTTTCTTTATGCAATTATAATTATCGGGGTTGATATTTGGATAGAATTTGCTTTTCAGTAAATATTATATACCGGTATACTGTATATATATATATATATATATATATATATTATTATTTTTTTCTATATTCCAACTACTCCCTCTCGGGCATAGGCTGAGAGCCCTTACAATCCACCGCTCAACACGGTGAAGCCCGTGAGGTCTCGTTCCAGCCTGGGGAGTGAGACATGTGAAGCATCCATTCATGGCTCGAAGCAGCTCCATCTCTGAAGCTGCTGGTTGCTTCCAGCTATCCATATATAACTATTCCAGTTATCCATTAACATTTCTATTTAACAAGTCATTAGAAACAGGTATAGTTCCAGAAGCTTGGAAGCTTGCAAATGTAGTTCCGATCTTCAAAAAAGGTGATAAATCAATAGCATCCAATTACCGTCCCATTAGTCTCACTTCAATCATAGGAAAGCTACTAGAGTCAATTATTGCTAGGAAAATGAGAAACCACTTAGAAACATTTAACTTAATCAATTCTTCTCAGCATGGATTCACTCAGGGACGGTCTTGCCTTACTAATTTGCTTAGTTTTTTCTCAGAGGTATATGAAGCAGTAGATAATGACAAGTCATATGATATTATATATTTAGATTTCAGTAAAGCTTTCGACAGAGTCCCTCATGAGAGATTGATGAGAAAGGTTGAGGCACATGGAATAGGTGGGGCGTTGTTAGGATGGATTAGGTCATGGCTAATTGGTAGGAAGCAGAGAGTCAGCATAAATGGTACCAAGTCAGAATGGGGAGCAGTCAAAAGTGGTGTCCCCCAGGGATCGGTATTAGGTCCCCTGTTGTTTCTTATATACATAAATGACCTAGATTTAGGAATAACTAGTAGGATAAGTAAATTCGCAGACGATACTAAAATAGGGAGATCAATTGATTCAGATAGCGATATAGAGTGCCTCCAAAGGGATCTAGATACCTTACATGAATGGTCTGTAAATTGGCAGATGAAGTTTAACATTGACAAATGCAAGGTATTAAAGATAGGGAAGATGCAAACAAATGTTAAATATAAACTAGCTAATTTAGAATTAGAAAATTCAGACTGCGAGAAAGATCTAGGTGTGTTTGTTAGCAATGATTTGAAGCCTAGAAAACAGTGTATAAGCGTTCGTAATAAGGCAAACAGGATTCTCGGGTTCATCTCTAGGAGTGTGAGTAACAGAACTGCTGATGTTATCTTAAAACTTTACTTGTCATTAGTGAGACCCCATATGGATTATTCTGTCCAATTTTGGTGTCCTTATTACAGAATGGACATAGATTCATTGGAGAGAGTACAGCGTAGAATGACAAAAATTATCTATAATATTAGAAATCTTTCGTATGAAGAAAGGTTGAAGAAATTAGGTTTACATTCGTTAGAGAGACGCAGAGTTAGAGGGGATATGATAGAGGTGTTCAAGTGGGTTAGTGGGATTAACAAAGGGGACATGGCAAATGTACTAAAGCTCAGTGATAGCGAAAGAACTCGTACCAATGGTTTCAAATTAGATAAATTTCGTTTCAGAAAAGATATAGGCAAGTATTGGTTTGGTAACAGAGTTGTAGATGGGTGGAGTGGACTACCAAGTGCTATAGTGGGATCTAAAACTGTAGGGAGCTTTAAGATAAAATTGGATAAGCATATGGACGAGAAGGGTTGGGTGTGAAGGGGGATCAGCCGGGTTGGGCCAATCAGCGCTCTGCAGACCCCAATAATCCTGCGTTAATCTCTAACCGTTTTGGTAAGATGATCCTCAGGGTATTAGAGTGTTGAGCCTATAATTGGGCTTTGTAATTGAATTGGGGTTGTGTGGGACAGGGATCTGCCTTGCTTAGGCCAATCGGCTTTCTGCAGACTCCCATTTTCTTATGTTCTTATGTTCAAGTGCTTCACTGTCTCACCCTCCAGACTCAGACCCTCACTCTCAGAATGCCACCTATTGAGCAGTAAACTCACTGGGCATTGTCCCCCTGTAGCATATTTTGAATATGGGAATATTCATACAGTGCTATTTAATAGGGGAACAATGAGGGTATTTTTTTGGCATTTCGGTGGGCTTTGTGGTAATGCACTGATACTAGGTACAGCACAAATTCAATCCCAATAATATCTGCCCATTGACATATCGGGATTTGAACCCGGGTCCATTGGATTACCAATCCAGTGGCAAGACCACTCCACCACACCTCCCCTATACTGTAGCTTTAGTTTTGTAGTTGAATTATAGAACATTATATTCATAACAAAACGGTGATCAGAGAATAATAATTTCAAACCTTTATATTACCGTACCAGTGGCTAGATTAAAAAAAGTAGAGGACCAGTACCATATACAGGTATAGTTGGCTACATAGTAAACGCGCTCATTCGCCTCTCCTTGCACACAAGTTCTCTACTCTTAAGGAGTCAGGCGCATGCGCCTCACCACCCCACTGTAGGGTAAATAGGTTGTGGTGATGATGGTAGTGCGGCTAGTCACCCGACCACACACCACTGGCTGGTAGGCCTATAAAGGGTTGTGCGGTGAAGATAGTAGTGATGATTGTGGCGAATGTAGTGGAGAATCAGTAATACCAGTCACCACACCACATCACTATCAGGTATGAAGGTTGTGTAGTGATAAGTCAGTAAAGTCAGCTACTTCACCACACACCACTGTCAGGTATAAAGGTTGTGTAGTGATGGTAGTGGTGAGTCAGTAAGGTCAGCTACTTCACCACACACCACTGTCAGGTCAAGTATGTGTGGTGATGGTATTGGCGATATGGTAATGATGATGATAGTGATGAACCAATGCGGCCCTTCACCACACCAAGCCCCCCACACTGTCTGGAGTAAAGGTTATGTGGTGAGCAGTGACCCATAACACATCACCTCTCCCGTCACGCCTTTACCCGGTACCGTCCCGTCACGCCTTTACCCGGTACCGGTATTACACCACAGCCTTCAATGTACGGTACGGTACCGGTATCCACAAATTTCGATGGCCGCTTTATTTCCCGGCAACATTTATGGGATGTTTTGCTCTGGTATCAAAATATAAACTGAAGGTTGAAAATTTTAGATTCCGGTAGTATATTTTGTATATAACTTAATTTAAAAACTGATAAAAGTATACAAAGGAAGACAAGCAACAACAGACCTAAGGTCCTCACTAGGCTACATAAATTAAACAAAATATAATTAATAAACTATAAGACATCAGACCAATTAATGTTAAGATCACACTAGCTATCATCGCTGCTTTGGCCCTTGACACTACGGCATATCATGCCAGTGCAGGAGCGTAGCTAGAGATTTGGGGGCCCGGAGGGCTTGGTTTCTGGAGGGGCCCCCTCCAGGGTTTGCTGATTTTTTTAGGGGGGGGGGGTAGCGAGCGAAGCGATCCTAGGCAGCTGCATACAGTGAAATTATGCCATATACGTATGTTCACCCTAGTCGTTATATATATTCAGCACCATTATTATTATTATTATTACCATCAACATCATCTAAACGGGCGGGTGCCCAACCCCGAAAGGGGTTGAAATAGGGGAGCTATCCCCCCGCCAAAGGCGGCTTTCTAGGGCTTTTCCTAGCTGATGCTGAGAGGATTGGGTTCTAGTCATGTGGTGATGGGCTGGTCTATCAGAGTGAGAACTGAGCGATCTCTGCCATACCCATAGCTTACTCTGACTGTTCCTTTTACTTATATATTTTCTAGATCTCAAGTGACGGCGTCTCTTCCGTGGTTTGACCTCCCAATCTACCAAGATTGGAAGCCAAAGCGTCACATTTTTCCTTTGCCCCTCAACTTTCTCTTCATAATTGCTGAGGGGCACAGGGCCCTGGGTGGGTCTTTGGTTTCCCGGGCGTTTCCGCACCCTCCTCAGCTCCCCGCCATGGAGTGGCTTCGGTCACCCAGGCTTTATTGTGGTCGGCAGGGAGGGTTCTGTGGGGGCGCTCGGTTATGGCCTTGGGGCTGTTCGTCCAGGCAGTATGGGGAACAACAACAACATCATCTAACCTCATATGGTACCGTACGGTACGGTACTGTAGGCCTACCGTTACCTCTGAGTGTAATGTCAGTCTAATGCCATCAACACGATTACTTTGTTTGCATTATATTTTGGTATTCGTAGACGATTTTATTGATGGACATATTATGGAAAATCAAATGTTCATCACGATATAACCCAGCTTCTTAATCTAAATAGTATCGTGTAGCCTAATGATAGCAATGATAAAGTGATAATGGCCTTATTTTAGCTTTCGTATCCTTTCCTTTATATATTTTCTACTGCTATAATCTATTAACTGTACCGTAAGTAGGCGATAAATCATGACCTCTATCCTCTGTAACTCAAAAACGACTAGGGTAATCGAGTCAATATTTCTACCATTTGGGAAGAGTCTGTCAAGGAATAGATGTGGAAATTTACAGCCAAGTGTCTCCAGCGCTTTTTGAGTTACAGAGGATGTAGGTCATGGTTTATCGCCTACTTACAGCGAATAAACTATAGTACCGTACATCATCGTCTGAATATGCACGATGTTCAACTCGCGATGTTCAACTCGAATAGCTTACCGGTAGGCCTACATTAACTTCAAGATCGAATTGGATAATTATGATACCATGCTCATTAGGCTATAGGAAGATGCATGAACCTGTGGGAGGCTATAAATTAAGTTGAGATGGCTTTTGGCCCTTTTATTATCTAGTGAACCTTCATAAGTGGAATATAATGTCTAATGGAGACCGGAAAGAAATTAGAAAACAAAAATTAAGCGATACAGGTTAGTTGGATCTGCCTCAGGGTTTGGACAGCGACAAGGGTACATGAGTTAAAAATAAATTAGTGGAAATAATGGCAGTGCAGTGGTTGAGGTAGTTTGTTTTTGTTACAGTCTACGCGTATACATGTGAGAAGCAATTTGGCAGCTGCGAATCTAACTCCATCTTCTCGACACTCTTACTGTCAGATTTAGGTCACATTGTCACTGTAGTTGTTTGGTATTTGACATTAACCTATATAGCTATTGTTAACCCTTCCAAGATACAAGGACACATTTCTTCCTTTTGGCCTGGCTATTCGTAGACGATTTTATTCAGTTTAGGAAGGAAATGTGAGAGTCATAAGGGTTAGTTGAGATGGACTTTACCCCTTTGAATACTAGAGGGCCTTCCAAAGCTGAATAAAACCGTCTAATGTTAGCCAGAACACTATTATTATGCGTCCTCAAATACTAGAGCGGTTAGTAAATGCTATACAAATCATGTTTTTTTTTCCTTCATGGTAATTCCTACGGCTCATCCTCCTTCTTTTGATGTCCATTTTTCTCTTCAGGCTTCTCTTTGTTTGATCTTTTAGCAACGTGTTTTTCCTACATGATCGCCATTGGCTACAGTTTTCCTCCTCCTTCTTTCTTGTCTTTGTTTTCCCCTTCTTCCACTGTTATTTTACCATCATCTTTGCATGTTCAAATTCCCGATGCTTTTGCTTGTCAGGTTTAGGTCACATTGTCACTGATAGGGTCGTTTAGCTCTTACGTACGGTAGCTTAATATTGATGGTGTTGACCAAGATATAGAGAGTAAACTTTACTCTCTCTATATCTTGGTGTTGATAATACCGGGTATATTAATTCTCCCTCCCTCCCCTGATTTGTTTATACTCATATGTATCCACCACCTCCACGTTCTTCTTCTTCCTCCTCCATATTTTTCTTATTCCTCCTCCTCCTTCTTCTTTTTTTTCTTCCACTGTTATTATGCCACCATCCGCGTGTTAATTTTCCCGACACTTTTGCCTGTCATCATTAGGTCACATTGGCACTGATAGGGGGGTCGTTTGGCTCTTTACCATGCTTGATATTAATGGTCTTGACAAAATAGTAATTCTTGCACTTCCTTTTATTATTCTCCCTTTGTTTATGTTCTACTTCTTTACCACCTCCACCTTCTTCACCACCTCCACCTTCTTCACCACCTCCACCTTCTTCACCACCTCCACCTTCTTCACCACATCCACCTTCTTCACCACCTCCACCTTCTTCACCTCCACCACCTCCACCTTTTTCACCACCTCCACCTTCTTCACCACCTCCACCTTCTTCACCACCTCCACCTTCTTTACCACCTCCACCTTCTTCACCACCTCCACCACCTTCTTTACCACCTCCATCTTCTTCTCCACCTCCACCTTCTTTACCACCTCCACCTTCTTTACCACCTCCACCTTCTTCACCACCTCCACCTTCTCCACCACCTTCTTTACCACCTCCACCTTCTTCACCACCTCCACCACGTTCTTCACCACCTCCACCTCACCTTCTTCACCACCTCCACCCTCTTCACCACCTCCACCCTCTTCATCTTCTTAGTTTTTTCTACTACCGGTATCGTACTTCTGTTTCTACTTCTCTTCCTTTCGTGTTTTCCTTGCCTTCGTTGCTATTATAATCTTTACCATCCTTCTCACCCCTTTCTCTCTATCTCTCTCTTCTTTATCATCTGTACATCACCCACACCATCATTTCCAATTTAATTCAAATATATAAGAACATAAGAAAATGGGAGTCTGCAGAAAGCCGATTGGCCTAAGCAAGGCAGATCCCTGTCCCACACAACCCCAATTACAAAGCCCAATTATAGGTTCAACACTCTAATACCCTGAGGATCATCTTCCCAAAACGGTTAGAGATTAACGCAGGATTACGGGGGTCTGCAGAGGGCTGATTGGCCCAACCCGGCTGATCCCCCTTCACACCCAACCCTTCTCATCCATATGCTTATCCAATCTTATCTTAAAGCTCCCTACCGTTTTTAATCCCACTATAGCACTTGGTAGTCCATTCCACCCATCTACAACTCTGTTACCAAACCAATATTTGCCTATATCTTTTCTGAAACGAAATTTATCTAATTTGAAACCATTGGTACGTCTTTCGCTATCACTGAGCTTTAGTACATTTGTCATGTTCCCTTTGTTAATCCCACTAACCCACTTGAACACCTCTATCATATCCCCTCTAACTCTGCGTCTCTCTAACGAATGTAAGCCTAATTTCTTCAACCTTTCTTTATACGGATGATTTCTAATATGGATAATTTTTGTCATTCTACGTTGTACTCTCTCCAATGAATCTATGTCCATTCTGTAATAAGGACACCAAAATTGAACAGCATAATCCATATGAGGTCTCACTAATGACAAGTAAAGTTTTAAGATAACATCAGCAGTTCTGTTACTCACACTCCTAGAGATGAACCCGAGAATCCTGTTTGCCTTGTTTCGAACGCTTATACACTGTTTTCTAGGCTTCAAATCATTGCTAGCAAACACACCTAGATCTTTCTCACAATTCAAGTTTTCTAATTCCATATTAGCTAGTTTATATTTAACATTTGTATGCATCTTCCCTATTTTTAATACCTTGCATTTGTCAATGTTAAACTTCATCTGCCAATTTACTGACCATTCGTGTAAGGTATCTAGATCCCTTTGGAGGCACTCTATATCTCTATCTGAATCAATTGTTCTCCCCATTTTGGTATCGTCTGCAAATTTACTTATCCTACTAGTTATACCTAAATCAAGGTCATTTATGTATATACCGTAACAAACAACAGAGGACCTACCGGTAATACAGATCCCTGGAGGACACCACTTTTGACTGCTCCCCATTCTGACTTCGCACCATTTATGCTGACTCTCTGCTTCCTACCAATTAGCCATGACCTAATCCATCCCAACAACGCCCCACCTAGTCCATGCGCCTCAACCTTTCTCATCAATCTCTCATGGGGGACTCTGTCGAAAGCTTTACTGAAATCTAAATATATTATATCATATGACTTGTCATTATCTACTGCTTCATATACCTCTGAGAAAAAACTAAGCAAATTAGTAAGGCAAGAACGTTCCTGAGTGAATCCATACTGAGAAGAATCTATTAAATTAAATGTATCTAAGTGGTTTCTAATTTTACTAGCAATAATTGACTCTAGTAGCTTTCCTATGATTGATGTAAGACTAATGGGACGGTAATTGGATGATATTGATTTGTCACCTTTTTTGAAGATCGGAACTACGTTTGCAAGCTTCCAAGCTTCTGGAATTATACCTGTCTCTAATGACTTGTTAAATAGAAATGTTAATGGGTAACTTAACTCATCCCTACATTCTTTTAATACTCTAGCATATACCTCATCAGGACCAGGCGATTTATGAGGTTTCAGTCTGTCAATTTTCTTAAGCACATCATTTTTACTTATAGTAACCGTACTTAACCTATTTTCTATACTATCGCTATATACCTTACGGACTTCTGGAAACTGTGCCAAATTTTCATTAGTGAAAACGGAAAGAAATTGACTATTTAATGTACTGCACATTTCTAAATAATTTTCTGTCATTTCTCCTATCGATGTTTTAAGGGGACCAATTGCATCTCTAACCTTGGATTTATATAGTTGGTAAAAAGCTTTAGGATTATTTTTTGAGTCATTGGCAACCTTAATTTCATAATTTCTTTTTTCTTTCCTAATATCCTTTTTTACCTGTCTTGATAGATTCTGACAGTAAGCAAGTAGGTGAATTTCGCCTTTCCTAATTTTTCTATATATTCCGCTCTTTTGTCCTAGAAGATCTAATAGTCTATTATTCATCCATTTGGGTTGGTTCTGTGTTGATCTAAATTTTCTTTTGGGGATGTATTTATTTTGTGCATTGAATACTGACTCGATAAAATTATCGTATGTATCTACCAAGGTTGACGTCTCTTCCTGACTTAAGATGACAGGTGCCTGAGAAGGGGTACACTCATTTGGACACCTGGATCGACTTAATTTTTTGACCATAGGGTCCGCTAATAGGGCTCTTCTTAACCCACCATAATTGGCTTTTCTGAAGTCGGGTATTAATGCTGTATTCTCTCTGGTATTACCTTTCCATTGTATATTAAAATACACAGAATTGTGGTCACTATTTCCTAGGTGGTCCCCTATCTCTACATTATTTACCATATGTTCATTGTTACTGAAAACTAAATCGAGAATATTATTACCTCTAGTCGGCGTATCTATTAATTGAAATAAAAAACTATCTTGTACTACCTCTATAAACTCCTCAGAATCAGAGTCTCCTATTTGATGCTGCCAATATATGTTTATTGTTATCGTTTATGATCTTTCACAAACAATATATCAATACATTTCCGACAAATAGTTTTACATATACCGTAACATAGAGGACCAGATACCCATGGTATGCATGTCCTCGAATACTCCCTTTTAATAATACACTGTTATAATGGTGACCACAAAGACCACAAGAAAAATGTTCGTGTGCAAAGAAAAAATATAAACAATCATAATCATCATTACCATCTGCACATTATCACCATCATCATCATCATCATCATCATCATTTAACTCGACTTCTCCATGGTACATCCTTCACTATTACTGTCACATCCAATGATCCAGATCATGCTGTCACTGTAGGTGGTTTGGTACTTGGCTTCATGTTGTTGGAGGGTACAATAAAAACATGTATATCTTTAGTGTCTGTGTTTTGGGAGTGTTCGTCTTGTCACATTTTTACCTCGTTACACACACACATACTATACACACCCTAATCTACAGTACGGTACACACACACACACACACATGAGACTGCCAAAGTGAAAATATGCGGAACTGTACTGGTACACTAGTGGGGTGACATGTTGAGGATTGGGATAGGAATGGTTGTAAGAAATATGGTAGATTAAGGTTAACCCCCTTGAATATGAGAGGTCATTCCTAAGCTAAGATACCGTACCGATGTGTCAAGGAATAGGCCTACTCGTTACTTGGTGAATAGGGTTGAATAGTTGGTGGATAGGGTTAAATGGTTGATGATTAGGGTTGCATGGCTGTAAGAAAGTTGGTAGACGAGGGCTAAATCTTTGACTATGAGGTCATTCCTAAGCTGAGGTACCGTACCGAAATGTTGAGGTGTAGGATTGAATGGTTGATCAATAGGGTTGAATGGTTAATGAATAGGGCTGAATGGTTGGTGACGGGTTGAATATTTGGTGAATAGGGTTGAATGGTTGATTAATAGGGTTGAATAGTTTATTAATAGGGTTGAATGGTTGATGAATAGGTTTGAATGGTTGATGAATAAGGTTGAATGGTTGATGAATAACTTCATTGGAGAAATGACAGAAAATGATTTAGAAATGTGCAGTACGGTACATTAAATAGTCAATTTCTTTCCGTTTTCACTAATGGCACAGTTTCCAGAAGTCCGTAAGGTATATGGCGATAGTATAGAAAATAGGTTAAGTACGGTTACTATAAGTAGAAATGATGTGCTTAAGGAAATTGACAGACTGAAACCTCATAAATCGCCTGGTCCTGATGTGGTATATGCTAGAGTATTAAAAGAATGTAGGGATGAGTTAAGTTACCCAGTTACATTTCTATTTAACAAGTCATTAGAGACAGGTATAGTTCCAGAAGCTTGGAAGCTTGCAAATGTAGTTCCGATCTTCAAAAAAGGTGACAAATCAATAGCATCCAATTACCGTCCCATTAGTCTTACATCAATCATAGGAAAGCTAGTAGAGTCAATTATTGCTAGTAAAACTAGAAACCACTTAGATACATTTAATTTAATAAATTCTTCTCAGCATGGATTCACTCAGGGACGTTCTTGCCTTACTAATATGCTTAGTTTTTTCTCAGAGGTATATGAAGCAGTAGATAATGACAAATCATATGATATAATATATTTATATTTCAGTAAAGCTTTCGACAGAGTCCCCCATGAGAGATTGATGAGAAAGGTTGAGGCACATGGAATAGGTGGGGCGTTGTTGGGATGGATTAGGTCATGGCTAATTGGTAGGAAGCAGAGAGTCAGCATAAATGGTACGAAGTCAGAATGGGGAGCAGTCAAAAGTGGTGTCCCCCAGGGATCTGTATTAGGTCCTCTGTTGTTTGTTATATACATAAATGACCTTGATTTAGGTATAACTAGTAGGATAAGTAAATTTGCAGACGATACCAAAATGGGGCAAACAATTGATTCAGATAGAGATATAGAGTGCCTCCAAAGGGATCTAGATACCTTACACGAATGGTCAGTAAATTGGCAGATGAAGTTTAACATTGACAAATGCAAGGTATTAAAGATAGGGAAGATGCATACAAATGTTAAATATAAACTAGCTAATATGGAATTAGAAAACTCGAATTGTGAGAAAGACCTAGGTGTGTTTGTTAGCAATGATTTGAAGCCTAGAAAACAGTGTATAAGCGTTCGAAACAAGGCAAACAGGATTCTCGGGTTCATCTCTAGGAGTGTGAGTAACAGAACTGCTGATGTTATCTTAAAACTTTACTTGTCATTAGTGAGACCCCATATGGATTATGCTGTTCAATTTTGGTGTCCTTATTACAGAATGGACATAGATTCATTGGAGAGAGTACAACGTAGAATGACAAAAATTATCCATAATATTATAAATCTTCCGTATAAAGAAAGGTTGAAGAAATTAGGCTTACATTCGTTAGAGAGACGCAGAGTTAGAGGGGATATGATAGAGGTGTTCAAGTGGGTTAGTGGGATTAACAAAGGGGACATGACAAATGTACTAAAGCTCAGTGATAGCGAAAGAACTCGTACCAATGGTTTCAAATTAGATAAATTTCGTTTCAGAAAAGATATAGGCAAATATTGGTTTGGTAACAGAGTTGTAGATGGGTGGAATGGACTACCAAGTTCTATAGTGGGATTAAAAACGGTAGGGAGCTTTAAGATAAAATTGGATAAGAACATAAGAATATAAGAAAATGGGAGTCTGCAGAAAGCCGATTGGCCTAAACAAGGCAGATCCCTGTCCCACACAACCCCAATTCAATTACAAAGCCCAATTATAGGCTCTACACTCTAATACCCTGAGGATCATCTTACCAAAACGGTTAGGGATTAAAGCAGGATTATGGGGGTCTGCAGAGTGCTGATTGTCCCAACCCGGCTGATCCCCCTTCACACCCAACCCCTCTCGTCCATATGCTTATCCAATTTTATCTTAAAGCTCCCTACAGTTTTAGATCCCACTATAGCACTTGGTAGTCCATTCCACCCATCTACAACTCTTGTTACCAAACCAATATTTGCCTATATCTTTTCTGAAACGAAATTTATCTAATTTGAAACCATTGGTACGAGTTATTTCGCTATCACTGAGCTTTAGTACATTTGTCATGTCCCCTTTGTTAATCCCACTAACCCACTTGAACACCTCTATCATAAGAACATAAGAACATAAGAAAATGGGAGTCTGCAGAAAGCCGATTGGCCTAAGCAAGGCAGATCCCTGTCCCACACAACCCCAATTCAATTACAAAGCCCAATTATAGGCTTCACACTCTAATACCCTGAGGATCATCTTACCAAAACGGTTAGAGATTAACGCAGGATTATGGGGGTCTGCAGAGCGCTGATTGGCCCAACCCGGCTGATCCCCCTTCACACCCAACCCTTCTCGTCCATATGCTTATCCAATTTTATCTTAAAGCTCCCTACAGTTTTAGATCCCACTATAGCACTTGGTAGTCCATTCCACCCATCTACAACTCTGTTACCAAACCAATACTTGCCTATATCTTTTCCGAAACGAAATTTATCTAATTTGAAACCATTGGTACGAGTTCTTTCGCTATCACTGAGCTTTAGTACATTTGCCATGTCCCCTTTGTTAATCCCACTAACCCACTTGAACACCTCTATCATATCCCCTCTAACTCTGCGTCTCTCTAACGAATGTAAACCTAATTTCTTCAACCTTTCTTCATACGAAAGATTTCTAATATTATGGATCATTTTTGTCATTCTACGCTGTACTCTCTCCAATGAATCTATGTCCATTCTGTAATAAGGACACCAAAATTGGACAGCATAATCCATATGGGGTCTCACTAATGACAATTAAAGTTTTAAGATAACATCAGCAGTTCTGTTACTCACACTCCTAGAGATGAACCCGAGAATCCTGTTTGCCTTATTACGAACGCTTATACACTGTTTTCTAGGCTTCAAATCATTGCTAACAAACACACCTAGATCTTTCTCGCAGTCTGAATTTTCTAATTCTAAATTAGCTAGTTTATATCAATTAGCTAGTTTATATTATTAGCTAGTTTATATCCCCTCTAACTCTGCGTCTCTCTAATGCATGTAAACCTAATTTCTTCAACCTTTCTTCATACGAAAGATTTCTAATATTATGGATCATTTTTGTCATTCTACGCTGTACTCTCTCCAATGAATCTATGTCCATTCTGTAATAAGGACACCAAAATTGGACAGCATAATCCATATGGGGTCTCTCTAATAACAAGTAAAGTTTTAAGATAACATCAGCAGTTCTGTTACTCACACTCCTAGAGATGAAGCCGAGAATCCTGTTTGCCTTATTACGAACGCTTATACACTGTTTTCTAGGCTTCAAATAATTGCTAACAAACACACCTAGATCTTTCTCGCAGTCTGAATTTTCTAATTCTAAATTGGCTAGTTTATATTTAAAATTTATTTGCATCTTCCCTATCTTTAATACCTTGCATTTGTCAATGTTAAACTTCATCTGCCAATTTACTGACCATTCATGTAAGGTATCTAGATCCCTTTGGAGGCACTCTATATCGCTATCTGAATCAATTGATCTCCCTATTTTAGTATCGTCTGCGAATTTACTTATCCTACTAGTTATACCTAAATCTAGGTCATTTATGTATATAAGAAACAACAGGGGACCTAATACCGATCCCTGGGGGACACCACTTTTGACTGCTCCCCATTCTGACTTGGTACCATTTATGCTGACTCTCTGCTTCCTACCAATTAGCCATGACCTAATCCATCCTAACAACGCCCCACCTATTCCATGTGCCTCAACCTTTCTCATCAATCTCTCATGAGGGACTCTGTCGAAAGCTTTACTGAAATCTAAATATATAATATCATATGACTTGTCATTATCTACTGCTTCATATACCTCTGAGAAAAAACTAAGCAAATTAGTAAGGCAAGACCGTCCCTGAGTGAATCCATGCTGAGAAGAATTGATTAAGTTAAATGTTTCTAAGTGGTTTCTCATTTTCCTAGCAATAATTGACTCTAGTAGCTTTCCTATGATTGAAGTGAGACTAATGGGACGGTAATTGGATGCTATTGATTTATCACCTTTTTTGAAGATCGGAACTACATTTGCAAGCTTCCAAGCTTCTGGAACTATACCTGTTTCTAATGACTTGTTAAATAGAAATGTTAATGGGTAACTTAACTCATCTCTGCATTCTTTTAATACTCTAGCATATACCTCATCAGGACCAGGCGATTTATGAGGTTTTATGAGGTTTCAGTCTGTCAATTTCCTTAAGCATATGGACGAGAAGGGTTGGGTGTGAAGGGGGATCAGCCGGGTTGGGCCAATCAGCGCTCTGCAGACCCCCGTAATCCTGCGTTAATCTCTAACCCTTTTGGTAAGATGATCCTCAGGGTATTAGAGTGTTGAGCCTATAATTGGGGTTGTGTGGGACAGGGATCTGCCTTGCTTAGGCCAATCGGCTTTCTGCAGACTCCCATTTTCTTATGTTCTTATGTTGGTGAATACAGTTGAATGGTTGATGAATAGGGTTGAATGGTTGATGAATAGGGTTGAATGGTTGATGAATAGAGTTGAATGGTTGATGAATAGAGTTGAATGGTTGGTGAACAAGGTTGAATGGTTGGTGAATATGGTTGAATAGTTGAGTAATAGGGTTGAATGGTTGATGCATATGGTTGCATGGTTGATGAATAGGGTTGAATGGTTGATGAATAGGGTTGAATGGTTGATGAATAGGGTTGAATGGTTGATGAATAGGGTTGAATGGTTGATGAATAGGGTTTAATGGTTGATGAATAGGGTTGCATGGTTGATGAATAGGGTTGAATAGTTGATGAAGAGGGTTGAAGTTTGTAAGAAAGTTAGTAAACGAAGGTGAACCCCCTTGAATATGAGAGAGGTCATTCCTAAGCTAAGGTACGGGATCGGTTTGTTGATCAATAGGCTAGGCCTATCCTTACAGTTTTATATATTTCTATAATTATTTATTTTTAAAATACTGTAGGCTACCCCTTTTTCTCCCCTTCACACACAATCACTCTTACACACTCACTCACTTTCACTCTCACACACACTCACGCTCACTCTCTCTCTCTCTCCCTTTGTTATTGTGAGAGTAAAGTGTGGGTGTGTTTGAGAGGTGTGTGTGTGTCTCTTGGCCCAGCTTCTGTTAATAACCTGAAGGTAGTGTCTCCTCTTTGTGAGGCCAAGCCTGAGTCTTAACTACAAGGAGGGCATTATCTCTCCCTTTCAGAAATGTTGGCAAATTGTTAACCCCTTCTGTACTGGTGACAGCTTTTATTTATTTATTTCAGCTGTATGTAAACTATTTTATGAAGCTCAGGAAAAATATATGGTACCGTAGCTAAAAGTATTAATTGAGGCAGTCAGCAGCGTTTTAATGTGTTGACGTCCTTCTTATGCTGATTAAAATTGTCTAATAGTTGCCAGAATATGTTGAAAATGCTGTCAACGGTACTGTATGGGTTAATAGATAACACGATGTTATCTTTAAACATGTTATGATGCCACAATATGACCCTCATTGTGTACCGGTAGGTCTAACAACCCTTTCAGTGCTATGACGTTGTTCATAATATTATTTTGGCTATCATTAGACGAATAAATTAGCTAATGAAGAACAAATAAATTAGCTTATGAAGAATATAAGTGAAAGGAGTATTACCGGTAATATATATATTTAGTCTTAGCTAACTCCCACAGATTCTTTATAAGCTAACTTTACCGTCTAATGTTAGCCAAAGTGAAAGCTAGACAAGGTGTTAGTGTATGGTGAAAGGGTGAACGTTCCCCCACACCTATTGTACTATAACAGAATACCATGCCATGTTCCCTATAGGCCTAGGTTAAGCCTTGGCCTATACCGGTACAGCTTGCGGTTAACTCTCTCTCTTCTCTCTCTCTCTCTCTCGCTCTCGCTCTCGCTCTCGCTCTCGCTCTCTCTCTCTCTCTCTCTCTCTCTCTCTCTCTATATATATATATATTGTATATATGTTTATAGACCCACATGACTCCTTCGTTAGGATAACCCTTTTACTCTATGTATTTTGTGGACTCCACCTCTGTTTCGCTCCATCAGTTTGACGATTTTAAGACTTTTTACCTCACTAGTTTAGCGATTATAAGACCTTACCTCCTTCTCATGCAGTCGTCAAAATATTCTGGGCGAGAAATAGCGAGCCAGCAACTTAGAGGAAACTGGCCTATGACTGGGATATTTTTCTACCGAAAAATATATAATGTTAGCTTGGACTGGGGTCTGAGAAGTTATGTTTTTCTAGTCTAGGCTGCAAACACATGCGATAAAAATTGCTCGAAATTGGCAAAATAAATAATAAATCATCAATAATACCGGGTTTAAAAAAAATAAAAACGCGCGCGCGCGCTACAGTAGTCTCCCAAGGCGTTGGGTGAGAGAACCCTGCCATAGATTTACTCAAGATATATAGGCCTATACGATTTACTAAATTCCTCTGGTGATACCGGGAATAGGCTAGGTGGTACCGGGATAACGTTGACTTAGCCTAATCGGTATGGAGAATTTGTCTGACCTACCGGTATTGTTTTAACAATTTGAGTCTAAGGGCCCCTTAACCCCTTATGTACCAGCGACGTCCTTCTAACCTTATTCTGGCTTGTAATGGGCGATTTTATTCAGTTTAGTAAGGGCCCCCAGCAATTATAAGGCTTCGAACTATCTCACTTAACCATTTTTACTATCTCGGATCCTTCTTAAACTGCGCAACATCGTATATTAGTAGCCAAAGTAGGTTACAATGATGTCGCTGGTACGGAAGGGGTTAAACTTATGACAAATTAGGCTATCTACCGGTTCTGGTTTTGTCTACTAAATTATACAAACAATTTCGGAGTAGTTATATTTAACACATTCAGTATTCGATGCCATTGTTTTCCTAATATTCTGGTAATGATTATTCGGTTTTATTCAGTTTAGGAAGGGCTTGTGGCACTTAGAGGGTTAATTGAGATAGATGTAACCCCTTCGATTCCTGGAGAGCCTTCTAAAGCTGAATACAATCGTCTTACCCCAAATATAAGAAAGAATCGTGTCCTCAAGTACCGAAAGGGTGTACTATAGGGCTCCCTCTCCCCTTCCCTGTGTTATTTTAACCCCTTTTGTACCGGCGACGTGTTCTTAATGTTATTTTTGCTATATTTAGACGATTTTGTGTGGCTTAAGAAGGATCAGTGGTAGTACAAAGAGTTAAGTGAAATAGTTCAAAGCCTGTTAATTGCTGGAGGTCCTTTTTTAACTGAATCTAATCATCTAATAATGGCCAGACTAAGTTTAAAAGGACGGCACTAGTACTGAGGGTGGGTTAATGGGGGAAGAGGGGAGTGAACCCCCAAATCTAATTCACCTAAATGGTTTGACCATAATTGTGCTAGAGTAACTGAACAAAAAGCAATAGCCTACAATGCATACACAAGGTCAAACACACATGAAGCCTTTAATTACTTTAGAAACATCAGAAATCATGCCAAAACTGTATTAAACCTAACTAAATCAAACTTTCTCCACAAGCAGGCAAATAAACTTCTAAATAATCCAAATGATAACAAAATATTTTGGTCTACTCTTAATTCATTCAAATCCAACTTCACTACTGCTTCATCCATTCCACCATTACAATCTCCGACTGGCAATCTTGTAAGTGACCCAAGAGGTAAAGCTAACCTTCTTGCGGATATTTTCTCCACCAACTCAACCTTTGATGACATAAATCAAGATGTCCCTGTACTTAATATTAATTCGCCTGAAATTCCCTCACTTAAGATCCACACCAGACATGTCAAAACTATTTTGCAGAATCTCTCAGTAGATAAGGCTCCTGGTCCAGATGAAATTCCTCCAATAGTACTTAAGAATTGCTCCTTGGTGCTCGCTCCTGTATTGGCAAATTTTTTCCGTCTGTGTACTCATACCTCATGCTTCCCAGTACCCTGGAAAGAAGCAACCATTCATCCAGTTCCTAAAAAAGGTGCCTCTTCAGATCCATCAAACTACAGACCAATAGCTATAACTTCCACTCTTGGTAAAGTCTTTGAAATTATATTAAATAATCACATAATTAAGCATCTTGAGAATAATAAATTAATCAGTGATAGGCAATATGGTTTTAGACGATGTCGATCAACTGCAGACATTCTTTGCCTTCTTACGCATCAAATCAACCAAGCTACAGACCAACATGGTGAAACACATACAATAGCACTGGATATATCAAAGGCATTTGATAGAGTCTGGCATCAATCCTTATTGTCGAAGATGTCACACTACGGCCTTGCATCATTAGTTCCACTAATTTCCTCTTATCTTCATAACAGAAAAATATGTGTAATGGTAGATGGCCTTTATTCTCAATTTCACTCAATAAATGCTGGTGTTCCCCAGGAATCAGTTTTGGCCCCAATTATGTTCCTCATTCATATCAATGATCTCATATCTACCACTCATAATCCAATACATTCCTACGCAGATGACTCAACACTCCACAGTTCCTTCACATTTACCAATTCTTTCACCCAACCCGATCTTATAAATTCAAAAATAAACACTGCAATTTCTCTGAACCAGGACCTTTCTAGAATTAATGGATGGGGACAAAAGAATCTAGTTTCCTTTAATGCACAGAAAACCAAGTACATTCAATTTTCTAACCGACAGAATCTCACTGACTCCCATATATTTTGTAATGATGTAAATATTCCCACTTCCCCTAGTATTGACATTCTCGGTGTAACATTAACTACTAACTTGAGCTGGACACATTATGTTAGAAGCATTGCTAAGAATGCCGCTAAAAAACTGGGACTCCTGTACAGAGTTCGAGAATTCTTCGCTGACGAGCAGTTGGCCGTAATATATAAAAGTCATGTGCGTTCTCAGATGGATTACTGTTCACCTCTGTGGGGTGGAAGTGGAGTGGTTGCATTGAGGCAGTTGGACAAAATTCAAAATAAAGCTATTAGATTAATCAATAACCCTGCAATCACACAGGACCTTCCTACATTATCCATACGAAGAAACGTTGCATCCCTTGCATTATTCTACAGATATTTTCACAGCAATTGTTCCGAGGAACTTGCTTCAATTGTGCCGCCTCTCCACATCTTTCCCCGTAGAACTAGGGCAGCTGAGAGTGCCCATGAATTTACACTTTCTCCTCCACAATGCAGAACTTCTGCTTATCAGAATTCATTTATCCCCAGAGCTACTACTCTTTGGAATTCACTTCCCTCGAATTGCTTTCCACAAACTTACAATTTAAAAATGTTTAAATGCAGTTGTTACAAACATTTTATGAATGGAGGATGCCTTTAGGCACATGGACCTTTTTGTTTTATCTGTGTTTTTCCTTTCTCCGTTCATTGTCTCTTAAAAAAAAATAAAAAAATAAAATAAACAACTTGGCCATACCACTGTCACCGCTGCTGCTACTATTTTCGGTTTCACTTCCGGTATGGTATCGTACTTTGTGTCTGTCCAACCTCTGAGGCACACTCCACTCTAATCTGCAGCACGCTCGTCTTTGTCTTTGTCTTCTTCTTCTTCTTCTTCTTCTTCTTTATAATCATCATCGTCATCAATATAATCCTCTTACAAATCCCCAAAAGTTGCATACAATTGCCCAGCAGAAGCCTGATTGAAAGGGTTATGTCCCAGTTTCATTAAGTTAGTTTATTTTTTAATTTTAAACAATTATAAGTGTTCATGTAATTACGGAATATCTTATGCACATAAACAGTGAGTGTGTGTGTGTGTGTGTGTGTGTTGTATACGAACTTGCAAGAGAGTTCGCTTTATCAATTTGTTCGAACGCCAACCCGTGGTAATAACGTTCTTGACATTGTACTTGCAACAAAAGAAGAATTAATAGAGAATTTGAATGTTGGTGATGAATTCAGTAACAGCGACCATCGTACGATAACTTTCACTTTAAAGTTTACAAGTAACGAACCAAATAGTAGCATCGAAAAAGTCCCTAATTTCAAGAAAGCAAACTTCCATAAACTTAGAGCTATGTTTAAAGAAACTGACTGGAGCTTTTTAATTCACAATAACGACATAAATACATCTTGGAAGTTATTCGAAGCCACTTACCTAAAAGCAGTGCAAGACTGCATACCATCGAAAATACGGCGTCCAGGCCATAATAATAAGCCCAAATGGTGGAATAAAGATATTTCAAACTGCCTGCTTGCTAAAAAATTTGCTAATGATAGATTAAAATCCTCACAAAATGACGAAGAACGGCTGAAATTTGTAGAGCTACGACACAAAGCCAAAAAGTTAATTAAGCAAAGTAAAAAGACCTTAGAGTTACATATTGCGAATCAAAGTAAAACAAACCCGAAAGAATTCTATAGTTATATCAGAAAGAAAAAAGTAGTTACTTCAACTGTTGGACCGTTAGTCGATGAAAATGGAGAATACACCAAAGACGAAGTACAAATGAGTAATGCCCTCAATACCTTCTTTGCATCAGTTTTTACAACAGAAGACCTCAGTGATATCCCTACACCATCGCCGATTCAGATTGATAATTCAGATGTTCTAAGCAATATCACCGTTACAGAGAGAGAAGTATTGAATTGTTTAGATAAACTCAAAGTAAATAAAATGCCTGGACCTGATACAATCTCGCCTAGAGTTCTAAAGGAAGCTAAGGATGAGCTCTCCAAACCACTGACATTACTATTCAATAAATCTTTGCAGTCTGGAACTATGCCCGATCAGTGGAAGCTAGCCAACGTAACACCGATATTAAAAAAAGGTAGGAAATCCCTACCCAGTAACTATCGTCCAATTAGCTTAACCTCAGTTGTATGTAAAATGCTAGAAACGGTCATACGAGACAGACTCGTAAATCACTTAGAGGAAAATAACATACTTAAAGATACTCAACACGGCTTTCGTAAAAAACGTTCCTGTTTAACAAACCTCTTAGACTTCTTCCACGATATCCTCAACCTCTACGATGAGAGTAAAGCTGTAGATATTATATACCTTGATTTTCAAAAGGCCTTTGACAAAGTTCCCCACAAACGTTTACTGCTAAAACTAAAAGCGCATGGAATACAAGACGGTGTGTTGAAATGGATAGAAAATTGGCTCAGCGACAGAAAGCAAAGTGTAGTCATAAACGGTAAGGCATCTAAATGGACCAATGTAAGTAGCGGGGTACCCCAGGGATCGGTACTAGGACCAATTATCTTTTTAATTTACATCAACGACATAGATGAGGGTCTCACCTGTACAATCTCAAAATTTGCTGACGATACAAAAATTGCAATAGCGTACTCTCAAAAGAACAAGTTGACGATATGCAACACAATCTAGATAAATTGTCATGTTGGGCCCAAATTTGGCAAATGAGTTTCAATGCGGATAAATGTAAAGTACTACATATCGGATACCTAAATGAGAAAGCAAACTATTCGATGAATGGCACTCAGCTTAAGAATGTAAACAGAGAAACCGATCTGGGAGTAACAATATCGAGTAACCTAAAACCGAGTCAACAATGTTCAGAAGTTGTTAAGAAGGCAAACAAAATAATTGGCTTTATAGGCAGGTCATTTGAGCATAAATCCAAAGAAGTTATCCTAACCCTTTACAATTCCTTAGTCCGCCCTCTTCTGGAATACTGCGTTCAATCCTGGTGCCCTTATTACCAAAAAGATATAAACAAGCTAGAACGAGTTCAACGTAGAGTTACCAAAATGATACCTAGCCTAAAGAACAAACCATACGAAGAGCGTCTTAGAGAATTAAATCTATTTCCTTTAACCCAGCGCAGATTAAGAGGTGACTTAATTCAAGTGTTCAAAATCATCAAAGGCATCGACAATATGAACTGTAGTAAGTACTTCACTATCGACCAATCTAATTACACGCGGGGAAACGGTTGCAAAATTATTGGTAAATCTTTTACCTCACACGAATCTAAGAATTTCTTCTTCAATCGAGTTGTCAACTTGTGGAATGGGCTTCCCGGAAACGTTATAGACTGCATCACCGTTGATTCATTTAAACTCCGCCTAGACAAATATCTCGCATCAAACCCGCGACTGACTGCGTTTGTAAATGAATAACTTTATTTTATCCCCCCCTCAGTTACTAACCCATCTGTCCCCTACTAACTTCCTAATCCTGCCATGGACATTAGTTCCAGGGTAGTAATTCCCTTTCCGATGTTCGCTTACCCACTCTAAACCACTGTTTGGACACTTGATCCTCAGTGTTTTGGAGGACAAGCAACCTAGAAGGGTCACTAGATCTGTTGTTGCTTGATTTCCTTTGTACTCCTTTGTGACTGAGGAAGCACAAGTGTGGTTAACGGTGTGAGATTCAGTGATGAAATGTGGAAGATGTCTTAATATTTGTGTGTATGTGCGTGCTGAGAGAGAGAGAGAGAGAGAGAGAGAGAGAGAGAGAGAGAGAGAGAGAGAGAGAGAGAGAGAGACAGTAGGTGGTAGGGCGTGGCTTCTGTGCTGTTATTATTAGCCAACCCCTCAGTCTCAGTCTCTCTCTCTCTCAGACATGTCAGATACCACTAAACTTGGGAAAGTCCAAGGTGATGCATATCGGCCAAGCAAACCTCAAGTCAAGCTATTCGCTATTGGGAATGCCCCTAGAAGTGACTGACTAGGAAAAGTATTTGGGTGTTCTGATCTGCAGTGACAAAGTTTCCCAAGCAGTGCATTGAAGTAGAAAAGTAAGCTCGGAAATTATTGGGCTATATTAAGAGGCAATTTAAGTATTGAGATAAGGAAATAGTTCTCACACTCTGTTAACGCTCTAATACGGCCTCTCCTGAAGTACCGGTATGCTGTTCAATTCTAGTCTCCAGCACTCAGGAAAGATATAATTATAACGATTGGAAAGAGTACAAGGTAGTTTTTTTTTTTTTTTTTTAAACAAAACTGTTCACTGTCAGTTCACTGACGTTTTTAGAATACCGGTACCGTACTTACTGTATTTGACAATGTAGATTGTAAAAAATTGAAAGGGTTTATCACTATATACTACATTATTTGTGGAAACTTTGTCACATATAAGATCTGTTCTATTTGGAACAAACTTGCCTCAGAAGCTGTAAGCAGTTCTTCAATAGAGCAGTTCAAGAAGAGAGTAAACAGTATTTTGCACACCCTGTAATGTACTACATTTTTTTTTTCATGTTGCAGGGATGTGGAGTTAATGTCCCTCTGTTTGTCACACAAATTATAAAAACGTTTGTTTTCGGCGACCTTTTTGGTTGTACTGTTCATAGGGTTGGCTACCGGGGCATAGATACTCCTAGATGCCATAAGTTACGGCGAGGTGAGAGGGATAACAATGAAGGCGGGTGCCCAACCCCGAAAGGAGTTGAAATAGGGGAGCTATTTCCCTGCCAAAGGCGGCTTTCTAGGGCCTTTCCTTGCTGATGCTGAGAGGATTGGATTCTATTCATGTGGTGATCGGCTGGTTTATCTGAGTGAGAGTTGAGTGTTCTCTGCCATATCCATAGCTTCCTCTGAATGTTCCTTTTACTTACCGGTACATATTTTCTAGGTCACAAGGGGCGGCGTCTCTTCCGTGGATTGACCTCCCTACTGCCAACCTCGAGGTTGGCAGACTGGGAGCCAAAGCGTCACATTTTTCCTTTGCCCCTCATCCCTTCATAATTGCTGAGGGGCACAGAGCCTTGGGTGGGGCTTTGGTGTCAGGGCGTTTCCGCACCCTCCTCAGCTCCTCGCCTGGGAGTGGCTTCGGTCACCTCGGCTTTCTTAGTGGTAAGCAGGGAGGGTTTTCTGGTGGCGCTCGGTTATGGCCTTGGCCTTGCTCAAGACCTTTGGGGCTGTTCGGTCAGACAGCCTGGAGAACAACAACAACAACAACAACAAACCAATGAATATACAATTAACAACTTATTCTTTGTCCACGACGCCATAACTCTAGAGTCGTCTAGACTAATAATACGGTATCCAGTCATAGTTTGTTTCTGTATATAAATGCCGTTAGAAATACGGTACGCTGTCGGAAAATAGGATATGACGAAGGAAACAAGATAAGGCGCCGTAAATTTTTTGAGTACCGGTACCAGTATCCGGTTCCGGTACCCCAGCGGTTTATGAATGCAACTTTTACAACCCGTTTCTACAAAGACTAAGTAAAATATTTGTTACCGCTAGTTACGCTACTATAAGTTTTAATGTTGCAGTATATCATGATTAGTAGTGTTGTAGGGTACGTATGGCTGGTTGAAGAGAGCAATAAAATAGTACATGTAGGCTATATATAATATTTTACTTTTTCTTTGAGCGACCGACTGGTTAGCTTTTTATTGCTTTTTACTTCTGTAGCTTAAGAGTCTTAGTTATTATTATTATTTATTTGTATTACGGTAACACCTTTAATATACTGTGCCTGTATATCGGTGCCGGGTAGCCTAGCCATTGTATTGATAGCACCTGAACCAAACTTGTAACAAGAGTAAGCAATGTGGGTAAACTGTAAAATGGAGGTGACTATAGTCTATTTACTGTAAGTAGGCGAAAAATCCTGACCTCTAACTTCTGTAAATAAAAAACGACTAGCTTAATCGATCTATCTAACATTTCTACCATTTGGGAAGAGTCGGTCAACGAATAGATGTGGAAATTTACAGCCCATTTGCCCTTTCTGAGTTACAGAGGATAGAGGTAATGATTTATCGCCTACGTTCAGCGAATAGACTATAGTTTCTGGCTTTTATTCGTCCTAACAGTACATGAGTTTATTCAGTTTAGTAAAGAATTGTGGGAGTCATTAACAGGCTTCGAACTATCTCACTTAACCCTTTTTACCACCTCAGATGCTTCTTTAACTGCACAACATCGTCTAAATATAGTAAGAACAAAATAAAAAAAATACGTCGCGTATACAGTAGGGGTTAAAAGGCTATAGCACAAACATTTCTTTACCTTTTCACTCCCGAAGACACTTTATTTTCACTTTAGGCCTATTCTGGGTAACATTATACGATTTTACTTTGGAAGGTCCTTTAGGAATCATAAGAACATAAGAACATAAGAAAATGGGAGTCTGCAGAAAGCCGATTGGCCTAAGCAAGGCAGATCCCTATCCCACACAACCCCAATTCAATTACAAAGCCCAATTATAGGCTCAACACTCTAATACCCTGAGGATCATCTTACCAAAACGGTTAGAGATTAACGCAGGATTATGGGGGTCTGTAGAGTGCTGATTGGCCCAACCCGGCTGATCCCCCTTCACACCCAACCCTTCTCGTCCATATGCTTATCCAATTTTATCTTAAAGCTCCCTACAGTTTTAGATCCCACTATAGCACTTGGTAGTCCATTCCACCCATCTACAACTCTGTTACCAAACCAATATTTGCCTATATCTTTTCTGAAACGAAATTTATCTAATTTGAAACCATTGGTACGAGTTCTTTCGGTATCCCTGAGCTTTAGTACATTTGTCATGTCCCCTTTGTTAATCCCACTAACCCACTTTAACACCTCTATCATATCCCCTCTAACTCTGCGTCTCTAATGAATGTAAACCTAATTTCTTCAACCTTTCTTCATACGGAAGATTTCTAATATTATGGATCATTTTTGTCATTCTACGCTGTACTCTCTCCAATGAATCTATGTCCATTCTGTAATAAGGACACCAAAATTGGACAGCATAATCCATATGGGGTCTCACTAATGACAAGTAAAGTTTTAAGATAACATCAGCAGTTCTGTTACTCACACTCCTAGAGATCAACCCGATAATTCTGTTTGCCTTATTACGAACGCTTATACACTGTTTTCTAGGCTTCAAATCATTGCTAACAAACACACCTAGATCTTTCTCGCAGTCTTAATTTTCTAATTCTAAATTAGCTAGTTTATATTTAATATTTGCTTGCATCTTCCCTATCTTTAATACCTTGCATTTGTCAATGTTAAACTTGATCTGCCAATTTACTGACCATTCATGTAAGGTATCTAGATCCATTTGGAGGCACTCTATATCGCTATCTGAATCAATTGATCTCCCCATTTTAGTATCGTCTGCGAATTTACTTATAAGAACATAAGAACATAAGAAAATGGGAGTCTGCAGAAAGCCGATTGGCCTAAGCAAGGCAGATCCCTGTCCCACACAACCCCAATTACAAAGCCCAATTATAGGCTCAACACTCTAATACCCTGAGGATCATCTTACCAAACGGTTAATTATAGGCTCAACACTCTAATACCCTGAGGATCATCTTACCAAAACGGTTAGAGATTAACGCAGGATTACGGGGGTCTGCAGAGTGCTGATTGGCCCAACCCGGCTGATCCCCCTTCACACCCAACCCTTCTCGTCCATATGCTTACCCAATTTTTTCTTAAAGCTCCCTATCGTTCTTGATCCCACTATATCACTTGGTAGCCTATTCCACCCATCTACAACTCTGTTACCAAACCAATATTTGCCTATATCTTTTCTGAAACGAAATTTATCTAATTTGAAACCATTGGTACGAGTTCTTTCGCTATCACTGAGCTTTAGTACATTTGTCATGTCCCCTTTGTTAATCCACTAACCCACTTGAACACCTCTATCATATCCCCTCTAACTCTGCGTCTCTCTAACGAATGTAAACCTAATTTCTTCAACCTTTCTTCATACGGAAAATTTCTAATATTATGGATCATTTTTATCATTCAGATACTACGCTGAATTCTCTCCAATGAATCTATGTCCATTCTGTAATAAGACACCAAAATTGGACAGCATAATCCATATGGGGTCTCACTAATGACAAGTAAAGTTTTAAGATAACATCAGCAGTTCTGTTACTCACACTCCTAGAGATGAACCCGAGAATCCTGTTTGCCTTATTACGAACGCTTATACACTGTTTTTCTAGGCTTCAAATCATTGCTAACAAACACACCTAGATCTTTCTCGCAGTCTGAATTTTCTAATTCTAAATTAGCTAGTTTATATTTAACATTTGTTTGCATCTTCCCTATCTTTAATACCTTGCATTTGTCAATGTTAAACTTCATCTGCCAATTTACTGACCATTCATGTAAGGTATCTAGATCCCTTTGGAGGCACTCTATATCGCTATCTGAATCAATTGATCTCCCCATTTTAGTATCGTCTGCGAATTTACTTATCCTACTAGTTATACCTAAATCTAGGTAATTTATGTATATAAGAAACAACAGGGGACCTAATACCGATCCCTGACTGCTCCCCACTCTGACTTGGTACCATTTATGCTGACTCTCTGTTTCCTACCAATTAACCATGACCTAATCCATCCCAACAACGACCCTCCTATTCCATGTGCCTCAACCTTTCTCATCAATCTCTCATGAGGGACTCTGTCGAAAGCTTTACTGAAATCTAAATATATAATATCATATGACTTGTCACTATCTACTGCTTCATATACCTCTGAGAAAAAGCTAAGCAAATTAGTAAGGCAAGAACGTCCCTGAGTGAATCCATGCTGAGAAGAATTTATTAAGTTAAATTTTACTAAGTGGCTTCTAATTTTCCTAGCAATAATAGACTCTAGCAACTTTCCTATGATTGATGTGAGACTAATGGGACGGTAATTGGATGCTATCGATTTATCACCTTTTTTGAAGATCGGAACTACATTTGCAAGCTTCCAAGCTTCTGGAACTAAACCTGTTAGAGATTAACGCAGGATTACGGGGGTCTGCAGAGTGCTGATTGGCCCAACCCTGCTGATCCCCCTTCACACCCAACCCTTCTCGTCCATATGCTTATCCAATTTTATCTTAAAGCTCCCTATCGTTTTTAATCCCACTATAGCACTTGGTAGTCCATTCCACCCATCTACAACTCTGTTACCAAACCAATATTTGCCTATATCTTTTCTGAAACGAAATTTATCTAATTTGAAACCATTGGTACGAGTTCTTTCGCTATCACTGAGCTTTAGTACATTTGTCATGTCCCCTTTGTTAATCCCACTAACCCACTTGAACACCTCTATCATATCCCCTCTAACTCTGCGTCTCTCTAACGAATGTAAGCCTAATTTCTTCAACCTTTCTTTATACGGAAGATTTCTAATATTATGGATCATTTTTGTCATTCTACGTTGTACTCTCTCCAATGAATCTATGTCCATTCTGTAATATACACCAAAATTGAACAGCATAATCCATGGGGTCTCACTAATGACAAGTAAAGTTTTAAGATAACATCAGCAGTTCTGTTACTCACACTCCTTGAGATGAACCCGAGAATCCTGTTTGCCTTGTTTCGAACGCTTATACACTGTTGTCTAGGCTTCAAATCATTGCTAACAAACACACCTAGATCTTTCTCACAATTCGAGTTTTCTAATTCCACATTAGCTAGTTTATATTTAACATTTGTATGCATCTTCCCTATCTTTAATACCTTGCATTTGTCAATGTTAAACTTCATCTGCCAATTTACTGACCATTCGTGTAAGGTATCTAGATCCCTTTGGAGGCACTCTATATCTCTATCTGAATCAATTGTTCTCCCCATTTTGGTATCGTCTGCAAATTTACTTATCCTACTAGTTAAGAACATAAGAACATAAGAACATAAGAAAATGGGAGTCTGCAGAAAGCCGATTGGCCTAAGCAAGGCAGATCCCTGTCCCACACAACCCCAAATCAATTACAAAGCCCAATTATAGGCTCAACACTCTAATACCCTGAGGATCATCCTACCAAAACGGTTAGAGATTAACGCAGGATTATGGGGGTCTGCAGAGCGCTGATTGGCCCAACCCGGCTGATCCCCCTTCACACCCAACCCTTCTCGTCCATATGCTTATCCAATTTTATCTTAAAGCTCCCTACAGTTTTAGATCCCACTATAGCACTTGGTAGTCCATTCCACCCATCTACAACTCTGTTACCAAACCAATATTTGCCTATATCTTTTCTGAAACGAAATTTATCTAATTTGAAACCATTGGTACGAGTTCTTTCGCTATCACTGAGCTTTAGTACATTTGTCATGTCCCCTTTGTTAATCCCACTAACCCACTTGAACACCTCTATCATATCCCCTCTAACTCTGCGTCTCTCTAACGAATGTAAACCTAATTTCTTCAACCTTTCTTCATACGGAAGATTTCTAATATTATGGATCATTTTTGTCATTCTACGCTGTACTCTCTCCAATGAATCTATGTCCATTCTGTAATAAGGACACCAAAATTGGACAGCATAATCCATATGGGGTCTCACTAATGACAAGTAAAGTTTTAAGATAACATCAGCAGTTCTGTTACTCACACTCCTAGAGATGAACCCGAGAATCCTGTTTGCCTTATTACGAACGCCTATACACTGTTTTCTAGGCTTCAAATCATTGCTAACAAACACACCTAGATCTTTCTCGCAGTCTGAATTTTCTAATTCTAAATTAGCTAGTTTATATTTAACATTTGTTTGCATCTTCCCTATCTTTAATACCTTGCATTTGTCAATGTTAAACTTCATCTGCCAATTTACTGACCATTCATGTAAGGTATCTAGATCCCTTTGGAGGCACTCTATATCGCTATCTGAATCAATTGATCTCCCCATTTTAGTATCGTCTGCGAATTTACTTATCCTACTAGTTATACCTAAATCTAGGTCATTTATGTATATAAGAAACAACAGGGGACCTAATACCGATCCCTGGGGGACACCACTTTTGACTGCTCCCCACTCTGACTTGGTACCATTTATGCTGACTCTCTGTTTCCTACCAATTAGCCATGACCTAATCCATCCCAACAACGCCCCACCTATTCCATGTGCCTCAACCTTCCTCATCAATCTCTCATGAGGGACTCTGTCGAAAGCTTTACTGAAATCTAAATATATAATATCGTATGCCTTGTCATTATCTACTGCTTCATATACCTCTGAGAAAAAACTAAGCAAATTAGTAAGGCAAGAACGTCCCTGTGTGAATCCATGGTGAGAAGAATTGATTAAGTTAAATGTTTCTAAGTGGTTTCTCATTTTTCTAGCAATAATTGACTCTAGTAGCTTTCCTATGATTGAAGTGAGACTAATGGGACGGTAATTGGATGCTATTGATGTATCACCTTTTTTGAAAATCGGAACTACATTTGCAAGCTTCCAAGCTTCTGGAACTATACCTGTTTCTAATGAATTGTTAAAAAGAAATGTTAATGGGTAACTTAACTCATCTCTGCATTCTTTTAATACTCTGGCATATACCTCATCGGGACCAGGCGATTTCTGAGGTTTCAGTCTGTCAATTTCCTTAAGCACATCATTTCTACTTATAGTAACCGTACTTAACCTATTTTCTATACTATCTCTATACACCTTACGGACTTCTGGAATCTGTGCCAAATTTTCATTAGTGAAAACGGATAGAAACTGACTATTTAATGTACTGCACATTTCTAAATCACTTTCTGTCATATCTCCTATCGAAGTTTTAAGGGGGCCTATTTTATCTCTAACTTTAGATTTATATAGCTGGTAAAAAGCCTTAGGGTTATTTTTTGAGTCATTGGCTATCCTGATTTCATAATTTCTTTTGTCTGTCCTTATACATTTTTTAACCTCTCTTGATAGATTCTGATAGTAAGCAAGTAGGTGAATTTCGCCTTTCTTTATTTTTCGATATATTCCTCTCTTTTTTCCTAGAAGGTCTAATAGTCTATTATTCATCCATTTGGGTTGGTTCTGTGTTGATCTAAATTTTCTTTTGGGGATATATTTATTTTGCGCATTGTGGAGTGAAGAAATAAAATTATTATATGTAGCTGTCAAATTATCCTGAGTTAAGACAGGTATCTGAGAGAGAGTATGTTCATTAGCGCACCTGGGTCCACTTAATAGTTTAACCATAGGATCGACTCTTAAGGCTCGTCTTAATCCACCATAATTGGCTTTTCTGAAATCTGGGATAAGTGTCGTATTCTCTTTAGCCTTTCCTGTCCATTGTATGTTAAAATAAATTGCTTTATGATCACTATTTCCTAGTTGGTCTCCTATCTCTACATTATTTATCATTTGTTCATTATTACTGAGAACTAAATCGAGGATATTATTACCTCTAGTAGGCGAGTCTATGAATTGAAATAAAAAACTATCCTGTACCGCCTCAATAAACTCTTTTGAATCTGAGTCGCCGATTTGATGCTGCCAATCAATATTCGGAAAATTGAAATCCCCTATAATACACACATTGCTAAACCTTGATGCTATTTTCACTTCCTGCCATAAAGCTGTACCTTCGTTTCTACTCATATTTGGTGGTCTATAAATAACTCCAATAATTATGGTCTCACTACCTTCGCTAACCTCAACCCAAACACTTTCGTTATCAGTATTTAGTCTAATACCTGATTTAATACAGCTTTTTAAAGAACTCCTGACAAACACTGCTATTCCGCCGCCCCTCCTACTTGTTCGGTCGCGTTTAAACAAACTATATCCTGGTATATGGAATTCTGCTAAAAAATGTCTTGATTCTGTATTAATCCATGTTTCAGTCAGTGCTATAATGTCTATATTTTCGTTGCTAACAAGTGCTCTAAGTTCATCCATTTTGTTACATAAACTCCTACAGTTTGTATAATATAATCGCAATGAATTTATTTTACTGGTATCGGATTTACCTTTATTTCTAACTGAATTCCCATCTTCTGTTACACCTTTAATATTTCTACTAGCAGTACAATTAAAATCCTGTGACTGATATTTTCTATTCCTATCTGATGTACCAGTACGGCAATTTACCCTATCTAGACAATTATTCTTACTCATATTCTCAGGCTTTATTTTCAGCGAAACCCCGCGACAATCCTATCTATTGACCTAGCTAAATTTGCCACCCCTAGCCGAGAAAGATGAACCCCGTCCTGTGCGTACAACTGATTTTTACCTAAATCAAGGTCATTTATGTATATAACAAACAACAGAGGACCTAATACAGATCCCTGGGGGACACCACTTTTGACTGCTCCCCATTCTGACTTCGTACCATTTATGCTGACTCTCTGCTTTCTACCAATTAGCCATGACCTAATCCATCCCAACAACGCCCCACCTATTCCATGCGCCTCAACCTTTCTCATTTCTCATCAATCTCTCATGGGGGACTCTGTCGAAAGCTTTACTGAAATCTAAATATATTTTATCATATGACTTGTCATTATCTACTGCTTCATATACCTCTGAGAAAAAACTAAGCAAATTAGTAAGGCAAGAACGTCCCTGAGTGAATCCATGCTGAGAAGAATTTATTAAATTAAATGTATCTAAGTGGTTTCTAATTTTACTAGCAATAATTGACTCTAGTAGCTTTCCTATGATTGATGTAAGACTAATGGGACGGTAATTGGATGCTATTGATTTGTCACCTTTTTTGAAGATCGGAACTACGTTTGCAAGCTTCCAAGCTTCTGGAACTATACCTGTCTCCAATGACTTGTTAAATAAAAATGTTAATGGGTAACTTAACTCATCCCTACATTCTTTTAATACTCTAGCATATACCTCATCAGGACCAGGCGATTTATGAGGTTTCAGTCTGTCAATTTCCTTAAGCACATCATTTCTACTTATAGTAACCGTACTTAACCTATTTTCTATACTATCGCTATATACCTTACGGACTTCTGGAAACTGTGCCAAATTTTCATTAGTGAAAACGGAAAGAAATTTACTATTTAATGTACTGCACATTTCTAAATCATTTTCTGTCATTTCTCCTATCGAAGTTTTAAGGGGACCAATTACATCTCTAACCTTGGATTTATATAGTTGGTAAAAATCTTTAGGATTATTTTTGGAGTCATTGGCAACCTTAATTTCATAATTTCTGTTTTCTTTCCTAATATCCTTTTTTACCTGTCTTGATAGATTCTGATAGTAAGCAAGTAGGTGAATTTCGCCGTTTCTAATTTTTCTATATATTCCTCTCTTTTGTCCTAGAAGATCTAATAGTCTATTATTCATCCATTTGGGTTGGTTCTGTGTTGATCTAAATTTTCTTTTGGGGATGTATTTATTTTGTGCATTGAATACTGACTTGATAAAATTATCGTATGTATCTACCAAGGTTGACGTCTCTTCCTGACTTAAGATGACAGGTGCCTGAGAAGGGGTACACTCATTTGGACACCTGGATCGACTTAATTTTTTTGACCATAGGGTCCGCTAATAGGGCTCTTCTTAACCCACCATAATTGGCTTTTCTAAAGTCAGGTATTAATGTTGTATTCTCTCTGGTATTACCTTTCCATTGTATATTAAAATACACAGAATTGTGGTCACTATTTCCTAACTAGTATCCTACTAGTTATACCTAAATCTAGGTCATTTATGTATATAAGAAACAACAGGGGACCTAATACCGATACCTGGGGGACACCACTTTTGACTGCTCCCCACTCTGACTTGGTACCATTTATGCTGACTCTCTGTTTCCTACCAATTAGCCATGACCTAATCCATCCCAACAACGATCCTCCTATTCCATGTGCCTCAACCTTTCTCATCCATCTCTCATGAGGGACTCTGTCGAAAGCTTTACTGAAATCTAAATAAATAATATCATATGACTTGTCACTATCTACTGCTTCATATACCTCTGAGAAAAAGCTAAGCAAATTAGTAAGGCAAGAACGTCCCTGAGTGAATCCATGCTGAGAAGAATTTATTAAGTTAAATTTTTCTAAGTGGCTTCTAATTTTCCTAG
Organism: Paralithodes platypus; assembly: GCA_032716605.1. Taxonomy (NCBI): domain Eukaryota; kingdom Metazoa; phylum Arthropoda; class Malacostraca; order Decapoda; family Lithodidae; genus Paralithodes; species Paralithodes platypus. The sequence continues at coordinate 32,542,659 of CM064547.1, forward strand.
CAATAATAGACTCTAGCAACTTTCCCATGATTGATGTGAGACTAATGGGACGGTAATTGGATGCTATCGATTTATCACCTTTTTTGAAGATCGGAACTACATTTGCAAGCTTCCAAGCTTCTGGAACTAAACCTGTTTCTAATGACTTGTTAAATAAAAATGCTAATGGGCTACTTAACTCATCTCTTCATTCTTTTAATACTCTAGCATATACCTCGTCAGGACCAGGCGATTTTTGATGTTTCAGTCTTTCAATTTCCTTAAGCACATCATTTCTACTTATACTAACTGTACTTAACATATTTTCTATACTATCACTATATACCATATTGACTTCTGGAATCTGTGCCAATTTTTCATTAGTGAAAACGGAAAGAAACTGACTATTTAATGTACTGCACATTGCTAAATCATTTTCTGTTATTTCTCCTATTCAAGTTTTTAGGGGGCCTATTACATCTCTAACTTTAGATTTATATAGTTGGTAAAAAGCTTTAGGGTTATTTTTTGAGTCACTGGCTATCCTTATTTCATAATTTCTTTTTGCTTTCCTGATTTCCTTTTTGACCTGTCTTGATAGAGTCTGATAGTATATATGTAGATGATTTTCGCCTTTCTTTATTTTTCTATATATTCCTTTCTTTTTCCTATAAGATCTATTAGCTTATTAGTCATCCATTTTGGTTGGTTCTGCGTCGATCTAAGTCTTCTTTTAGGGATATATTTATTTTGAGCATTGTGGAGTGAAGCAATAAACTGGTTATATGTAGGTGGCAAGTTTAACTCTGGCATATCCTGACTTAATTGCTTAACAATATGGGCCACCCTTAAGTCTCTTCTTAGCCCACCATAATCGGCTTTTCTGAAATCTGGGATAAGTGTCGTATTCTCTTTAACATTCCCTGTCCATTGTATATTAAAATAAATAGATTTATGATCGCTATTTCCTAGGTGGTCACCAATCTCTACATCATTTATCATATGTTCATTGTTACCGGTACTGAAAACTAAATCAAGAATATTAATACCTCTAGTCGGCGTATCTATGAATTGAAATAAAAAACTATCTTGTACTACCTCAATAAACTCTACTGAATCGGAGTCGCCTATTTGGTGCTGCCAATCAATGTTCGGAAAATTAAAATCCCCCATAATGCACACATTGCTAAACCTTGATGCTATTTTAATTTCCTCCCATAACGATGTTCCGCCATTTCTACTCATATTAGGCGGTCTATATATAACTCCAATAACTATGGTCTCACTACCTTCGTTAACCTCTACCCAAACACTTTCATTATCATTATTTAGTCTAATACCTGACTTAATACAGCTGTTTAATGTACTCCTGACAAACACTGCTATACCCCCGCCCCTCCTACTTGTTCGGTCATATTTAAACAAACTATATCCTGGAATATCAAATTCTGCTAAAAAATGCCTAGATTCTGTATTAATCCACGTTTCAGTTAGCGCTATTATGTCTATATTTTCTGTGCTAACGAGTGCTCTAAGTTCGTTCATTTTGTTAAATAAACTCCTACAATTTGTATAATATACCCTCAACCTATTACTTTTATTTGCAACTAATTTTCTATTGTGTTTAGCTAACTTATTATTTCCTGTTGAACTACTAGCTCTAGACGGAAATTCTACTCTATCAGTATTCTCATCTTTACTATCAGTTACATGTGTAGTGTTATCGATACTACTATTACACATCACTATATCCGCACTATCTTGACTGATTATTTCTATTTTACTCACTGGTTTGTCACATGAAGTACCTGCTCCATATGAAGACAGTATTTTACTTACACACCCAGTTTTTTTTTTAACGAAACCCCGCAACAATCTTGTCCAGTGAGCTGGCTAAGGTCGAAACTCCTAGTCGAGAAAGATGTACTCCATCCTGGGCATACAGTTCATCCTTACCATAGAAGTGGGTCCAGTTATCTAGGAATGGTATTGACTTTGCCTTGCAATACTTCTCCAGCCGGCTATTTACACCAATAGCCCTGGAGGACCATTCCTTCCGTACGGTACCCCTCTTCTTGGCAGGATACTGTGTACCACAGGAAATCCACCCTTCTCCTTGATCCTCTCCAGCATTTCCTGGTACTTGGTCAGCAACTCCTCAGTCCTGCATCTCCATATGTCATTGGACCCCGCGTTGATGAAGATGATGGGGTCCTCCCCACCCACTTCTAGGACACCATCCATCTTCTCTGCCACCCTCCCGACTCCGGCTCCAGGTAGGCAGACAACTTTACTAACATGAGTGTTAGTAGCCCCGTCAAGGTACCTAACCATTGAATCACCGACAATGAACTTAGCTTTTTTCCGTTGTCGGTGTGTAGCAGGAGTTGGAGCAGCAGTTGTTGCAGCAACAGCAGCAGACTCCCCCCCCCCCTCCCCTCTCACTGCCTCGATGATCGCCACTTCCTCGCCATCACTCTCATCAGCCAAGGTGCTGAAGTTGTTGTGGGTCTTGAGTGGCTGCCTTTTCAGCTTGCGGCCTAAGGCCGTTGCACTTGTTGACACCACTTTCCAAGGGGCTTCACGATCCCTGGGAACACTTCCGGTAGCTTCACACTTCTCCGCCATAGCTAGTCTCAAGGCCAAATTTTCATCTTTGAGACACTGAATCTCCTGCTCCACACTCTCCAGTCTTTCTTGCAAAGCACGACAAAGCTGGAGAGTATGGGAGGAGACAGCAGACTCATCAACAACAGTCATCACTAAAAAAGTTCACTAGGACCTCACTAAGGGTAAACAGGTTCACTAGCGGTCACTCGGGACGTCCGCACTGGTCAAGGGTCAGAGGGCAACTGGAATCAGAGGGGGTATGTCTATGTCTTATTAACCGGTACCCTCTGACTTCCAACATTCCTTCCTAAACTAAATAACATCGTCTACTAACAGCCAGAACAAGAGGAAGAAGAGCGTCCCCATGTACTGAAAGGGTTAACAACACAACACATTTTAAGGGGAATGGTTGGTGTTTCTGGTCTCCTTTCTCCCTTATGTTTAGCCCCATTATCTTTAAGGTTTTAAGACGTTCGGCCCATTAGTTTGGCAATTTTAAGACCTTTCGTCCCATATCTTTGTCAATTTTCAGACCTTTCGTGCCATTCACGTGTCGATTTTCTCCCGGCGAGCGTTAGCGAGCCAGTAATTTAGGAGGAACCGGCCTTTGGTCGGGACATTTTTCTACCGAACAATGTACACATTTATATCGAAGGGGGGTCTTGTGTGTGTGTGTGTTACTCAGTTACTTGTTCGTCAAGGGGAATCCACGCAATGCGAGCTAAGCTCATTATTATCGCGCCTCCTTAACTGGGAATGTATTGCGTGAAATGCATGTTAAGTGTTTTATGTATTGTTGGAATGGCTGTGGATGTGTGTGTAGTCTGTATTTTAGCCAATTGGCGACATCGGAAACGAAGGCTTAGGGTGGATCTGTATGGTACCATTCTCACTATAGACGGTACCGTCTCGCCCGAAGGCTTAGGTAGCCATCAGCTTAGGTGAACCATATGATACCCATCTCGCCTTGTACCATTTTTGCCAACCCCAGATGGGACGTCACAACGTCGTCCACTTATTCCAGGTACCTATTTACAGCTAGGTGAACTGAGGCTAACACATGAAAGGAGACAAGCCCAATTTGTCTCCGCCCGGCCGGGGATTGAACCCCCGGCCCCTCGTGTGTGAGACGAGAGCGCTACCACTAGGCTACGGGCTGTGTGTGTGTGTGTGTTTTAAAGCTTGATGGAGTTCTAGAGGGAAAACCCACACCCACACCTTTACCCCACTAACATGATATTACTAGGGTGCACTAGTTAGTACTCACTGTCTTGGTATTATCATTAGGAGGTGTTCAAGTATTCATGACCGCGACTGTACAATGCCAGTGTATATACCGTACCATATATATTTGTATTTACGGTAATGCTTGACCGAAACATTTCTACTACCGGTACCGGCTCAACACTGTATTGATATTAACCCTTCATTTAATACTAAAGACACACCGTAGGCTATCAGATACCCGGTATATCCCGTAAGTTCCCAAGTTAATAATGGTAAGCTACTTACCGGTATGCTAATTATCCTGTGATCCTTCTGGCAGTAAGGTTAATTATGGATCACTGGATGCACTCACTTCCTGACTTCCTATGATTCTGGATTTACCCAAATATATTTCACCACACCCTACTATGATTTACTAGTATTACAGATTAGGATTATAAAATATATATATATATATATATATATACCTGTATATATATATATATATATATATATATATACTGATTATATATAGATGTATGTGTGTGTGCGTGTATGTATGTATGTATAGTATTTTGTGTGTGTGTGCGTGCGTGCGTGCGTGCGTGCGTTCATATATGTGTGTGTGCGTGCGTGCGTGCGTTCATGTATGTGTGTGTGTGTGTGTGTGTGTGTATTTTTACCTATTTGTAGTATACAGGAGTTGAGTTTTTTTTTGTGTGTATGTGTGTGTGTGTGTGTGTATGGATACATCATCATCATCATCAATAAACATTGTTTAACCCAAGGTACGGTAGTCCATGCTAGGATTACTTAAATGCCTGTAACAAGTGTCTCCCCCAAAGTGGAAAGAGTGATAAAGCGCCAAATTAATTGAAGGTGCGTTAGAGTCAAATTATCTGGACACACTGAAATTGAACCATTTTTTCATAGGATGAGGGAAAGACATATTGAGGGAGAGAGTTCCAAAGCTTACCCGTTGAGTGGAAGAAAAACTGGAAAAATTGGTTCAGTCTTGGGTTAGAGAGTTGGACAGAATAATGGTGAGAATGTGTTGAAAGGTGGGTGCCCCCAGCTCTCCGTAAGGGAGGAGGGATACACTGAGAAATCTCTGAAGAACACTTATTGTTGTAATAGCAGTAGAAGAGTGAGAGAGATGCAACATTGCAGCGTGTAGAGAGAGATTGTAGGGACATAGTTAGAGGAGGTGAGTTGTTGATCATTGCTTTTGATTCTACTCTTTCGAGAAGAGCAGCATGAGTGGAACCTCCCAACACATGCTATCAATATCCGATACTTTAGCTCACTGTGCCCCTATACAGAGCAAGAAGCTGTGCGGAGGTGAAGAAGCCATGGAGATGGTTGAGCTCACCTAACTTCTGGGAAACGTTTTTAGCAAGAGTGGTAATACGATATTTCCAAGAAAGGTCAGGAGAAAAAGAAACACCAAGAATAGGCCTAATGAGAAAATATGAAGGGTTGATTTGTGTATTGTCTCGGAATAAGGTATAGTTATGTGGAGGATTCAGACGGGTAAATAGATGAACAAATTGGGTTTTGGAAGCATTGAAAGAAACAAGATTGTCAATGCCCCATTTGGAAATAGCTTTAGGTAAAAAGATAGGTGCTCTATGGCCTCATCACGTGAGTTTTGGGAGTAATTGCATGGTGGGTTGTTGTGGAAAACTACTGTAGGCCTATAGCCTATTAGGTAGGCTATGCTTGCTAAATTTAAACTTACGGTACTGGTTATTAAGATACGGTACCATATATATTAAGAATTTCCATCCAACAAATCAGTTACAATGACCTTTGTCTTTGACTCCCCCCAAAAAATATAATGAATAGGCCTATATCAATAAAATACAAAATACAATACTAAATTACACGCATGCACAATCAGCGCCTTGCCATGTTTAGGTTTGCCCTGTGTACCAAGAGCGATAATTGTTGGTTTTCTGTGTTTTTACTTATCAAGTATTTTAGCATTTTTCTTCTGCAGCCGTGGTTTCCACACAGAGGCTTATTTTTATTCTCCCACAGTTTTTATTCGCAGATACTTTTTTTTTTTCATTCTGAATCTTTCCTCGTTTTATGTTGTATTATATATTTATTTATTACTTAGTTATATATAATATACCGGTATATATATACACCGGTATACTACCCGTATTAGGATAAGGTACCGGTACCTTACAGAGAAACAGTGAGACATAGATCTACTGGGATGAAACAAAATCTTAATTTCTTCAAAATATGAAGTAGACATATGGTTAGATAGAAAGCTATCAGTACTGAGGAGAGAGAGAGAGAGAGAGAGAGAGAGAGAGAGAGAGAGAGAGAGAGAGAGAGAGTACAAAGGAGTACAAAGGAAATCAAGCAACAACAGATCTAGTGACCCTTCTAGGTTGCTTGTCCTCCAAAACACTGAGGATCAAGTGTCCAAACAGTGGTTTAGAGTGGGTAAGGGAACATTGGAAAGGGAATTACTGCCCTGGAACTAATGTCCGTGGCAGGATTAGGAAGTTAGTAGGGGACAGATGGGTTAGTAACTGAGGGGGGGATAAAATAAAGTTATTCATTTACAAACGCAGTCAGTCGCGGGTTTGAAGCGAGATATTTGTCTAGGCGGAGTTTAAATGAATCAACGGTGATGCAGTCTATAACGTTTCGGGGAAGCCCATTCCACAAGTTGACAACTCGATTGAAGAAGAAATTCTTAGATTCGTGTGAGTTAAAAGATTTACCAATAATTTTGCAACCGTTTCCCCGCGTGTAATTAGATTGGTCGATAGTGAAGTACTTACTACAGTTCATATTGTCGATGCCTTTGATGATTTTGAACACTTGAATTAAGTCACCTCTTAATCTGCGCTGGGTTAAAGGAAATAGATTTAATTCTCTAAGACGCTCTTCGTATGGTTTGTTCTTTAGGCTAGGTATCATTTTGGTAACTCTACGTTGAACTCGTTCTAGCTTGTTTATATCTTTTTGGTAATAAGGGCACCAGGATTGAACGCAGTATTCCAGAAGAGGGCGGACTAAGGAATTGTAAAGGGTTAGGATAACTTCTTTGGATTTATGCTCAAATGACCTGCCTATAAAGCCAATTATTTTGTTTGCCTTCTTAACAACTTCTGAACATTGTTGACTTGGTTTTAGGTTACTCGATATTGTTACTCCCAGATCGGTTTCTCTGTTTACATTCTTAAGCTGAGTGCCATTCATCGAATAGTTTGCTTTCTCATTTAGGTATCCGATATGTAGTACTTTACATTTATCCGCATTGAAACTCATTTGCCAAATTTGGGCCCAACATGACAATTTATCTAGATTGTGTTGCATATTGTCAACTTGTTCTTTTGAGAGTATGCTATTTGCAATTTTTGTATCGTCAGCAAATTTTGAGATTGTACAGGTGAGGCCCTCATCTATGTCGTTGATGTAAATTAGAAAGAGAATTGGTCCTAGTACCGATCCCTGGGGTACCCCGCTACTTACATTGGTCCATTTAGATGCCTTACCGTTTATGACTACTCTTTGCTTTCTGTCGCTGAGCCAATTTTCTATCCATTTCAACACACCGTCTTGTATTCCATGCGCTTTTAGTTTTAGCAGTAAATGTTTGTGGGGAACTTTGTCAAAGGCCTTTTGAAAATCAAGGTATATAATATCTACAGCTTTACTCTCATCGTAGAGGTTGAGGATATCGTGGAAGAAGTCTAAGAGGTTTGTTAAACAGGAACGTTTTTTATGAAAGCCGTGTTGAGTATCTTTAAGTATGTTATTTTCCTCTAAGTGATTTACGAGTCTGTCTCGTATGACCGTTTCTAGCATTTTACATACAACCGAGGTTAAGCTAATTGGACGATAGTTACTGGGTAGGGATTTGCTGCCTTTTTTTAATATCGGTGTTACGTTGGCTAGCTTCCACTGATCAGGCATAGTTCCAGACTGCAAGGATTTATTGAAAAGTAATGTCAGTGGTTTGGAGAGCTCATCCTTAGCTTCCTTCAGAACTCTAGGCGAGATTGTATCAGGTCCAGGCGTTTTATTTACCTTGAGTTTATCTAAACAATTCAATACTTCTCTCTCTGTAACGGTGATATTGCTTAGAACATCTGAATTATCAATCTGAATCGGCGATGGTGTAGGGATATCACTGAGGTTTCTGTTGTAAAAACTGATGCAAAGAAGGTATTGAGGGCATTACTCATTTGTACTTCGTCTTTGGTGTATTCTCCATTTTCATCGACTAACGGTCCAACAGTTGAAGTAACTACTTTTTTCTTTCTGATATAACTATAGAATTCTTTCGGGTTTGTTTTACTTTGATTCGCAATATGTAACTCTAAGGTCTTTTTACTTTGCTTAATTAACTTTTGGCTTTGCGTCGTAGCTCTACAAATTTCACCCGTTCTTCGTCATTTTGTGAGGATTTTAATCTATCATTAGCAAATTTTTTAGCAAGCAGGCAGTTTGAAATATCTGTATTCCACCATTTGGGCTTATTATTATGGCCTGGACGCCGTATTTTCGATGGTATGCAGTCTTGCACTGCTTTTAGGTAAGTGGTTTCGAATTACTTCCAAGATGTATTTATGTCATTATTGTTAAAAAGCTCCAGTCAGTTTCTTTAAACATAGCTCTAAGTTTATGGAAGTTTGCTTTCTTGAAATTAGGGACTTTTTCGATGCTACTATTTGGTTCGTTACTAGTAAACTTTAAAGTGAAAGATATCGTACGATGGTCGCTGTTACTGAATTCATCACCAACATTCAAATTCTCTATTAATTCTTCTTTTGTTGCAAGTACAATGTCAAGAGAGAGAGAGAGAGAGAGAGAGAGAGAGAGAGAGAGAGAGCTACATAGAGCTACATAGATACACAGACCACACAGACCTCAAGGTCCTTACTAGGCAGTCTGGCCTTACAAACTATAATATGCATATATACACATACACACATACACATACATACATATACATATATATATATACATATATATACACATACATATACACATACATACATATATATACAGTATATATATACATACTGTACAGTGCACACACATACATATACATACTTTTTTTTTTTTTTTTTCCATTCATATCACCCCAGCCCTCTGCAGATAGAGGTCAAGCCTTCCCTTGAAGGCGTTTATTGTGTCGCTCTCCACCACTCTCGCTGGTAGTTTATTCCACTCTGTCGCCACACTGTAGGTGAAGAAACTCTTTGTGACATCTAGGTTTGCCTTTTTGGTTTTTAATTTCATTCCATTTCCGCGAGTTTGATTAGTATTGTTTAATGTGAATAGTGCATTTACATCGACTTTGTCGAAACCTTTTAGTATCTTAAAGCACTCAATAAGCTGACCCCTCAACCTCCTCTTTTTTAATGAGAACAGGTTCAATCGTTTAAGTCTTTCTTCATATGGTTTATTTCTTAATGAGGGTATCATCTTCGTCGCTCTACGCTGTACTGACTCGAGTCTTACAATGTCCTTGATCAGATAAGGTGACCAGAACTGCACACCATATTCAAGGTGGGGCCTCACCATACTTTTGAACAGTGGCACTATTACGTTTTCATGTTTATATGTAAATTTTCGTTTAATAAAGCCCAATGCTATGTTTGCCTTATTTGCAGCTGCTATACATTGGTCGGAAGTTTTTAGGTTTTCAGATATTAGTACCCCTAGGTCTTTTACTACCGTTGCGGTTTTTATTTGTTTGCCATTCATTTCGTATTTGTATTTCATATTTCTGCTACCAACCTGCAGCACCTGACATTTATCGACATTGAAGGGCATCTGCCATTTTTTTCGACCACTCTGATATCTTGTTTAAATCAGATTGCAACGCATTTCTATCATCTTCGTTCAGGACTGTATTTCCTATTTTTGTATCGTCGGCGAATTTGGAAATGGTGTTGTTTACCCCTACATCGATATCGTTAATGTAAATGAGAAACAGGACCGGTCCAAGGACTGAACCCTGTGGAACTCCACTAGTGACAGGCTCCCACTCCGATTCCACTCCATTTATCACCACTCTCTGTCTTCTGTCCGTAAGCCAATTTTTTATCCAAGAATGAATTTCACCTTTGATACCTATCCTCTCCAGTTTAGCCAATAGTTTTCGGTGAGGCACCTTGTCGAAAGCTTTTTGAAAGTCCAAGAAGATTATATCTAGTGATTTCGTCATGTCGTTATATGTGAATAGTTTGTTATAAAATTCAATCAAATTTGTTAGGCATGACTTATTTGATCTAAAGCCGTGTTGACTATTTTTGATTAGGTTGTTTGATTCGAGGTAATCTACAATCTTATCTCTAATGATTTTTTCCATGATTTTTCCTACAATTGAAGTTAGGCTAATTGGTCTGTAATTACTCGCTTTGGCCTTGCTACCCTTCTTGTATATCGGCGTAATGTTCGCATCTTTCCAATCACTCGGTACAATCCCCTGTAGTAGTGATAAGTTAAATAGTTGTGTCAGGGGTTTTGCTATTTCGTCCTTGACATTCTTAATTATTTTCGGGTGGAGCATGTCGGGTCCCGGGGTCTTATTTACATTTAAATTACTCAATTTGCTTTGTACTTCGGTAACACTGATGGTGAAATCTCCTATCTCATGAGTTGAGGTGTTATTTTCAAGGGTATGATCGATAATTTCTTCTGTGAAACTGAGCCAAAATATTTGTTGAGCAGATTTGCCGTGTTTGTGTCGCCTGTTATTGTCTGGCCATCTTCTATTAGCGGTCCGATTCCGCTTTTGATCTGTTTATTTTTGTTTACGTAACTGTAGAATTTTTTGGGGTTTGTGGCACTTTCTCTGGCAATAGTCATTTCGTAATTTTGTTTGTTCGCCCTAATTATTTTTTTTCACTTCCCTTCTACTTTTTGTACAAGTTTTTAATTACTTCAGTGTTTGTGTTATTTTTTACAAGTTTGTGGAGTTGATTCCTTTTCCTTATTGCCTTGCCAATGTCTCTACTGTACCAAGGGGGCATACTTGATTTCGTACTACGTTTTGGTTTCATGGGTACAAATTGTTTATGCGCTTCTGTAATTGTAGACTTAAAATGTCCCCATAGTTCATTTACTTCGTTTATATTTATGAGGTTTGAGTGTATGTTTGATAGCGATTCCTTAAGTCCGTCATAATTTGCGTTTTTGAAGTCCGAAACCATTCCTGTTGTATTTATTGAGGAATATTTGCTTATAACGTTGATTCTTAAGATTTTATGATCGGACGTTGCCAGATGTTCACCTACATCCAGGTTTGATAATAAATTTTCTTGGGTAGTGATTACGAGGTCTAGTATATTCCTGTCTCGCGTCGGCTGTTTTACGTGTTGAGTCAAAAAATTGTCCTGGATGAAGCTTGTCATTAGGCGTGACTCAGCATTTTTTCCGGTCGTGGTATTCCAGTCAATTAGGGGGAGGTTATAGTCACTTAGTAAAACTGTTTCGTCGGAATTAAGGGTTTTCTCTAGTATTTCATAAAAAATTGTATCATCGGCAACAGTTAGTCTCGGTGGTCGGTACGCTGTAGTGATATTTAAGTTCATGTTTTTTGTATTTATTTTGACGCACACTATTTCTGCATTACTTTCGGGGAGAGTCACCTCGACTGGGTTTAAGTAGGTTGCAACGTACATTGCAACCCCCCCTCTTTGTTTTCCATTGTTACGGTCTTTATGAAAAAATTTATATGGCTCTATGTGATATTCATGAAGTAGATCTTTATTTTTAAGGTTCAGATGTGTTTCCGTTATACAAATAACGTCAACTTTCTCATTTAATAACAGACATTTGAGTTCGTCTATTTTGTTTCTTATTGAGCAGGCATTTATGGATATTATTTTTATATCATTTCTCTCAGCATGCGCTGGATTTGTTTTTCTTATTGGTGAGGATGGGTTTGGGGTTATGACTTGAAGCCGCGGCGGGTTGTCAAATTCATTCAGTTGGTTGGGTTGGCTTGGATGGGGTTGGGTGGGGTTGTTTAGTTTGTTTTGTGGTTCCGGTAGGTACTTTTTCGCAAGTTGTGGCCCATTGGGTTTGAGGGTTTCTTTTAAATGGTTGTGATGGACTTCTAAGGGTTGGGTGGGGTTATTTATTTCTCTTAACTGTGCGGGTGGTGTTTGATTGGTGGGGTTGTGGGAGGGCTTTTCCGGGGGTAGCGATATCAATACTCAGAGGAGTCTATTAGCATAGTTATTTCTCGGTCCTGACTGGCGTTGTTTTCGTGGGCAATGTAGGTTGCTTGATTTAGGGTGTCACTCATGTGCTGAACGCCTTTTTCTGATAAATGAATGCCATCTCCGCTGTACAGGGACGAGTTCCCTACAAAGGTGGTCCAATTGTCCACATACAGTACCTTCTCTTATTCGCACATGACCTTGACTGCGTTGTTAATTTCTATGGCTCTATTTTGTCCGTATGAGCTTGTTTTAATCCGGGGTATGACGCCGCTTACCACACATTTCGTGGTCTTCCTTTTCATGACTTTAATTAGGTTCTCAAAATCTTTTTCTATGGTCTTAATTGGGGCCTTACCTCCGTCAAAGCAGTCATTTGAGCCAACATTGACGACTACACAGGTGCCCTCTGGTATGGCGGAGTTAGTTATGTCTTTCAGGATATGTTCGACTTTACCGCCTGGAATGACCTTTACTGACCTTTTTCCTCTGTTCTTGGTGGCAAAGGCAGCTCCTTGACCTCGCATGAGACTGTCACCATATACTAGGGTGAGTTTCTCCTTCCCGCTGACTCCGTGATTTGATGGTTTCGTTGTTTTCCTGTCAGGAGTTTTCTTGCCTTTCGAGCTTGCTTTCACGTGGTCAGTTACCTCGTGTGCAAATCTGTTTTTGATGGGGTTACCTGGTGTCGCTTTTCCATTCCCATTCCCATTCACGTGGTCAGTTACCTCGTGTTCGTTGTTTTCGGCGAGAACAGCAAATCTGTTTTTGATAGGGATACCTGGTGTCGCTTTCCCATTCCCTTGGGATTTGTTCTTGTTACGCCTGTTGACTACTGTCTGATATAGATCATTGGATGGGTTTTCTTTTTGAAGATATTTAACAACGTCGACTTGCTTACTCTCTATGTCCTTTACTCGCTCTTTTAGTGAGAAATTTTGATGCGAAAGTACACCTACAGTCTCCTTTAGTGTGAGATTATCTCGCTTCAGTTCGTCAACCTGTGCCTTGTGTGCTTCTAATGTGCACTCCAAGAGCAAAAAGTTTTCACCAGTTAAACACATAAAACACTTGGCATTTGGATAGCCATGACGCGGATACCATTCCTTGTAGTAGTTCTTGTTACAGGAGGGGCATTTAATTCTGATCGGTGCCATGATTTGGGGTTAGTGAGGGAGAATTTGCAAAAACGAAAGGTACAAAATGTTGGAGTGGTCACTTCCCTTAAAAGTTGTTCCGATGTTGATGATGCAGGTTGCAAGGTGTTGGTGGGGGTTGAGGATAGTGTCTGTTACGTCGGCACTTTAGAAATAAATTTGGGACGGGTTTTGGGGGTGGGGGGGGATGGTCCTATGGCCCTTATTTTATACCCCTATTTCCCCTCATAAACCGGGGTTTGAAGGGGGGGGGGGCCCGGTGGTACTTGTTGACACTTGGCGGTAGCTCCGGAAGCGGTGCAGCCCGGGGGGGGGGGGGGGGGGGGGGGGAACGAACTAGGGATGAGAGGAAAAGAAGGAAAGAAAGAGTGGGGGGGGGGGGAAATTTATTGGGATGAGAGGAAAAGAGAGAGAGAGAGAGAGGGAGGGGTGAGAATAGAGAGAACGAAAGGGAGAGAGATGGAGGGAGAGAGATATTATATATTAGCGAGAGAGAGAGAGAGATAAGCGAGAGAGAGAGAGAGATATGAGCGAGAGAGAGGAAACGAAAGGGAGAGAGAGATGGAGAGATATGAACGAGAGAGAGAGAGAGAGAGAGAGAGAGAGAGAGAGAGAGTACAAAGGAGTACAAAGGAAATCAAGCAACAACAGGTCTAGTGACCCTTCTAGGTTGCTTGTCCTCCAAAACACTGAGGATCAAGTGTCCAAACAGTGGTTTAGAGTGGGTAAGGGAACATTGGAAAGGGAACTACTGCCCTGCCACTAACGTGGCAGGACTAGGAAGTTAGTAGGGGACATATGGGTACATAGGGGACATATGGGTGAGGGGAGGATAAAGTTATTCATTTACAAACGCAGTCAGTCGCGGGTTTGATGCGAGATATTTTGAGATATTTGAATATTTGATATATATGAGAGAGAGAGAGAGAGAGAGAGAGAGAGAGAGAGAGAGAGAGAGAGAGAGAGAGAGTACAAAGGAGTACAAAGGAAATCAAGCAACAACAGATCTAGTGACCCTTCTAGGTTGCTTGTCCTCCAAAACACTGAGGATCAAGTGTCCAAACAGTGGTTTAGAGTGGGTAAGGGAACATTGGAAAGGGAATTACTGCCCTGGAACTAATGTCCGTGGCAGGATTAGGAAGTTAGTAGGGGACAGATGGGTTAGTAACTGAGGGGGGGATAAAATAAAGTTATTCATTTACAAACGCAGTCAGTCGCGGGTTTGAAGCGAGATATTTGTCTAGGCGGAGTTTAAATGAATCAACGGTGATGCAGTCTATAACGTTTCGGGGAAGCCCATTCCACAAGTTGACAACTCGATTGAAGAAGAAATTCTTAGATTCGTGTGAGTTAAAAGATTTACCAATAATTTTGCAACCGTTTCCCCGCGTGTAATTAGATTGGTCGATAGTGAAGTACTTACTACAGTTCATATTGTCGATGCCTTTGATGATTTTGAACACTTGAATTAAGTCACCTCTTAATCTGCGCTGGGTTAAAGGAAATAGATTTAATTCTCTAAGACGCTCTTCGTATGGTTTGTTCTTTAGGCTAGGTATCATTTTGGTAACTCTACGTTGAACTCGTTCTAGCTTGTTTATATCTTTTTGGTAATAAGGGCACCAGGATTGAACGCAGTATTCCAGAAGAGGGCGGACTAAGGAATTGTAAAGGGTTAGGATAACTTCTTTGGATTTATGCTCAAATGACCTGCCTATAAAGCCAATTATTTTGTTTGCCTTCTTAACAACTTCTGAACATTGTTGACTTGGTTTTAGGTTACTCGATATTGTTACTCCCAGATCGGTTTCTCTGTTTACATTCTTAAGCTGAGTGCCATTCATCGAATAGTTTGCTTTCTCATTTAGGTATCCGATATGTAGTACTTTACATTTATCCGCATTGAAACTCATTTGCCAAATTTGGGCCCAACATGACAATTTATCTAGATTGTGTTGCATATTGTCAACTTGTTCTTTTGAGAGTATGCTATTTGCAATTTTTGTATCGTCAGCAAATTTTGAGATTGTACAGGTGAGGCCCTCATCTATGTCGTTGATGTAAATTAGAAAGAGAATTGGTCCTAGTACCGATCCCTGGGGTACCCCGCTACTTACATTGGTCCATTTAGATGCCTTACCGTTTATGACTACTCTTTGCTTTCTGTCGCTGAGCCAATTTTCTATCCATTTCAACACACCGTCTTGTATTCCATGCGCTTTTAGTTTTAGCAGTAAATGTTTGTGGGGAACTTTGTCAAAGGCCTTTTGAAAATCAAGGTATATAATATCTACAGCTTTACTCTCATCGTAGAGGTTGAGGATATCGTGGAAGAAGTCTAAGAGGTTTGTTAAACAGGAACGTTTTTTATGAAAGCCGTGTTGAGTATCTTTAAGTATGTTATTTTCCTCTAAGTGATTTACGAGTCTGTCTCGTATGACCGTTTCTAGCATTTTACATACAACCGAGGTTAAGCTAATTGGACGATAGTTACTGGGTAGGGATTTGCTGCCTTTTTTTAATATCGGTGTTACGTTGGCTAGCTTCCACTGATCAGGCATAGTTCCAGACTGCAAGGATTTATTGAAAAGTAATGTCAGTGGTTTGGAGAGCTCATCCTTAGCTTCCTTCAGAACTCTAGGCGAGATTGTATCAGGTCCAGGCGTTTTATTTACCTTGAGTTTATCTAAACAATTCAATACTTCTCTCTCTGTAACGGTGATATTGCTTAGAACATCTGAATTATCAATCTGAATCGGCGATGGTGTAGGGATATCACTGAGGTCTTCTGTTGTAAAAACTGATGCAAAGAAGGTATTGAGGGCATTACTCATTTGTACTTCGTCTTTGGTGTATTCTCCATTTTCATCGACTAACGGTCCAACAGTTGAAGTAACTACTTTTTTCTTTCTGATATAACTATAGAATTCTTTCGGGTTTGTTTTACTTTGATTCGCAATATGTAACTCTAAGGTCTTTTTACTTTGCTTAATTAACTTTTGGCTTTGCGTCGTAGCTCTACAAATTTCACCCGTTCTTCGTCATTTTGTGAGGATTTTAATCTATCATTAGCAAATTTTTTAGCAAGCAGGCAGTTTGAAATATCTGTATTCCACCATTTGGGCTTATTATTATGGCCTGGACGCCGTATTTTCGATGGTATGCAGTCTTGCACTGCTTTTAGGTAAGTGGTTTCGAATTACTTCCAAGATGTATTTATGTCATTATTGTTAATTAAAAAGCTCCAGTCAGTTTCTTTAAACATAGCTCTAAGTTTATGGAAGTTTGCTTTCTTGAAATTAGGGACTTTTTCGATGCTACTATTTGGTTCGTTACTAGTAAACTTTAAAGTGAAAGATATCGTACGATGGTCGCTGTTACTGAATTCATCACCAACATTCAAATTCTCTATTAATTCTTCTTTTGTTGCAAGTACAATGTCAAGAACGTTATTACCACGGGTCGGCGTGAGAGAGAGAGAGAGAGAGAGAGAGAGAGAGAGAGAGAGAGAGAGAGAGAGAGAGAGAGAGTACAAAGGAGTACAAAGGAGTACAAAGGAAATCAAGCAACAACAGGTCTAGTGACCCTTCTAGGTTGCTTGTCCTCCAAAACACTGAGGATCAAGTGTCCAAACAGTGGTTTAGAGTGGGTAAGGGAACATTGGAAAGGGAACTACTGCCCTGCCAGACTAGGAAGTTAGTAGGGGACATATGGGTTAGTAACTGAGGGGAGGATAAAGTTATTCATTTACAAACGCAGTCAGTCGCGGGTTTGATGCGAGATATTTGAGATATTTGAGATATTTGAGATATTTGATATATTTGAGATATTTGAGAGAGAGAGAGAGAGAGAGAGAGAGAGAGAGAGAGAGAGAGAGAGAGAGAGAGAGAGAGAGAGAGAGAGATAGAGAGAGATCAGAAAGATAACAGTAAAGATAACCAATCCAAGCGTAGACAAAGAATAAACGCGCCAAAAATAAAATAATAATAATTACATATACAGTAGGCCTATATATATATATATATATATATATATATATATATATATATATATATATATATATATATATACCGGTATATATATACAGTAGAGACATTTTGTTTTATCCCAGTAGACCTATGTCTCACTGTTTCTCTGTAAGGTACCTTATCCTAATACGGGTAGAGACGAAATATTGACCGCTTTCATGTGACTTAGGCCTACTTGAAATTACTATTAATTTTGTTGATACGCACTGGCTACAGTACCCAGATCGATCTATATTAATAATATATTATGTTATTCAAAAAATATTGGAATATTTTTTTCTTTTCTATGTGAGTGAGGGAGGCAAAAGGCAGAACTGCCTATAGCGAGTGCCTCCCCCATATTTGAAAGAGTGACAGGGCCATAATCAAGGGACGTTCGAGCCAAAATGCCTGGACACACGGAGTTTGAAGCAATTTAAGTCATAGGAAGAGGGAAAGACTGATTCTGGGAGAGAGTTCCAGAGCTCAGGTGTTGAATAAAAGAAAGTTTGAGAGTAACGTTTCACTCTTGGGTTGGAGAATTGCACAGAGTAGGGGTGGGATTGTGTTGCAAGACGGGTACCACATGACCTACGTAAAGGAGGTGGTATACAGTGGGAAAGCTCTGAGGAATACTGATTATTATAGTAGCAGTAGAATAGCGAGAGAGAGGCAACATTGCGGCGGAGGGAGAGAGTTGGTGAGTGGACGGGAGTTAATGATACGAAAGGCCTTCCTTTCAACTTTGTTTAGGAGAGCGGTGTGAGAGGAACCTCCCCACACATGTGAACAAATCTCAATACAAGGATGTACTATGCCCCTGTACAGAGCAAGAAGCTGTGCAGGGGTAAAGAACCCCCTTAGGCGGTTGAGCAAACCCAGCTTCTGGGAGGCTGCCTTAGCAAGACTGGTAATATGGTCCTTCCAAATGAGAGCAGAAGAAAAAGAGACACCAAGAGTATAGAGAGAAGATGAAGGATTGATTTTTGTATTGTTGAAGAATAAGGGATAGTCCGCTTGGAGTTCCGGACGGGTAGATTGATGGAGAAATTGGGTTTTGGAAGCATTAAAGGTAGCCTAACAATGTTTTCTCTGCCCCAATTGGAGATAATAGTTAGATCAGAATTTAAGTGTTCTATGGCTTCAATACGTTTGTCGTTGAGGGATTGCTGGCTGGGGTGTTCTGAAAAACTAATGGAGTAGTGTAAGGTTGAGTCGTCTTTCGTATGAATGGATGGGAATTGAGGTACAGTTGAGAAGATAATTTATAAATATTAGAAAGAGAATAGGAGATAGGATAGAGCCCTGAGGAACACCGGAGTTTATAGGGTGAGGAAGTGAGCGATGGCCGTCCACAACCGCAGCTATGGAACGGCCGGAAAGGAAATTAGAGACAAAGGCACAGATGGAGGGATAGAAACCGAAGGAGGGTAGTTTAGAAATTAAAGATTTGTGCCAGACTTCATCGAAGGCTTTCGATATGTCTAGTGCAATAGAAAAAGTCTCACCGAAGTCCTGAAAGGAGGATGACCAAGAGTTACTAAGATATGAAAGAAGATCACCAGTAGAGCGACCCTTAAGGAAGCCATACTGGCGGTCTGAGAGCAGATTATGAGAAGAGAAAGGCTTAAGAAATTTGGAAGCAAGAATAGTTTCAAAAACTTTAGAAATACAAGAGATGAGAGCAATTGGATGATAGTTGGAGGGTTGAGAGCGGTCACCCTTCTTTGGGACAGGTTGAATGAGAGCAAACTTTCAGCATGAAGGGAAGACGTTAGAGGATAGACAGAGACGAAAGAGTTTGCCTAGGCATGGAGTCAGCACGGAAGCACAGTTTTTTAGTACAACAGGAGGAACCCCGTCCGAACCGTACGCCTTTTTAGTATTAAGCCCAGAGAGGGTAGAAAGTACATCTTTAGAAGAGATTAGGATATTAGGCATAAGTAAGAGAGAGGAGGGTGGAGAGTGAGCAATAGCACCGGAATCATCCAAGGTGAGTTTCTAGCAAAAGTTTGAGCGAAGAGTTTAGCTTTGTCAGAGGAAGAAGTGATGGTTGTGCCATCAGAGTGGGAAAGGGGAGGGAAAGACGAGGAAGAGAAATTGTTGGAGAGGTTTTTGGCTAGATGCTGGAAACTTGGGAAGAGCTAGAGTTGGATAGTTCAGTGCATTTATTATTGATGAAAGAGTGTTTGGCAAGTCGAAGAACAGATTTGGCTTGATTCCAGGCAGAAACATAGGAAGAATGAGAGTCTTGAGTTTTTAGGCGTCGGTACCGTTTGAATGCTTCCTTCTTATTGCGGACAGCAGTAGAACAGGCGTGAGTAAACCAAGATTTTTTAGCATTATTCTGAGAGAAAGAGTGGAATGTATGCTTCCATGCTCAATAGGATTACCTCGGTAATGCATTCAGCACTCTCCGAGGGTCCCCGGCCACGGAAGCAGAAATCATTCCATGGGAAATCAAAGAAGTACTGCCGGAGAGCATCCCAGTCGGCAGTGCCAAAGTGCCACAAGCACTGCCGGCTAGGAGGATCGGGTGGCCGTACTGGAGAGATAGGACATGTGACAGAGATAAGTTTATGGTCGGAGGAGCCCAAAGGAGAGAAAAGATCGACAGTATAAGAAGAAGGATTAGAAGTTAGAAACAATTCAAGAATGTTGGGCCGATCTCCGAGGCGATCCGGGATACGGGTGGGTTGCTTAACTAACTGCTCTAGGTCATTTAGGATAAAAAAGACGTAGGCTTGTTCTCCAGGTTAGTCAGTAGTGTGAGAGGAGAGCCATTGGCGGTGGTGAATGTTGAAATCTAAGATGGAGACTTCTGAGAAAGGATAAATGGATAGAATGTGTTCCACTGTAGAGTTTAGATACCGGTAGTCAAAGAATTTGGGAAAGTTGGTAGAGTTAGGGGAAAGATAGATAGCACAGAAATATTTAGTAAGAGAATGACAGGAAAGTTTGAGCCATAAATTGGAGAATTCAGAATTTGGGAAAGTTGGTAGAGTTAGGGAAAAGATAGATAGCTCAGAAATATTTAGTAAGAGAATGACAGGAAAGTTTGAGCCATAAATTTGAGAATTCAGAGGAGTCGAAATCGGGAATACGAGAGCAAATGAGTTTGTTGTGCACATATGCACAACATCCGCCTATGGCTTTGAAACTAGGATAGTGAAAGTAGGACGATACAGAGAAGGGGCTGCTTAATATTGCTACAGACACCTGAGTTTCGGTGAGGAAAAGAAGATCCGGTTTGTAGGAGGAGAGATGGTGTTCAACAGAGTGAAAATTAGAGGAAAGTCCGCGAATGTTGCAGAAATTAATAGAATAGTAACACGCAGAGGTCCAGGTAATTTTGTGGGGTCGTCAGGGGAAGGTTGGGCGGGTGTGGGGGCATTTATGGTCCCCTCCCCCCTGGGGACTCCAAGGCTGGGCTAAAATTCATCATTTTGATTCAATTTTGGTGTGGAGGAATAAAGTGTGGTGTGCATGTTTAGTGTAGTGAAGTGGATAGGAGGAGGAGGTGTTTGTGAGAGCTAGCTGGATTGCTCTCAGTGTAAAAATGAGGCACAAAGAAAATCAGTAAGAGAGGCCAAGCAAATGAAACAGGAGTTCCAGCGACTCTTTATCACATGCCTATAACCTCACCTGGGTCTAGCCCTTATCGATTGGTGCCTACAATCTCCCCACTTATATACATTTTAGTGGCAGTGACCTACAGTGACTATCGTACATTTTTGTATCAGATTGATTAACCTAACTTTTTTTGTTTTTCAGTGATAAGTGCCAATAATAGATTTGTTACTTTTGGGAACCGGTACCGTACTAATTAGAACAAGCAAATACGAATTGGGTTGTCCCTTACGTGTGCTACTCAGGCAAGTGTCACACTATGCCGATTTAAGTGCCGATGCTCCACGACTTAAGGGTCGTAACGAGGTCTTTACCTACATCGCCGCGCGACGTGGGTGGGCGCCAACTCAAGAGAGACGTCGGGAGAGGTCGTCAGGGGCCTCAGGAAAAGTTCGACACGAACAACTCTCATGAGCTGAGTCGGCGACTAGTAAATGGACGGGACGGGGACGGTAGGCGGGTGGCGTCGGGCGGTGTCCAGTAGGCGTCAGACGGAACAAGGGCGTCGACCTGTCTGCGTCAGATGCCGCTATAACGTAGGTCGCTGTCAGACAGCGACCCGCTAACGCCCAGGTGGCGTCATAGGGGGAGGGCATACCGTGAGTCCGCGACCTGGCAACGTCGCATGGGACATCGTTGATAGAGGGTCTTGTGGGTGTTTTTTTTAAGCTTGATGGAGGTCTAGCGAGGAAACTAAAAAATAAATGAATATTTAAATAAATAGACCCCAAAAATCACCACTGTCCCCTTAATCCGATCCCATCAACGAGTGACTATCTATAAACCCTTTCAATAACGGTGGTGTCTGTTTTGCCTTAGTTCTGCCATACTTAGACGATTTTATGTACCGTAGCTTAAGAACGGTCTGTGGGAGTTAAGAGAGATAAATGAGAGGAATGGAGGTCTTGTGATTGCCACAGGCACTTCGTAAGCATAATACAATAACCTAATAGTTGCCAGACTATAACGAGAAAGACGTCACCGGTACTGAAAGGGTTAACTATAGATGGCCTTGTTTTACCAATTACTCAAAGAACCACTTAATTAAGGGGAGATTTCCACTTGAGGGATTTTTTTCTGGACCCGTTTCTACCTCATGTTTAGCCCCATTGCTTTTGAGATTTTAAGACGTTCGCCCTAGTAGTTTTGAGATTTTAAGACATTTTGCCCCATTTATGTCAATTTTAAGACCTTTCGTGCCATTAAGGTGTCGATTTTTCAGCGAGCCTGTAATATAAGAGCAACCGGCCTCCGGCCGGGACATTTTTCTACCGAAAAATGTACAAATTTATCTTGAAAGGGGGTCTAGGGGGTGTAATTTTAAGCTTGATGAAAACGTAGGGAACAAACTAAATACCTCCCCTTAAGGGGAGATGGGTGTATTTATTTGCTCATTTATGGATCTTTTTTATTATGTTTTTAGTTTAATCCCTATAACTCAAGCTTAATGCCCCCCCCCCCCCCCACACACACACATCTACATCGCCTCCGACGGACCGGTTTGCCTCGGTCGGGATCAAATGTGACGGAGTAGGGGTTCAGTGTGACAGGGTGTCTGTCTATCGCCGCCGTAGTATCTATCGGCGCCGCCCTACCTTCTATAGGCGCCGCTCGTCAGGAGCATTGTCGCCAACCAGTTTGCGCGCTACGGCACATGACGCCCAACGGCGTCATTTATCTACCTTAGGTCTTGTATGGTTGCCGCTCGACCCCGTCCAGTTGCCGTTAGGCGGCGTTCCCGTCCATAGTGCCCGCCGTGGGCATCCCGTCCCTCGATCACCCACGTTACTCGGCAGTGGTCTCCCCCAAGGCTAATAGTAAACCAGGTCATCCCACCCAATGGTAGTGCGCAGATAGCTGACGTCACACCGAGTCTGTGAGCGAGTACGGTACTGCCCACCCCCCAGTTTTTCTCTTCACTCCCCCCACTTACCCCCAGCCTATATCCTCCTACCACCTCTATCGGAGAAAAATAGCGAGCGACGGATAGTCGGACACACTGTGACTCTCTTCAAGCTAAAATAAATCTGTTCAGTACCATGACGGCTTTTATTATTTTGTTCTGGTTATCATTAAATGGATTGTACCAGATTAGGAAGAAGCTGTGGGGGTCAAAGTGGTATTTAGGTACCGGTACCTATATTTTTTCTTAGAGACCATTCTCAAGCTAAATATCATCATCTAGAGTTAGCTAAAGTATGATGACACTGATGTAATGGTAGTGCAGGGGTTAAGGTAACTCTACATTACACCCTTACCATACCTTCATCTCCCTTCACTTCATGAACAACCATAATATCCGTTTTAATATGATTATTAAGTGAAGCATGCAAATAGAAGTTAGGGTAAATAACATACACATTATTATGCAATGACAGAGTAGCGACAAAAGAAACATTTTTGTTTGCTATGTTTACATGCACCAAATAAAACATTACACTAGTACATAATAGGTACAGGTACTAGCTAGGCCTCTTGATTGCACATTTAATTGACATACACAAATGTTTATCATTGAATGTTATACGTATTTACAAATTAAGTTGGCATAGCTCAATTATTATGTTCCTTCCAACAACCAACCATACTCCTAAAATCGATTAATGAAATTTACAAACACATTTGGCAGTCCGTGGACTCGAACCCAGGATGCTCACACCGAAAATCAACACCTTATACATCGCACCACGAAGACAGTTAAAGGTTGGTGGACACTGCCTACGATTTATTATGCAACTTCGAATCCTGCATATCAATCTAAGCATGTACACACATCCCAACTGCAACTCACGTAGGCTATGCATATGTGAATGGAAAGAGCAATTAATGGGGCCTTAACCACTTAGGGAAGTCCTCTCGATAAATTACTCCTGAACCAATATCAATTATTATGTTCCTTCCAACAACCAACCATACTCCTAAAACCGATTAATGAAATTTACAAACACATGTGGCAGTCCGTGGACTCGAACCATAGAGATTGGAGTTAGAGATAAGCTAGGTTAGATTTCACGATTTATGGCCATAGATCTACTTGGAACAGGTGAACAGGGCTAGGCTTGAATATAACAGAAAAGCTTGCCTGATATTATAACCAAGCCACTTTTCCAGAGTGCCAAGCACAACCCAATTATTCAGCGAAAATCCATACCACAACCCCATGGCTATTCCTAAACTCAAACATTGATTGGTGGTTGAAGGGAAATTAGGCTAGAGAAATTCAATGGTCCTAAGGTAGCCTAGGCTACCTTATTTTCGTCAATTGAGAATGTCCTAAATACAGACTAATATGATTAATGCAATACACTGGGTAAATAATACACCAGGGACCATCACTTTATTATGATTCGATTCCGTCTGCACTCCCGTGAGGCTGCCCAAGGCAGTAATTTGTAAACAAAACGTTCCTCAGGTATACCAACCGTAAGAAATGCACCGCGGCGAGTTTGACAGGCTTACCAACACAACATCCGACGGTATCGCACGAGAGATTCGCACAAGGAAGCAATTGGCGGTACCATCTAAACGTGCGAATCCGACGTGAGAGTCCTTCGTCGAAGGGATCTCACGATTAGTTGGTACTGCGGGCCACAGTGTCTCAGTGTGTGGAAACACGAGAACAGAATGGACGAGACAAACCAAATATGGACGAAGATACGGGCTGGAAAAAGCTTGTAAGATGGATTTCTTGAAAGCTTGACACTTCTAGAATTTTACAAACTTGGACAACATTTTCCCAATAAAGCGATTTGATAAATCTGTACCTATCTCTGATCTACTTATCCCTTGATTAAACCATTGAGTCATCCTTCCGACTGGATACCGGTACCTGATTCTTTCAATAGATATTCGAGTTTAGATTCAGAAATATGTGTGCCAAAGGCTCCATAAATGCAAGTTATACAGTACCGGTACCGGTGTATGGCATTAACAATATGAATTGAAATACCGGTAATTAGGTTTGTACTTTATAAATGTTTATAGATTGTTGTTAAATCAATCTTTTGTTTATGATCAGCTCAACAACAACAAAATCACGTGTATTACGCACCTGCAGTAAAACAGAATTCTAAATTGTGAAGTGTTTATGTGTACCAGAGTTTTTGTACCTTTTGTGTAGGGCTAGGCCTATACTAAAACCATCATATCTCAGATTTGATTTATGGTTGCTCTTTAAAGTATTTACATGTACCTTTGTTGATACTATAACTGTCAATATCTCAGAGTTGGTCTATGTTTGAGATACCGTACACTGAATATTTCCGTAGGAAGCTGAGTAAAATCATGTATTTTTAATGGAGTTATTCATGCTTCAATTCTCTTGAATACCGGTACCGGTAGTTCCAGCTGGGTCTTCTTGGGGCAACCTAGTCAGCTGTGTGATCCTTTGTACAGGACATGTCAAACTTTGGAGATGACCTTAAACAGTCGTGGAGTGAGCATGAATAAACCTAAAGGGGTTAAACTACGCAACACATACAGTATCTTTACAAGAGTGGGTGAATGGTCCAAGACATGGCAGATACCACTAAACTTGGACAAGTGCAAGGTGATACATATCACTACCGGTATTTACTCTTAGGAAAGAATCTGAAAGTGACTGACTTGGAGGAGGATGTGAATGTTCTGATTAGCAGTGACCTACAGTTATCCAAACAGTGTATTGAAATAGAGAAGAATGCCCGGAAATTATTAGGATATTTTAATGAGGCAGGTTCTAATGCAATATAGAAATAAGGTGATAGCCCTGGGCGACACACTACAAGTCTACAACACATGGATACAGCCTCTTCTAGAAAATATTAACTTCTGATTTCCCACACTCAGAGAAGATATAGAGTGACTAGAAAGAACCCAGGTTAGGGCTGCAAAGTTTATACCGGTACTTAATAGACTTAATAGAGCGAGCTACGAAAATTGGTTGAAACTCTTGACCTCTTTTCCTTGGCAATGCATAGACTATGAAGTTAATTTCTTGAAGTACCGTATTTAAAATACTCTATGTGTTTGACAATGTGGATTATAACAATGTTCATTCTCAATATGAATGCAACACGCAACCACGGCTGGAAAATGGAGTTGAATAGGTTGAACACTAGTATATATGGAAATGTTTTCACATACAAGATCTACCGGTACTCTAGCCTGAAATAAACTTCACTCAGAATTGAGTAAATAGTTCTCGAGTAGAGCGGTTAAAAAGAAACTAGACAATATTGTTTACACTGCAACGTGTGTAATACACTTCAAGTTCTTTTCCCACCTTGAGTACCGTATATCCTGGGAATGGACCGCAAGGTCTTTGAGATACTAACTGTGCCTTATAACCCCTTGACCCTCCCTCCCCCCCCCCCCCTCTCTCTCTCTCTCTCTCTCTCTCTCTCTCTCTCTCTCTCTCTCTCTCTCTCTCTCTCTCTCTCTCTCTCTCTCTCTCTCTCTCTCTCTCTCTCTTCTTTTGTCTGCTTTCCATCTCTTCTTTTTGCCTCTTGAGCCGAGCACCAATGCCTGGAGCTTGCTGCACATTTCTCTTTCCCGAGCAATCTTACCTTCTCGTCCCTTTGTTGTATTCTCGGCGGCCAACCTTACTTTTTAGTCTCTTTTTGTGTAATCATCTTGGCTGATCTCATTGCTTTATGTGCCTTTTCTTTTTCTTTTTTTACCCTATTTTTCTCATTTAGTTACCGGTACGTTATTTGTTGTTTCGTGTCTTTTTGTATTACCGGTATTACGTTTATATTCTCGGCGCCCCCTCTTCCTTCTTGTTTATAATCTCCATTTATCTCATTGCTTTAGTTGTATTTGCTGTGTTCATGTACCGTAGTTTTTTCTTGCTATAATTATAATTTTGTCATGGCTGGTGTATTCTCGGCGCCCCCTCTTACTCTTTACTTCCTTCTTGTGTAATCATCTCGCATTGTCGTTATTGTTTATTTGCTGTTTTGTAGGCTATGTACCGTACTACTGTTACTATAGAATTATTGTTTCTTACCGTATTATTATTATTATTATTACGGTAGTTTTTGTTTTCATTATCGGCGCCCCCTCTTGACTTCCTTCTTGTGTAATCATCTCTCTCTATCTCATTGCTATATTTGCAGTCTCGTGTTGTACTTTCATTATTCCTATCTCATATTTGTTTTCACAAATTCACCAATTTATTTACAAATAAACCTAACTAGTGAAATCAAGGAAATTAATTAATACATGTGGTACTCCAAGGACTCGAACCTAGGATACTCACACCGAAATTCCGCACACTAAGCAGTAGGCTATCAAGACAGTTAAAGGTTTATGCACAAGCCTACGATATATTATGCATTCTCGAATACTGCATATTAATCTAAGCATGTACATACACCCAACTGCTCTATGATAAACCTAATGTTTAGACGAATGGAAGGTATAATTAATGGGGCACTTAACCACAAGGTTTCTAGTGCCTTTGATGTATTTTAACTTACTCTTACTCTTTACTTCATTCTTGTGTAATCACCTTGCCTTATCTCTTCCTTTTAGTTGTTTTATTGTGTATTTTTGTCCTATCTTACTCACTTACTTATTTTAATTGCTCTTTTGTGTCATACCGGTACTTCAATTATTTGTATTACCTCATTGTACCTCTCTTGTATTCATATCACATAATTTATTTCTCATAGTTAATCTATTTTTATTTTATTAATTTCACCACACCACCAAACACCTCCAATGAAATTAATGAAAGCATATATGTGATGCACCGGGATTCGAACCTGGGTTATCACACACAGAAGACAATCAGTAGCAGTAAATCAAGCGGTATCGGAAGTTTCAGAGGTTAAAAGCTCTGTTCCCCAGGGTACAGTGTGGCACCCTTACTCTTCCTAATACTAATAAGTGATATCGATATAAATGTACAACACAGCAGCGTCTCATCATTTGCAGACGACACAAAACAAGTCTAGGAATAACCACAATAGAAGACAAAGAAATCTTGCAAGCAGACATGAGCGCTGTATTTCGGTGGACCAAAGATAACAACATGCAATTTAACGAAGAGAAATTTCAGCTGATAAGGTATGAAGGAAATGGAGAAATTAAAAGAACCACAACCTAGGCTACTTAACAGAGTCACTCCTGCCAATCCCACGAAAATCAGAGGTTAAAGATCTTGGGGTAATAATGTCAAAAAACATGTCTTTCAAAGAACATAATCAGGCCAAGTCAGTAGCGGCGAGGAAACTTGTAGGTTGGATACTGCAAACTTTCAAGACACGAGCAGAACGGCCAATGATAACACTTTTCAAATCGTTGGTGATCCCACGACTGGAGTATTACAGTGTGCTAACATCTCCACACAAAGCCGGGGAAATATACGAAATAGACAGTGTTCAAAAAAATTTCACGTCCCACATCAGCTTGGTAAAACATCTTCATTACTGGGATAGGCTGAAGGCTCTTAACTTATATTCACTGTAGCGAAGAAGAGAGAGATACTTGATAATTTACACATGGAAAGTTATCGAGGGTCTAGTGCCAAACCTTCACACCACAATATCATGGAACTGGAGTGACAGAGGGGGTAGGTATTGTAACATCCCACCCCAAAAGTGTAGGGGAGCTCTGGGCACACTGAGGGACTCCTGGTTGACAAACGGGGGACCGAGCCTCTTCAACAAAATGCCAGAGAACGTGAGAAACCTGATGGACGTGCCAACGGAAGTATTCAAAAAAGCCTCGGACAACCATCTCAAGTCGGTGCTTGATCAGCCATACTTCGCGCGGGGGGGGGGGGGGGGGAGAGCTGCCCTCTCGAATAGCCTGCTGCATCAAACATACTCGGGGGTAGCAACTCTCGCCGTGGCCGCTGAGGAGGCCGAAACAACTCAAGTAAGTAAACAGATGTTTAGACACCTTAACCATTACACCACCAAGACGGTTCTATTCTGTTTTTGTTATATTACTTCTTGTATAATAAATGTCCCTTCATCTCTCAGTTATTGCCTTTCTTTGCTGGTTTTGTGTAGTTTTGTAGTATTAGTGTAGTATTACCTAGTCTTATTATTGGGGTACTTCCTTGGCCCTTTGTCGTATTATTGGCGCCCTCTCTTACTCCTTACCTCCTCGCCTTATTTCTCTTACTTATTTGCTTTCTTGCTGTTTTGTAGACCTATGTATTTTTCTTTTGCTCAATTTTTACCAAGTCTCCCTTGGCATGCTTATTGACTTACGAGCAGGGCATCCTATACCCTTAGCTGCACTGGCGGACATTAGAGGTGCGGCAGGCCAGTATCGCGTGTATATGCTAACACTTGATCAGCAGGATCGAGCTGATTACTCTGGTTACACACTGCATACATATCCACAGCCATTACAACAGTACCGTACACTAATCCTCCACATGCACCCCTTCATACTATACATACACCGAAGGGCGACGCGCTCATCAGGTCACTCAGCAGGGCCAACTCTACTATATATTGATACCGGTACGGTACCGTATTATGATTATTAGATTCTCGTCCCTTTTTTGTATTCTCGGCACATCCTCTTACTTATGCTTCCTACTTGTGTACGGTAATCATCTCGCCATATTTCTCTTAATTATTTGTTTCAATTGCTGCGTGTAGGCTATTATACTTTCATTATCCATGTTACCTTTTCGGCCCTTTGTTGTATTATCGGCGCTCCCTCTTACTCTTTACTTCTTCTTATATAATTAGCTTGCCTTATTTCATAGCTTTATTTGCTATGTTTGTGTAGTTTCAAATGAATTTTCTCTAAATACTTTGTTTGCTGTTGGTATCAGTCTTTTACTATAATGTTTATCTGCTCGTGAAATTGCTTTGTTTTCCCATCGCCTAGGGCCGCCTATGTTCCCTGTTTCCATCTGTATCATATACGTAAAATACTTTATGAAGCGTATACCGGTATATGCTTTGTTTTCCCATCGCTTATGTTCCCTATTTCCATCTATAGCATATAGCCTACTGGTACGTATTATATTTTATGAAGCTACCAGTATACTGTATGTGCTTTGTTTTCCCATCGCCTGTTCCCTATTTCCATCTATATCATATACATATTATATTTTATGAGGCGTGTCTGTTCTTTTTCCGTCTCCCTCGCCCATATACCTTCCGCCCCTTCATATTAATGTCAACACATATTACTGAGCGTGTCTCCTTCTCCCTCCTACTCTCTCTCTCTCTCTCTCTCTCTCTCTCTCTCTCTCTCTCTCTCTCTCTCTCTCTCTCTCTCTCTCCATTTATCTTTCAATCTAGTTTCGGCCTACCGGTATCTATCTATACATTTATCTATTTATTGGTATATCTATTTATTGGTATATCTATCTATCTAGATGTATTTATATATGTATTCATCTATCATAAATTTCCCTCCTATTCATTATTTTCCTGTAAAGATTATCACTTACATTTTCATCAGTACCTGTAGGCTATGTTTCTCCTTTAATCGACCCGTTATATTATTCTCGCTTCATACTTCTTTTAGTTTATATCTTTCCACATACCGGTATTTTGTATTTACGTTTTATTATTTCTACTCTTCAATGAGTGTAGTGAACTACACAACCTTTCTATTTGTACTTTGAGTATCTCCCTGGAATGGAAGGCAAGATCTTTGATATACTAACTGTTGCCTGTAACACCTTGTACCTCCATCTCTCCTTTTCACCTCTAGGATCTCTTCAAATCTCTCTTTTTGGCCCCGCTTCCTTTGTCCGTCAATATTCAGTTTTATTTTGGCCTTTCAATATTTATTTTATGCGCTGGCCACCTTCAAATTTTTATGTGAATTTTGTATACCTTTCGTGCCGGTGTCTGGCTGGTTGGTTGGCGCACACACGGATATAGGCTACATACATACAGTACATACATACTGTACATACTTACCTCCCCGTGGCGTAACTGATAGCGCGTCTGGCTCACAACCAGAAGGTCCCGGGTTCGAGACCCGGGCGGGGAAGAGACATTTGGGCAAGTCTCCTAACGGTGTAGCCTCTGTTCACCTAGCAGTATAAATAGGAACCTGGTATAAGTGGACGAAGTTGTGACGTCCCATCTGGGGTTGGTGATCGGTTATAAGGTGAGATGGGTATCGTACTGGTCAACCTAAGCTACTGGTCAACCTAAGCCTTCGGGTGAGACTGGTACCGTAGTGAGAATGGTACCGTACAGATTAACCATAAGCCTTCGTTTCCAGATGTCGCCAATTGGCTAAAATACAGACTACACACACATCCACAGCCATTCCAACGATACATAAACACTCTAGGTCCAATTATACCTGTAGGTCTCGGATCGTTGCATTTCACGCAATGCATTCCCAGTTAAGGAGGCGCGATAATAATGAGCTTAGCTCGCATTGCGTGGATTCCCCTTGACGAACAAGCAAGTGAATAACATACCGGTACCCTACATGCATTCACACATACATACATATATGCAACTATGCACACTTACATCCATACATTCCAGATACGGTATACAGTATGCCTACACTTGGGCCTTCATGATTTCTGCACACACACACACACACACACACACACACACACATATTCATGCTGAACACACTACTAAGCCTCATTCAACACAAGTTTTCGTAGAGTAGCCTATGCTTTAGGCGCGCGTGTGTCTGTGTGTGTGTGTGTACATTAAATATAACTCACAGTAGATCAGTCTTTCGGAGTATCATTAACAGCGTCACTGTACACTCTCAATAATTGTGGGTATAAAAATGGTGTAGGCTACAAAAGGTAAATTAAACCATTGTTTTTCCTATGTGCATAATGGAGACAAGAGGCAAAGCTGCCTGTGACAAGTGCCCCCCCCCCCCACTGTTGAAAGAGCGACAGAAAGACAAAATTAAGGCACTTTAGAGGTAATTTAGGTGAGATGACCGGGTTAAAAGCCAACCCAGAAGTCACCCCATGCAAATTAGCCAGTCTTCAAGTACAACAACCAAAACCAAAGGCCAGGAAAACAAAACCAATAAGATGATTCAAGTATGGACGAGTCACCCCTGGTCAGCCTCCCCGGAATACTTCAGTTGGCCCTTCCACACCATCATGAAAAGTACCTTCCGACCAAACTGAGAACGGGAAACCTGGACCAATCACCGAACACCTGGGCCAGCCAACCACAACCCAGCTTTCGAATGAAGTCGACGTTCCCACCCCCAGCATCTTCATTCCAGCCGGATCTTCAATATGATGAAAATATGTTTATGGAAATACCCCATAAACGACCCGAGACCTACAGGTATAATTACCCTAGACCTAGAGTATACCTGAAAGTCGAACCGTGAATGAGTACAAGAAAATTCAAGTAACTCTCTCTACCTAAACAGATATTTGAAGTGAAAGATGTAACTAGGAGTAAAGTCCTATACTAGTTTATGTAAGATTACTCAGGCATTAAGCAGAGTTCATTATTCCTATATATGTAAGATGATACCTTGGAAGTAGGCCATTTTATCAATACCTAACTTCCAAAACTAGAATAATTATTGACCTCACAATGATCACATAACCTTTCTTCCTATAACCTTGTGACCCCGAGTTCAGAGCACCGAGGGTCAAAGAGAATCCTGCATAGGATCTCCAAGAAATAATAGAGGAGTATGCAAACCACACCTCACTACTATTCTAAAACCTTCGGGCCCAGAGTAGCCAAGTAAAAGTGTTGGCTTGTACCAGCCTGCCCCTACACCCTCCGAGAGTACCTGCCTGAAGTACTCTCCTAGCCCTGGCCGTGGATGACCTGCCTTCTGGAAGTGCTGAACCCTAGACCTCTGCTCGAGTGACGCCGGACAACCCTGGACCTCTGCTCGAGTGACGCCGGACAACCCTGAAGGGCTGCCCACCACCATGGATCCTCGTTGGCCAGACTTGTACTTTCGACCCCTGCCCTCCAACTCACTTAAGTGTCTCTGTGTATCTTCTGTTTGTGTTATTCTTGTGAGGTATTATATTTAAAATATGTGAAACGTGCTGTGTGAATCTATTCTGTGATCTGTGCCCGAGATCCTGTTTCGTTGCGTAATTAATTAATCCTTCTGAACTATCGTAATAACCAGTGTTAATTTAAAATTCAATTTGTACTCTGTTAATTACTCCATTTGCATTTTACATGTCACGCATACGTTACTTACCTGTGTTAATTATTCGGATCCACCTCACGCTCGCAGATTTTCTATTTATGTGTATTCTGTGATGTATTTTGCGAGTTGAAGTCGCAGTGTATTCCGTGAACTAATTCTCTTATTCATATATATTTACCTAGAACCTACGACCAATTTCATATCGAGATATACCCCCCTTAGTACTTTTGTTCCCTTAATTTCGAACTTGTTATTCACGCCTGTTCGTAGTAATTACTTAGTAATTATTTTATGAGTTATTATTCTCGTTCATTTGATTATTGATGTAAGTGATATTCGATTCTTCATGCGTAGAAATTCTCGACTTTATAGTTTCTAATTATTTAATTTCCCATCATCTTCCTTACACTTCGTATAGGCTACTCCGTGTAAGTGATTTTATTTAGTTTCTGCTAACGCGTTCAGAATAGTTCTAATACTGCGATAAGTATTACTGAGCATAACTTCGTCATATGCGCCCCTTTGATTACTACTAAGTTAGTAATATTTCAAATACATTTCACCTGTACCAGTATTAGTCGAGCAGAATTAATTAACCGTGTTTGAACTACGTTACTCTGTCTCTAATTTTGACTTGTATCATCGAGTTGACTTAATTACTATTTATCCTATTTGATTCATTAAATGTGAATTCCTAAGCTTGACTCGTTACCATTACATACGATCGTTTAACGAGAATATTACGTAAAATAAGAACTTCTACGTTTGAGGTTTTGTAAACGTCATCTTGTGCGAATTAAATTACTTGTTCGTCTGCCACCAGTTGACTTGAAGTTGAACCTATATTATAGCTATAGTTGCATTAACAAACTATTAAATTCCCACCACCACAGTCAGATAGATGACCTGACCAGTTCACCCTTCCTTAACACCTTATTGGCGGGCTAGGCGGTCTAGCGGACCGTAGCGCCCAGCGTTTTTTTTAACCCTAAATAGGGTTGTTTACGTGATCATTTTCATGCCTAAATAAGACCCAGAGCGTAAAACAAGTATCTATCCCTGAAAGGGCGTAAACAGAGCTTTCCAATGACACCCGAACCATCCTTATACGACCACTGGTTCTCTTGCAACGATCGTGCAACACGAGTGCAAAAACCCTGTAATTAGGTAATTTCCCTACATAATTCCCTGTGTAGCGAGTGAGAAGTGGGGGAGGAAGTTAGAATACAGTTCAGTTGGTCCACCGCGGTGGTGGGGGCCGGTCATAGGCTTACTACGCTCCTCACACCGCTCAGCTCTCTCTCTCAGCAACATTACGTGGTGAAAATGGCGCACGACATAAGTTGTGAACCGCCACATAGTCCATATTTATTTCACACGACATAAGTTGCGCGCCGACAGTTAAGGGTTAAAGGTCACTTAGGATACGCGGCCCTACCTAATCCCTACCTGGGCTCACCGTGTGACTCGCTCGCCTACCTGGGCATTTGTTTACTTCCCTCAATTCTCCCCATCTACTTGAGTTAGCATATCCTTTATTCTGTCTTCTTATTTATTATTAACGGAAGACGCTCGACCCTCATTTTAATTATTGTGTTGAGGGCTTGTATTTATTTTATGCTTTTTATCATTGTTGTATATTTGCCATTTGCCCAAGTTATTCGGGACGCTTTTTATTGAGTAGTTCCTGGATATATGTACCCAAATCTCTTCATTGTATTATTATTATTACAATTTAGAAGACATCCAAGGTTACTCAGCTATATTCGTAACCTAGAGATTGATACTATTATGATTAGACGAACCACTTCGTCCCCATTTCTGCACTTATAATAATAAAACCAATTGTATGTTCATGTTGTGTTGTTATTGAGTTGTGTATGATCCTATTGAATACCCTGTTCATTGATGAAGATTACGCTCGGTATGACCCTGTCAAGTTTCATCAAGGTCTATCAATCCACGATTGGATCGGTATAAAGACTATATCACGGCTTATAAAATGTAACCCGACATAACAGGTGTGTTTAAAAAATGTGTGGTGTGCTTAAGTGCAGTGAAATTAATAGTTGTTGTTTGTGAGAGTTACCTGAATTACTCTTACTCTCTGTGTGTAGGTAAGGCACATATATAAACAGGTAATTTTATTTTATGTATGAGTATGAAGGTGACAAAAGGCAGGCTGCCGGTAACGAGTGTCTCCCCCAAAGCTAAAAAGAGCGAGAGCCAATTTCAAGGGACGTTGGGGGTTAAAATACCTGGACACACGAAGTTAAAGCAGTTTAAGTCCAATGATTAAGGAAAACTTGATTGTTATAACAATTGATAAATAGAGTAGAGGGTAGAGGTCAAGGGCATTTATAAGAGTCTGCGCCAAGGTTCAGTCTGATAGGGGCATTTATGGTCCCCCCCCCCCCCCGGGACTCCTAGGCTGATTTTTATCTGCCATTACTATTTTGAGAATCTTGGGAAGATAGTGTGGCATGTAATGTGTTTGTAGTATAATATATTGATAGAAAGAGATGTTTTGGAGGGCAGACTGGGATTGCCCTCAATATTGGTGAGGCACGGAAAGGATCAGCTAGGGAGGCCAGGTGTCCTTATCAGCCACCTGTAGCACTAACAGGAGTTCCAGCAACTCATAATTATATGCCTATGTGGCCTCCCATGGGTACTGCCCTGCTCGATTGGTGCCTACAATCTTCCCCAACTGAATATATTGATAGCTATTGATATACGGTACGGTACCTTTTTAAGGGAGCCCACCTCGCTTTTCTTTTCTCTTTCTCTCCCTCTCTCTTTGGCTTGTATCCATTCGGTCCCTTTCAGCCTACTGTTTTAAGACGTTTACCCCTATCCAGGTGTCAATATTTTCCTGGCGAGCGGAAGCGAGCCAGCATATATATAGTTTTGTTTTGACAGCAAGCTAAGTTTTTACATTTTTCGATGGAAAAATGTCTCCGACAAAGCCGGATTTCTCCGTACAATGCTGGCTCGCTATCGCTCGCCAGGAAGAAATCGACACCTGGATGGGGATAAACATCTTAAAACAGTTGGCTGAATGGGGCCGAATGGATAGAAGCCAGAGAAAGAGAGAAAAGGAGAGACAGATATAAAAAGCCTGGTACTGGTATATGATTTGTGTATTGCCACCAATGTGTCTTTAAATGGGTACCGATTTTTATGGACACTTTATATACCCTTTTTATACCCATATTTTGTAGAGTGTACCGGGTACCGAAGAAGAAGCAGGGAGTTAAATTATTGGGCCTATTTTTGTGTTCTCCTTCACTCGTTACAAAACCCACTTGAGAATCCTGTCCGCCACACTGTCAAGAATTGTGAGTATGAAAAGGATTATATTAAATGTCCATAATAATCTACCCATTTAAATGTATGTTGGTGGTGATAAACCCATATTATACAAGGATATAATTTTAAATCACAACCAATATAGCTACCGGTACCCCTTGATCCTATACATATTTTTCATATCCTTCTCATACTCTTTATTTGTACAGTGCATGTCTAACTCACCATTGTACCCAACTTCCCATTGTTGTCAAGATCTACAGTACCCGGTACGGTACCGTATTACAAACAGAGCAGAGAACGATATTTGGCCAAGATAATTTGTTATAGCACCGTTAATTAATCATGCATTATTTACTGCATAGGAGAGTACGGTACCGTACGGTACACGTCTAAGTCAGTCATACTATTTTTCCTTCAATAAATATAATCACCGAGTGGTTACAAATTCAGGTGGCCAACTGTACCCAGGCTTGGATTTCAAACACCTGTGGCTCCATTCCCTTTGGGGTATCCCACACCCATTTATAGATATAGTGATGCTATTAAAGCCATCACATTCCACTTAAAAAGGGCAAAGCACTATCAATATACCGTACCCGATGATCTTATTTACCTTTTCATACCCGTTTTATACCCTTGATTTTTGACAGTTACATAAGCTTCGACCAAATTCTTTTGCAGAGGGTCAGACATTTGGGGACACATCTTGACCAAAACCATGGTTCTATCACTTATGGATTTTGAGATAGAGTACCGGTATCTATAAAGTCAGGTAGAGCTACAGTATATCGTAGTTTCGCAAGAAATTATATTGTCTTTAGATCCACTTCTGTTTCAGGTAAGGCTTCCGAAGTGGGTTCCCGGTACATCTTGTAGACCTTGGAGGTGTCTTTCGTGTGTATGAGTTTAGTTGAGATCGGTCCCTCAGTGGAAACGTGAGATCCAAAAGATAATGTTGCCTATTGTGTTTTGCTCTGGTGTTTAGTGTGCACTTTTGCAAATTGTGGATATGTAGGCTTACAACAGTATTTATGGTATATTATAGTTTACCTCATAAGCTGCCAGACCAGTGTTGACATACAAGTTGAGGGAAAATGCGCTGGTATAGTAACGGCTTAAAAAGTACCTGTGACAGTTAAAGGGTTAATTGAATTGAATGTATAAACTCCTTTGATTATTAGACTACATTAGCGCCATCGTGATTAGAATAAAGTAAAAACTGGTTGAAGCCGGCTGAGGCTGCTAAAAATGGCTTCTTTCATTCATGTATTCAGTCAACACGCCACCTGACCTCATCATTAAAGGTTCTTGTCTTTGCTACGATGTTGATCTATTGATCTTCTTTCTCCTCATCCTCCTCCTGCTCCTCATTATCGTCCTCCTCATCATTATAAACATAGTCATCATCGTCATCATCATCATCATCACTATCATCATTATCATTATTCTATAGACCATATGATGAACTCGGAGACAGTGAACATTAAAATGAGGGAAGACACTGACCCGGTCATGTGTATAAAGGAAATGTTTCAAAATAATTAATCAGCGAGTAAGAATTGTATAGAATGATACCTCCTTGCACTCCCAGCGATTGTACAGTCATGAGCCAAAATATTGGGTATTTGGTACCTGTACTGAAAAGGTTAAGTTTACGTATAGCCGATATTAACAGTTGTCTAATACCTTCACACTTCGACTTACGTTTACTTAGTCCATGAGGCAAGGTGAAAATTGGTTCCATCAGAGAGGGCTATTAGCTACAATTATTAACTACAGGACCATTTTCTGACTGCTTTGGAGATGTTATTTCGATGTGATTACCTTCCTTATTGAGTTCCCTTATAATACAATTGCCGTTTATTGGTAATTAGGCTTATGCTGAAAGTTGACTCCCTTGAGTGGTACCGATTCTTGTAATTTCGGATCTGGCCCATCGATAAACCTTTAGATTTAACAGCATATACTACCTCAACGCAGTTTTTGTGCTCCAGCTTCGTTTACTTTTTTTTTTTTTTTTTCCTACCGGTATATGATGAAGGAGACAAAAGGCAGGTTGCCTGTATGAGTGTCTCCCCCAAAGCCAAAAGAGTGGCAGAGAGCAAAATTCATGGGACGTTGGAGTCAAAATGCCTGGACACACGAAGTTTAAAGCAGTTTAATTCATAGGATGAAGGAAAGATTGATTGAGGGAGAAAGTTCCAGAGTTCACTTGTTGAGTAGAAGAAAGCCTGAGAAAATTTGCCAATTCTTGGGTTGGTGAGCTGGACAAAATAGGAGTGGGACTGAAAGTGCCACAAGTACGGTACTTAGATAATATATCTTGGTATATGTGTGTGTAAGTTAATTTATATCTTGGTATATGTGTGTGTAAGTTAATTTATATCTTGGTATATGTGTGTGTAAGTTAATTTATATCTTGGTATATGTGTGTGTAAGTTAATGTATATCTTGGTATATGTGTGTGTAAGTTAATTTATATCTTGGTATATGTGTGTGTAAGTTAATTTAATTTGGTCCAGTAATAAACGAAAAATACCAATTTTCAATAAGCGTCACACTACTGCAGAGGGTGGCGATTTGGGGGCGCCTAGGGCGAAATTTAAGCAAAGGACACCATTACGGCCTAGAGGATAGGCCATTTATATGCATGTGTAAGGTCATTAAATTTGGTTGAGTATAACTGATAAATAACAATTTTGAATAATCGTCGCCCGAACGACAACAACAACAAATAAAAAGAACAATAACAACTACATGAGTAAGGCCTAGAGGTCCTCGCTTCGCACGGACCTAACAAGAAGTAAGAACAACAACAAAAACAATGACAATGACATAATTAAGGCCTAGAGGTTCTCGCTTCGCACGGACCTAACAAGAAGTAAGAACAACAACAAAAACAATGACAATGACATAATTAAGGCCTAGAGATTCTCGCTTCGCACGGACTTGGTGTAAAGTCTCCGGAAGGTAACCATAATGCAGCACAAATGTCCGTCATCAGGTTGAAGAGGTTAAATAGTAATTTCATCTTTAACTTGAAGGAAGAACTTGTGTAGAGGTGTTTCATGGATTTCTGCCCCCGACTGTATAATTAAAACGCAACATCATTATCGAACTTGTACCGGTTTTGTATAATAAAAATGGAGGGTGGACTGAATCAAGGAGGATGTATCAGTGCATCCATGAATGACATTTACAATTTGATGCAAGGGCTGGGTGGGATCCTGTGTGGAGAAGGAGGAAGGATGGGAGGTAAGGGTAGGAAGATAAGAAGGGAGGGAGAGAGGAAGGAAGGGAGGGAGGAAGGGAGGGAGGAAGGTAGGAAGAAACTTAAGGAAGGAAGAATACAGGATTGAGAAGGAACAAAGGAGTACGCTGTACAAACATACTGGCTTATTGCAGGTATGTAAAGGGTAACCAAAGTGTTCATAATTATTTGCCCTTAAAAATTGCCCTGCCAGCATTTATCTGACCCACGAACTCAGCCAGTGCCAGACTTTTTTTTTTTTCTAATACATTGGCCAAGGAAAACCGACATAATTACTCAACATGCCCATTTTCATGGATTTTTGGCCTTCCATACACATATTTTAGTGCCCGAAATCTGGTGCTCGAACACCATAGACGTTTTCCAAGACTATTATGGTGTAGTAAGTAAAGAAATGTTTGTGTGTTTGCTATGAATAGGCCTATTTTATGTTTTTTTTTTAGCCCAATGATTGCACTTGCACTTTTACACAACTCTATGTATGTTCACTTTAGATGTTCGGTTTTGATTGTCAGCGTTAGAGGTCACTGTCCCCAGGTATCCAGCTCCAGGCTCCCCCGGGTGGTTTTCATCAGGAGTCAATCCAAAGTTCTTTTTAGGGGTGGGGCCTTTGTGTGAGGTTATATATGTTTTAAGTACCGGTATGTGAGGTTATAACTTGTTGCCGGTATTTGTTTGTTCACACTAGTATCTATTCATTGATATTACTGATATTTAGGGAAGAACAAAGAAAGGGAAGCAAAATATGATAATAAAGTACCGGTATTGGTTTAATTCGTAGGATGTAGGTGGAAGTAGGAATGCATTGAAAGTAGTGAAGCATTGAACTAGATTTTAAAAATAAATAAAAAGTAAATAAATACAGACATTCTGGAGGCTTTACCAGTACAAAGTACAAAGGAAATCCAGCAACAAGCCTAGCCTAGAGGGGTCTAGTGACCCCTCTAGGCTGCTTGTCCTCCAAAACACTGAGGATCAAGTGTCCAAACAGTGGTTTTGAGTGGGTAAGGGGAAATTGGAATGGGAACTACTGCCCTGGAGCTAATGTCCGTGGCAGGATTAGGATGTTAGTAGGGGACAGACGGGTTAGTAACATAACACAGGTATACGTGATCTTTCATATATACAGTATACTCAATCATTCTTGATGAATTTGAGGGGGAAATAAAATATAGTTATTCATTTACAAACGCAGTCAGAGAGAGATGAAAGACTTGAGTTCATAATTTAGACTATTTACCATCTCGTTTTACCATCATCGTTGGCACCGGCCAACAATAAAGTGCCAGACAATGCTACAGTGAGACAGCACATCTGAGGGAGAAGTGTGTGGGGGGGGGGGGGGAGTTTGTGTGTATGTGTGTGCGTTTAAACACGCAAGTGAGAGGACAAACACATTCTCTCTCTTTTACTAATTTAAGTTTCACATTCTGTTATTTCCTCTCTAACACCCTTCCTTCCCCCCAAATCCACTTATATATACTGGTATAAAAAAAAAAATATATATATATATATATATACCGGTATATATATATATATATACCGATATATATATATATATATATATATATATATAAATATATATACTGTATATTTATATATATATATGAGGTGGATGAACGATGAAGCATCCACCTCCTCACACCACTGTTGATCCCAAGTAGAGCGATGACGCCACCAAACCCCGTCCTTGTGTTGTGCTCCCTATGCTCCCCTCCTCCCCAGTTGGTTTTGTGTCGTGGCGCCCAGGTGAGTCGGCGCCACACTGAGAGAGAGAGAAAGAGATTGAGATTGAGATGTTTATTTTTTATTTTGCCCGAGGGGCGAGTTTATTGAGCAGCAACCCCCATCCTGTGAGGGGACAACCACTGGTAAAGCGATACATACTGCTCAAAGAGCCATTATTCCACTGAAACAACAACATCGTCGTCTGGTTACATTCATATTTGTGTTCATAAATCAGGTACCGGTAGGCATTATTCAGATGTGTTATTATAGGTTCCTCATGTGATTGGTACATGTGCTTTATATACGAGGCTCATGATTATTAGCTTAAATAAAAAGCGAGCGAGAGAGAGAGAGAGTGAGTTAGAGTTAGTGAGTTAGTAAATCTTACTAG
The DNA here is from genome assembly GCA_032716605.1 of Paralithodes platypus. Lineage (NCBI taxonomy): Eukaryota > Metazoa > Arthropoda > Malacostraca > Decapoda > Lithodidae > Paralithodes > Paralithodes platypus. The sequence goes on from CM064547.1 coordinate 32,584,262, forward strand.
AAAATATAGTTATACTGTAGTGTAATATTAGCGTTCGTATTTTGAGCCTACTGTACTTAAATCATGTTTGGTTCTTGAAAACGAACACTATGCAAAACTTATGTGCATAGGCGTAGTAGGTCTATGCTAGAGGAAATACAAATATTGTTAATTTCTATTTACAAACAACAATGCTAGAAAGTAACTTGATCCAGTCTGATAGTTATCTCCGCCAAAGAAGTTTGAGGAGGTTATGTTTTTGCCTCTGTCTGTTTGTCTGTTTGAAAACAATATATCAAGCAAATTAGTAACCGATGTTCATGAAAGTTGTAGGCAGGTAGAAAAAAAACAAGGAAGAAGAGATTCAATTTAGGTGGTGATCGGTGGAGCGCATATCTCTGCCAGTGTAGCCGGCTCACAAAGTTATGAAACAACGTTCACGAAATTTGGTGGGCATATAGGATATGCGCCAAGGAAGAAGGTATTCCATTTGGGAGGCAATCGGTAGAGCGCATACCTCTGCCAGAGGTATGCGCTCTCCCGATTGCCCTTCTAGTTTAGTGTGGGTTACTAAGGTGGCTGGCGAGACGAATCCCCCCCCCCCCCCCTTCCACCTTTATTTATAACGTTTGTCTGGCAGCTACTACTATGTGAGGGTTAATGAATAGTTTCAAGATCCTGTGCGCCATGCAGTATGATATAATATTGGGATCGTATACGGTACCTTTGTACTGCTGATGCGACTAAATATTAATTTCATATTTTTTTATTATTTTAATATTACCGTTAAAAGCTTATTGTGGGACTCCCTGACTACCAATACCCTTGTCAAGTCTAATCTCCATAGTTCCAAGGATTTCGGGGCCAAACGGACCCAAGCACACATAATGTACAACTGTTTATACCGTATATAGATATTACCTAAATTAACTCAGCGGCAGACTTGTTTCCAATAGACTACCAATTCAAGAAATCCCATAAATGTTGTCTGAACCATCGAAAATTGAGGCCAAAATGTCTCGTGTGGTACCTCCTTTAGCCCTTAGCTCTTGTTAACCCACAAGGGGGCGTGTGAAGGAGGTCGTAAAGTTGATCTCACTTCAACAACATGGTCCCGCTTCACTATACTCCTTTCACATTACCTAGGACTCCTATCTCACCATTCTCCTCAGGTTTTTACTTGTTTGGTTCTACAGTTTATGTGTTTGAATATTTTTAACTTAATTTTGTTCTCTCTCCTTCAAGGGCCATTTTAGACATAATTACCTACTACCTACCTGGAGTCTACCTGGAGTTGTTTCGGCCGTCCCTCAGTGGCCTCGGCGAGAGTTGCTCCTACAAGATATGATCATGATCATTCATAATCATACTTATGGGCAGAGGATTGCTGCCTAAATAATTTGAAGAGAGTATACTGTGCTATACCTGCGCTAACCTGACATGATTCCTATAATATCATGTTTATCAAAATTGTAGTTCAATATCGAATTTACTAGTCATTGTATAGTACCGGTACTTGAATAGGCCTCCACACAAAAAAGGACTTTACCGTATAGTTTGTGAAGGCACGGTACCGTAACGTGATTCCTGGAACAAAAGATAACGAGAACAATTTATTATGAGCTCAATGGTGTAAGGTACGGTACATTAATAAGAAAATATATTGTTGGCTATATGAATATTATATGAGCCAGGGAATTGAATTTGAGAAGGTAACCTGATATCTGGAAGCCATGCATCGTACACACACAGCATATTCAGAGTGTGCTAAATTACTGGCTTAAGGGGGTACCGTAGTGCTTGGATTTTTGTCTATATATTTATTTATTAATTTATGTTTGAGTTTCCTCGCTAGACCACCTTCAAACTTAGAAAAACACCCCCTAGACCCCCTTTCAAGATATATTTGTACATTTTTCGGTAGAAACATTTCCCGGCCGAAGGCCGATTCCTTCTAAAATTAGAGGCTCGCTATTGCTCGCCAGGAAAAATGGATACCTAAAGGGCACGAAAGTTCTTAATATTGACAACACAATTAGGTGAAAGGTCTAAAAATCGTCAAACTAACGGAACGAACGTCTTAAAACATCAAACTAATATGCTTACCATGAGGGAGAAGGGGGTCCAGAAAAAGCTAGTACTACCCCCTTAAACTCTGCCTGGCTGACTTTGTGCATCTGTTAACCTAGTAATGTTGTTGGAGGAGATGGAACGCTTCAGTAAGTTTAGGTAAAGTCACGGTCTACTAAAGGGGCCGTGGTGGTTCTGAGGGATGGGGTGGAGATTCTAAGTTAAGGGAAGGCAGTTGGTTTTTCGAGTCCTCCTCCTCCCTTATGTTTAGCCTTATTAGTTATGAGATTACAAGACATTTGCCCCATTTTTTTGGCGATTTTCAGACCTTTTGCCCCATTTCTTTGCCAATATTAAGACCTTTCGTGCCATTTAGGCGTCGATTTTTTCTGGCGAGCGATAGCGAGCCTGTATTTGAAGAGGAATCGGCCTACGGCCGGGACATTTTTCTACCGAAAAATTTACAAATTTATATCGAAGGGGGGTCTTGTGGGTGTTTTTTTAAAGTTTGATAGAGGTTTAGAGAGCAAACTAAACCCCCCTCCTTAAACCATTGAGCCGAACCAGTAAATTACGCTGCACAATACCGTCTGAGCTCCCTTAACTTTGAGATCGGGAAAGGTGTGGTAGTGGGATTCTAATTGACCTATATGATCAGGTAAGATGTGGCGGTTCTAACTCGAAGTGTGAGGAATTATTGACAAGGTAAAGGATCTGCAAAGAGTTTATTGTCCTGCAAATTCTGATTCTTGTATTTTTTGGTCCTATAGAAAGTATTGCTTTTACTTTTTCCTCTAATTGTATGACCGTAATACCGTACACATACATGATACTGAACCAAACTTAAGGGAGCCCATCTAATTGTATGACCGTAATACCGTACACATACATGATACTGAACCAAACTTAAGGGAGCCCATCTAATTGTATGACCATAACCGTACACATAACATGATACTGACCCAACTTAAGGGAGCCCATCTAATTGGTATTACCGTAATACCGTACACATACATGATACTGAACCAAACTTAAGGGAGCCCATCTAATTGTATGACCGTAATACCGTACACATACATGATACTGAACCAAACTTAAGGGAGCCCATCTAATTGTATGACCGTAATACCGTACACATACATGATACTGAACCAAACTTAAGGGAGCCCATCTAATTGTATGACCGTAATACCGTACACATACATGATACTGAACCAAACTTAAGGGAGCCCATCTCGCGTTTTTCCTCTTTCTCTCCCTCTCTCTTTGGCTGTTTTTTTTTTTTTTTTTTTTTTTTTTTTTTTTTTTTTTTTTTTTTTTAATATTCCAACTACTCCCTCTCGGGCATAGGCTGAGAGCCTGTACATTCCACCGCTCAACACGGTGAAGCCCGTGAGGTCTTGTTCCAGTCTGGGGAGTGAGACATGTGAAGCAACCATCATGGCTCGAAGCAGCTCCATCTCTGAAGCGGCCGGTTGCTTCGCTCAAGTGCTTCACCGTCTCACCCTCCAGACTCAGACCCTCACTCTCAGAACGCCACCTATTGAGCAGTGAACTCATGGCTTGTAGCCATTTGGCTCCATTCAGCCTACTGTTTTAAGATGTTTACCCCCATCCAGGTGTCAATATTTTCCTGGCGAGCGGTAGCGAGCCAGCATATATATATTTTTGTTTTACAGCAAGCTGAATCTGTAAATTATATGGAGATATATGTTTTACAGCAAGCTGAATCTGTAAATTATATGGAGATATATGTTTTACAGCAAGCTGAATCTGTAAATTATATGGAGATATATGTTTTACAGCAAGCTGAATCTGTAAATTATATGGAGATATGTTTTACAGCAAGCTGAATCTGTAAATTATATGGAGATATATGTTTTACAGCAAGCTGAATCTGTAAATTATGGAGATATATGTTTTACAGCAAGCTGAATCTGTAAATTATATGGAGATATAGTTTTACAGCAAGCTGAATCTGTAAATTATATGGAGATATATGTTTTACAGCAAGCTGAATCTGTAAATTATATGGAGATATATGTTTTACAGCAAGCTGAATCTGTAAATTATATGGAGATATATGTTTTACAGCAAGCTGAATCTGTAAATTATATGGAGATATATGTTTTACAGCAAGCTGAATCTGTAAATTATATGGAGATATATGTTTTACAGCAAGCTGAATCTGTAAATTATATGGAGATATATGTTTTACAGCAAGCTGAATCTGTAAATTATATGGAGATATATGTTTTACAGCAAGCTGAATCTGTAAATTATATGGAGATATATGTTTTACAGCAAGCTGAATCTGTAAATTATATGGAGATATATGTTTTTACAGCAAGCTGAATCTGTAAATTATATGGAGATATATGTTTTACAGCAAGCTGAATCTGTAAATTATATGGAGATATATGTTTTACAGCAAGCTGAATCTGTAAATTATATGGAGATATATGTTTTACAGCAAGCTGAATCTGTAAATTATATGGAGATATATGTTTTACAGCAAGCTGAATCTGTAAATTATATGGAGATATATGTTTTACAGCAAGCTGAATCTGTAAATTATATGGAGATATATGTTTTACAGCAAGCTGAATCTGTAAATTATATGGAGATATATGTTTTACAGCAAGCTGAATCTGTAAATTATATGGAGATATATTTTACAGCAAGCTGAATCTGTAAATTATATGGAGATATATGTTTTACAGCAAGCTGAATCTGTAAATTATATGGAGATATATGTTTTACAGCAAGCTGAATCTGTAAATTATATGGAGATATATGTTTTACAGCAAGCTGAATCTGTAAATTATATGGAGATATATGTTTTACAGCAAGCTGAATCTGTAAATTATATGGAGATATGTTTTACAGCAAGCTGAATCTGTAAATTATATGGAGATATATGTTTTACAGCAAGCTGAATCTGTAAATTATATGGAGATATATGTTTTACAGCAAGCTGAATCTGTAAATTATATGGAGATATATGTTTTACAGCAAGCTGAATCTGTAAATTATATGGAGATATATGTTTTACAGCAAGCTGAATCTGTAAATTATATGGAGATATATGTTTTACAGCAAGCTGAATCTGTAAATTATATGGAGATATATGTTTTACAGCAAGCTGAATCTGTAAATTATATGGAGATATATGTTTTACAGCAAGCTGAATCTGTAAATTATATGGAGATATATGTTTTACAGCAAGCTGAATCTGTAAATTATATGGAGATATATGTTTTACAGCAAGCTGAATCTGTAAATTATATGGAGATATATGTTTTACAGCAAGCTGAATCTGTAAATTATATGGAGATATATGTTTTACAGCAAGCTGAATCTGTAAATTATATGGAGATATGTTTTACAGCAAGCTGAATCTGTAAATTATATGGAGATATATGTTTTACAGCAAGCTGAATCTGTAAATTATATGGAGATATATGTTTTACAGCAAGCTGAATCTGTAAATTATATGGAGATATATGTTTACAGCAAGCTGAATCTGTAAATTATATGGAGATATATGTTTTACAGCAAGCTGAATCTGTAAATTATATGGAGATATATGTTTTACAGCAAGCTGAATCTGTAAATTATATGGAGATATATGTTTTACAGCAAGCTGAATCTGTAAATTATATGGAGATATATGTTTTACAGCAAGCTGAATCTGTAAATTATATGGAGATATATGTTTTACAGCAAGCTGAATCTGTAAATTATATGGAGATATATGTTTTACAGCAAGCTGAATCTGTAAATTATATGGAGATATATGTTTTACAGCAAGCTGAATCTGTAAATTATATGGAGATATATGTTTTACAGCAAGCTGAATCTGTAAATTATATGGAGATATATGTTTTACAGCAAGCTGAATCTGTAAATTATATGGAGATATATGTTTTACAGCAAGCTGAATCTGTAAATTATATGGAGATATATGTTTTACAGCAAGCTGAATCTGTAAATTATATGGAGATATATGTTTTACAGCAAGCTGAATCTGTAAATTATATGGAGATATATGTTTTACAGCAAGCTGAATCTGTAAATTATATGGAGATATATGTTTTACAGCAAGCTGAATCTGTAAATTATATGGAGATATATGTTTTACAGCAAGCTGAATCTGTAAATTTCTCGATAGAAAAATGTCTCCAGCGAAGCCTGATTTCACCATACAATGCTGGCTCGCTATCGCTCGCCAGGAAAAAATCGACACCTTGATGGGGATAAACGTCTTAAAACAGTTGGCTGAATGGGGCCAAATGGATACAAATCAGAGAAAGATAAAAAAAGCAGATGACCCCCCTTAAAGGACTTGATCGTGTGTACTAAGGACTATTGATCGTGTATACTAAGGACTATTGATCGTGTATACTAAGGACTATTGATCGTGTGTACTAAGGACTATTGATCGTGTATACTAAGGACTATTGATCGTGTGTACTAAGGACTATTGATCGTGTATACTAAGGACTATTGATCGTGTATACTAAGGACTATTGATCGTGTGTACTAAGGACTTGATCGTGTATACTAAGGACTATTGATCGTGTATACTAAGGACTATTGATCGTGTATACTAAGGACTATTGATCGTGTGTACTAAGGACTATTGATCGTGTATACTAAGGACTATTGATCGTGTATACTAAGGACTATTGATCGTGTATACTAAGGACTATTGATCGTGTATACTAAGGACTATTGATCGTGTATACTAAGGACTATTGATCGTGTATACTAAGGACTATTGATCGTGTATACTAAGGACTATTGATCGTGTATACTAAGGACTATTGATCGTGTGTACTAAGGACTATTGATCGTGTATACTAAGGACTATTGATCGTGTATACTAAGGACTATTGATCGTGTATACTAAGGACTATTGATCGTGTATACTAAGGACTATTGATCGTGTATACTAAGGGACTATTGATCGTGTATACTAAGGACTATTGATCGTGTATACTAAGGACTATTGATCGTGTGTACTAAGGACTATTGATCGTGTATACTAAGGACTATTGATCGTGTATACTAAGGACTATTGATCGTGTGTACTAAGGACTATTGATCGTGTATACTAAGGACTATTGATCGTGTATACTAAGGACTATTGATCGTGTATAATAAGGACTATTGATCGTGTATACTAAGGACTATTGATCGTGTGTACTAAGGACTATTGATCGTGTATACTAAGGACTATTGATCGTGTGTACTAAGGACTATTGATCGTGTATACTAAGGACTATTGATCGTGTGTACTAAGGACTATTGATCGTGTATACTAAGGACTATTGATCGTGTATACTAAGGACTATTGATCGTGTATACTAAGGACTATTGATCGTGTGTACTAAGGACTATTGATCGTGTATACTAAGGACTATTGATCGTGTGTACTAAGGACTATTGATCGTGTGTACTAAGGACTATTGATCGTGTATACTAAGGACTATTGATCGTGTATACTAAGGACTATTGATCGTGTATACTAAGGACTATTGATCGTGTATACTAAGGACTATTGATCGTGTATACTAAGGACTATTGATCGTGTGTACTAAGGACTATTGATCGTGTGTACTAAGGACTATTGATCGTGTGTACTAAGGACTATTGATCGTGTGTATTAATATGTCTGTGTTGTTTTGCAGGTATGTGTGTGTGTGTTTGTGTTGGCAGGTGTGGGGCTTCCTAGTGACAGGTGTGTACAACAGGTATGTTAATAGTCTATTTGTTTTCACCTCCAGGAAAATGTCATCCCTTAGCGGCTGATAACTCGATATTTGATGGAACAATATGAAACAACTACGGTACCCTCTCCATCATATTAATAGGCTACCAAGTTTTGTATAATTAACAATATATTTCGTAAACTAAAAAATCTTCGTAACAACTGAATAAACAAGATAGGGACATGGCAGTTTACCGTTCGTAAAAATAAAAACAAATAAAATATAATGCATCTGCGTCGGCTACCTAATCCAATGAATTAAATAGTTGTATAGATGAGCTGGGTAGTCCGATTGGCTCAAGGGTGTTGTCATTATATCCTCCTGTGGTCTGTTCTGTCCAGTTCACGGTAAATTTAACCCCTTACCAGATCATTCATCGATAATTAAGGGCAGGTTTTCACTTAAGGGACTTTTTCGAACCTCCTTCTCCCTCGTGTTTAGCCCCATTAGTTTTGAGATTTTAAGACGTTCGCCCTGTTAGTTTTGCGATTATAAGACATTTCGCCCAATTTCTGTCTATTTTAAGACCTTTGGTGCCATTTAGGTGTGTTTTTTTTCCTGGCGAGTGATAACGAGCCTGTAATTTGGGAGGAACCGACCCTACCGAAAAATGTACAAATTTATATCGAAGGGGGGTCTTGGGGGTATTATATTAAAGTTTGCTCCCTAAACCTTCATCAAGATTATAAAAATACTACCAAGAAACCCCCCCCCCCCCACCCCCCTCCCTTTCGAGATAAATTTGTATATTATACGGTAGAGAAATCCTAAATTACAGACATGCTATCGCTCGCCAGAAAAACATCAATACCTAAATGGCACGAAAGGTATTAATATTGACAAATAAAGGGCTAAAAAGTCTTACAATCACCAAACTAATGGGGCGAACGTCTTAAAATGTCAAAACTAGTGGGGCTAACAGGGAGGAGGAGGTCTAGAAACAACAAAAAACTCCCCTTGAGTAACATCGATGATTATTTATATAGGGTACCGTCGTGGAGAGGATTTTGTGAACAATTAATAGTATAGGCCAGAACAATAATTATGATCCTCTGGCGAACATGTTAGGATAAAGTGCTCAAGCCACACAAACGTCAAATTATGATACCTCTGGCGAACATGTTAGGATAAAGTGCTCAAGTCACACAAACGTCAAATTATGATCCTCTGGCGAACATGTTAGGATAAAGTGCTCAAGCCACACAAACGTCAAATTATGATCCTCTGGCGAACATGTTAGGATAAAGTGCTCAAGCCACACAAACGTCAAATTATGATCCTCTGGCGAACATGTTAGGATAAAGTGCTCAAGCCACACAAACGTCAAATTATGATCCTCTGGCGAACATGTTAGGATAAAGTGCTCAAACCACACAAACGTCAAATTTCCCTGACTTAGCAATCCTCTGAAGATTATGACGCATTTTGTCAGTTTATCCTGATTATCATTAGACGATTTTATACAATTTAAGAAAAGATTCTGGTGGAGTTATAAGGGTAAAAGCTATCTCAAGTAACCCTCAGACTTCCACATACCTTTCCTAATCTTAATAATACAATCGTTTAAGAATAGCCAGACAACAGAAAGGAAATGCGTAATGGGATCTTGAAAGGGTTAATAGTTATGTTGACCGTGTAGAGTTACCATTGGGTGTTGAATTATTGATGAGCACGACTGTACATTGTGTAGAGTAGTGACCAGGACAAGCTGTGCACGGACCGGTACCCTTGGCATCTATCAGTGGAATATCTAACCAATCCTTATTTATCATATTATAGTCCACACACCATCAGGGTCGGTGGTAAGTATTGTAGTTTTCCCGTATCCCTTGTCAGTCAGTCAATATCAAACGCTAGTTCTTGTGATTGCAATAAGAGTACGGTACTGCAATAATGTTTCAGTGCTTCTCATTGCAATTACACCAACTAGCCTAAGTATATCATATTGAATGGCTAGGATTACAACAAAACTATTGTAACTAGAGGGGCACTCGGTAGAGCGCATACCTCCGCCTATGTAGGCTGGTTCTTTACATATAGGCCTAAACAAAATTCTGAATCTGGGTTCCAGGATGTGATCCGGGTCGCTTACTAAATTGAATCACGTCTTACTTGGCGCATATCCTATCTACCCACCAAATTTTGTGACAAATCCCGAATCGCATCCTAAATTGAATCATGGCGCATATCCTATCAGTCCTCCAAATGTTGTGAAAATCGGTTTATAACTTTGTGAAATACTCACAACATTTCGTGAAAATCTCTTGATCGCCTCCTAAATTGAACCTATTTTCCTTGGCACATATTCACTCTGCCTACCAAATTTCGTGATAATCGATTCATAAGTTTGTGAGACACCGGTATCTTGTTTATAGACAGACAGACAACGGAGGCGAAAATTTGACCTCCGTCCAACTTCGTTGGGCGGGGTAATTACCACCGACAGTAATGGAATGTGTCCAGGAATGCGGCCTTTTTTTTTACATTGACTTTTACAATATTAATATTCATAACCAGAATTCTTAAACAATGAAAGTATAGCCTAGTACCGGTACCGTACCGGTAATAACATAGCATTTCATCACCGACAGAGAGCCATGTCTGACATAGCGGAAGATTGGGATAAAGTGATAGCAAACGGGTAAACTTGCTATATATTACTTGTGTTGCCATCTACAAAATTAGGAATGCATTAATTTTGGGGAGCTTTGTGGTATAATAAATTATAATAGACGAGGTTAAGTTGTTTATATTGATGGCGACACATAAGAGTGTTTGCTTAGTGACAGTGTGACTGGTATGTTAACCCATTCAGTACCAGCGCCGTCCTTATAATAGACGAGGTTAAGTTGTTTATATTGATGGCAACACATAAGAGTGTTTGCTTAGAGACAGTGTGACTGGTATGTTAACCCATTCAGTACCAGTGCCGTCCTTATAATAGACGAGGTTAAGTTGTTTATATTGATGGCAACACATAAGAGTGTTTGCTTAGTGACAGTGTGACTGGTATGTTAACCCATTCAGTACCAGCGCCGTCCTTATAATAGACGAGGTTAAGTTGTTTATATTGATGGCAACACATAAGAGTGTTTGCTTAGTGACAGTGTGACTGGTATGTTAACCCATTCAGTACCAGTGCCGTCCTTATAATAGACGAGGTTAAGTTGTTTATATTGATGGCAACACATAAGAGTGTTTGCTTAGTGACAGTGTGACTGGTATGTTAACCCATTCAGTACCAGTGCCGTCCTTATAATAGACGAGGTTAAGTTGTTTATATTGATGGCAACACATAAATCATTTTCTGTTATTTCTCCTATTGAAGTTTTTAGGGGGCCTATTACATCTCTAACTTTAGACTATATAAATCTAAAGTTAGAGATGTAATAGGCCCCCTAAAAACTTCAATAGGAGAAATAACAGAAAATGATTTAGAAATGTGCAGTACATTAAATAGTCAGTTTCTTTCCTTTTTCACTAATGAAAATTTGGCACAGATTCCAGAAGTCAATATGGTATATAGTGATAGTATAGAAAATATGTTAAGTACAGTTAGTATAAGTAGAAATGATGTGCTTAAGGAAATTGACAGACTGAAACCTCAAAAATCGCCTGGTCCTGACGAGGTATATGCTAGAGTATTAAAAGAATGCAGCGATGAGTTAAGTAGCCCATTAGCATTTTTATTTAACAAGTCTTTAGAAACAGGTTTAGTTCCAGAAGCTTGGAAGCTTGCAAATGTAGTTCCGATCTTCAAAAAAGGTGATACATCGATAGCATCCAATTACCGTCCCATTAGTCACATCAATCATAGGAAAGTTGCTAGAGTCTATTATTGCTAGGAAAATTAGAAGCCACTTAGACAAATTTAACTTAATAAATTCTTCTCAGCATGGATTCACTCAGGGACGTTTTTGCCTTACTAATTTGCTTAGCTTTTTCTCAGAGGTATATGAAGCAGTAGATAGTGACAAGTCATATGATATTATTTATTTAGATTTCAGTAAAGCTTTCGACAGAGTCCCTCATGAGAGATTGATGAGAAAGGTTGAGGCACATGGAATAGGAGGATCGTTGTTGGGATGGATTAGGTCATGGCTAATTGGTAGGAAACAGAGAGTCAGCATAAATGGTACCAAGTCAGAGTGGGGAGCAGTCAAAAGTGGTGTCCCCCAGGGATCGGTATTAGGTCCCCTGTTGTTTCTTATATACATAAATGACCTAAATTTAGGTATAACTAGTAGGATAAGTAAATTCGCAGACGATACTAAAATGGGGAGATCAATTGATTCAGATAGAGATATAGAGTGCCTCCAAAGGGATCTAGATACCTTACATGAATGGTCAGTAAATTGGCAGATGAAGTTTAACATTGACAAATGCAAGGTATTAAGATAGGGAAGATGCAAACAAATGTTAAATATAAACTAGCTAATTTAGAATTAGAAAATTCAGACTGAGAAAGATCTAGGTGTGATTGTTAGCAATGATTTGAAGCCTAGAAAACAGTGTATAAGCGTTCGTAATAAGGCAAACAGGATTCTCGGGTTCATCTCTAGGAGTGTGAGTAACAGAACTGCTGATGTTATCTTAAAACTTTACTTGTCATTAGTGAGACCCCATATGGATTATGCTGTCCAATTGTGGTGTCCTTATTACAGAATGGACATAGATTCATTGGAGAGAGTACAGCGTAGAATGACAAAAATGATCCATAATATTAGAAATCTTTCGTATGAAGAAAGGTTGAAGAAATTAGGTTTACATTCGTTAGAGAGACGCAGAGTTAGAGGGGATATGATAGAGGTGTTCAAGTGGGTTAGTGGGATTAACAAAGGGGACATGACAAATGTACTAAAGCTCAGTGATAGCGAAAGAACTCGTACCAATGGTTTCAAATTAGATAAATTTCGTTTCAGAAAAGATATAGGCAAATATTGGTTTGGTAACAGAGTTGTAGATGGGTGGAATGGACTACCAAGTGCTATAGTGGGGTCTAAAACGATAGGGAGCTTTAAGATAAAATTGGATAAGCATATGGACGAGAAGGGTTGGGTGTGAAGGGGGATCAGCCGGGTTGGGCCAATCAGCACTCTGCATACCCCCATAATCCTGCGTTAATCTCTAACCGTTTTGGTAAGATGATCCTCAGGGTATTAGAGTGTTGAGCCTATAATTGGGCTTTGTAATTGAACAGGGGTTGTGTGGGACAGGGATCTGCCTTGCTTAGGCCAATCGGCTTTCTGCAGACTCCCATTTTCTTATGTTCTTATGTTCTTATAAGAGTGTTTGCTTAGAGACAGTGTGACTGGTATGTTAACCCATTCAGTACCAGCGCCGTCCTTATAATAGACGAGGTTAAGTTGTTTATATTGATGGCAACACATAAGAGTGTTTGCTTAGTGACAGTGTGACTGGTATGTTAACCCATTCAGTACCAGTGCCGTCCTTATAATAGACGAGGTTAAGTTGTTTATATTGATGGCAACACATAAGAGTGTTTGCTTAGAGACAGTGTGACTGGTATGTTAACCCATTCAGTACCAGTGCCGTCCTTATAATAGACGAGGTTAAGTTGTTTATATTGATGGCAACACATAAGAGTGTTTGCTTAGTGACAGTGTGACTGGTATGTTAACCTATTCAGTACCAGCGCCGTCCTTATAATTTTATGCTGGGTACTATTAAACGATTCGTTTGAGTTTAAAATGGGCCTCGAACAATTAAAAGGCTTAGCGTGTGTGTGTGTGTGTGTGTGTGTTAAATAGAGAGAGAGAGAGAGAGAGAGAGAGAGAGAGAGAGAGAGAGAGAGAGAGAAAGATATATATATATATATATATATATATATATAATGGTGTGTGTGTGAGTGAGAGAGACTGAGTTATTAAAACAAGTGTTCGTGTGTGTGTGTGTGGTGTGTATGTGTATGCAGCTGTGCGGAAGATATTAGTTATGTGCTCCAAGTGTGTGTGGGGTCATAATATTTGTGGAGGTTTTGGAAGTAACGTAGATGTTTTGAAGCACTAGAAGTAAAGGAGCAGCTACGATAAAGGCTATGGTAGGAATGTATGTATACGAAATATGCTCCACCCTTTATATATATATATATATATATATATTATATAGATATATATATATAATATATATATATATATATATATATATATATATATATACCGGTACATATATATATATATATATATATATATATATTTATATATATAATATATATATATATATAATATATATATCCGGTATATATATATATATATATAGATATATATATATATAATATATATATATATATATATATATATATATATATATATATATATATATATATATATTGCGTGTGTGTGTATTCTACTAGTTTAATTACGATTACTATTCACTTACGCCTATGTGTACCGTACCGGCTCTCTTATTTAGCTTGTGTTAAAACTTGACTAAAAATTACGATTAGGTCAAGTCGTGTTCAAAGTATGAGGGGAACGTTAGCAAAAAGAAAGGTGTATGTGTGTGTGTGTGTGTGTGTGTGTGTGTGTGTGAGTGTGTGTGTGTGTGTGTGTTGGGTACAGCTGTGGGTATAATTATAGTAGTGTACTAACTATAAGTGTGTGGGGTCGTAGCAAGAGTGGCGATCTTGATAGTAAATGCGTTTTAAAGGAGGAAGCAGCCACTTGTGGAACTACATGCAAATTATACTAAATAATATATTAATTTTGACAATAGGCTATAATTTAAACACATACTAGAAAGAGAATGGTTTACAATATACTAGTAAACTAGTACCGGTACTTACTAATATAATTGAATACTAGGCTATGGGTATGATATTTAATAGAGATGCTTACATAATTGTATACCGTATAGCTAAAGGTGGCGTCACGCGAGGGCACATATCCGATACTAGGCTTGGAGTCACTTAATCAGATTCAAAACATAGTAAAGACAAAGGGGTTATTTTACCAATATGCTATCGGCAATTCCATTTATTTTGCATTATTTTAAAGTTCATAGCTAAACAATTGGAATAATAACTTTGAAACATGAATGAATTACCAAATACTCGAAAAATCCTATTCGTAAATAATAACGTTTACCAGACTGTGGTAGAGATAATCGCCCCCGAGTGGCGCCAGCTGTACACTGTCCGTCGTCAATTATAGAGGTCTATGTGTCCATAGTACAAACTTTTAAAGGCCTGCTGTCAGTTCATGAGTTTGCTCCCAAGATTTCCATCAAACTTAAAAAATACCCCCAAGACCCCCGTTTGAGATAAATCTTTACAATTGTTCCGGCCGAAGGCCGTTTCCTCCTAGATTGCAGGCTTGCTATATAGCACGCCAGAAAAAAGGCCACACTTAAATTACACAAAAGTTCTTAAAATTGACAAGGACATTGAACGAAAGGTTTTAATATCGCCCAACTAATGGGACGAACGTCGTAAAATCTCAAAACTAATGGGTCTAAGCATTAGGGAGAAGAGGTTGGTCAAGAAAAGAACACCAAACACTTCAAATATATACAAGTTAGAGCGGAATAATAATGGGTGTACTATAATATCTAATATACTAACACGCAAATGTTATATAAGGTAGGCTAGTTGGGAAGGTAACCCCATTATGGCGTTATCGGTGGATCTGCAAATATGATTCAGTACCGGTACGTTAAATGTCCACAAAGACAACAATTGATATTTTCAAACCTTGGCTGCACAAACTAACCTTCTTTTCCTTTGATACCTAATTGTTTTTTTTAATGAGTTGTAACATTAAGTGTGTAAGAGGCGTAGGGTAGGTAGGATTTTGTTTTAACTCCATTAACTCCATGGGCTGGTCTATCAGAATGAGAGTTGAGCGTTCTCTGCCATACCCATAGCTTACTCTGACTGTTCCTTTTACTTATATATTTTCTAGATCTCAAGTGACGGCGTCTTTTCCGTGGATTGACCTCCCTACTGCCAACCCTGGCAGATTGGGAGCCAAAGCGTCACATTTTTCCTTTGACCCTCAACTTTCCCTTTATAATTGCTGAGGGGCACAGGGCCTTGGGTGGGGCTTTTGTTTCCCGAGCGTTTCTGCACCCTCCTCAGCTCCCTGCCTTTGAGTGGCTTCGGTCACCTGGGCATTATTAGTGGTAAGCTGGGAGGGACCTGTGGGGGCGCTCGGTTGTGGCCTTGGCCTTGCTCGGGACCTTGGGGCTGCTCGGCCAGACAGCCTGGGGAACAGCAACAACAACAACAACTCCATTAGCAGCTGATTTCTCTATACATAATGGACAAACAAAATACTGGCACTATAGATTTGTATCGTATTAAGCTATACACACATTGTATTAAGCTATACACACATTGTATTAAGCTATACACACATTGTATTAAGCTATACACACATTGTATTAAGCTATACACACATTGTATTAAGCTATGCACACATTGTATTAAGCTATGCACACATTGTATTAAGCTATGCACACATTGTATTAAGCTATGCACACATTGTATTAAGCTATACACACATTGTATTAAGCTATACACACATTGTATTAAGCTATACACACATTGTATTAAGCTATACACACATTGTATTAAGCTATGCACACATTGTATTAAGCTATACACACATTGTATTAAGCTATACACACATTGTATTAAGCTATACACACATTGTATTAGGTAAGTAATTACAATAAGGACAAGTCAATGTTTCTCCAACTTACAAACAAATAGAAGAAACCACCAACAACAGTAGCGAGCGTATACTGTAGGCTGGAGATATAGGTGATTCCCAGTCTATAGCGAATACTGTAGGCTGGAGATATAGGTGATTCCCAGTCTATAGCGAATACTGTAGGCTGGAGATATAGGTGATTCCCAGTCTATAGCGAATACTGTAGGCTGGAGATATAGGTGATTCCCAGTCTATAGCGAATACTGTAGGCTGGAGATATAGGTGATTCCCAGTCTATAGCGAATACTGTAGGCTGGAGATATAGGTGATTCCCAGTTCTATAGCGAATACTGTAGGCTGGAGATATAGGTGATTCCCAGTCTATAGCGAATACTGTAGGCTGGAGATATAGGTGATTCCCAGTCTATAGCGAATACTGTAGGCTGGAGATATAGGTGATTCCCAGTCTATAGCGAATACTGTAGCTGGAGATATAGGTGATTCCCAGTCTATAGCGAATACTGTAGGCTGGAGATATAGGTGATTCCCAGTCTATAGCGAATACTGTAGGCTGGAGATATAGGTGATTCCCAGTCTATAGCGAATACTGTAGGCTGGAGATATAGGTGATTCCCAGTCTATAGCGAATACTGTAGGCTGGAGATATAGGTGATTCCCAGTCTATAGCGAATACTGTAGGCTGGAGATATAGGTGATTCCCAGTCTATAGCGAATACTGTAGGCTGGAGATATAGGTGATTCCCAGTATAGCGAATACTGTAGGCTGGAGATATAGGTGATTCCCAGTCTATAGCGAATACTGTAGGCTGGAGATATAGGTGATTCCCAGTCTATAGCGAATACTGTAGGCTGGAGATATAGGTGATTCCCAGTCTATAGCGAATACTGTAGGCTGGAGATATAGGTGATTCCCAGTCTATAGCGAATACTGTAGGCTGGAGATATAGGTGATTCCCAGTCTATAGCGAATACTGTAGGCTGGAGATATAGGTGATTCCCAGTCTATAGCGAATACTGTAGGCTGGAGATATAGGTGATTCCCAGTCTATAGCGAATACTGTAGGCTGGAGATATAGGTGATTCCCAGTCTATAGCGAATACTGTAGGCTGGAGATATAGGTGATTCCCAGTCTATAGCGAATACTGTAGGCTGGAGATATAGGTGATTCCCAGTCTATAGCGAATACTGTAGGCTGGAGATATAGGTGATTCCCAGTCTATAGCGAATACTGTAGGCTGGAGATATAGGTGATTCCCAGTCTATAGCGAATATACTGACCTATGATTCTTTCAACTATATTTTGTAATTCCTTATTACATTTTCATACAACTAGCCTGACCTGACCTTAATTTTCGTATTTATATTGAATTAATATATTTATGAATACATATATAATGATATTATCAAGTAAACAGCTTGGGATTAAGGGGGTACCGGTAGCGGGGTTTTTTCAATGTATATATTTGTTGATGTATTTTTGAGTTTCCTCGCTAGACCTCCATCAAGCTCAAGAATAGACCCCCTAGACCCCTTTCAAGATAGATTTGTACATTTTTCGGTAGAAAAATGTACTGGCCGAAGGCCGGTTCCTTCTAAAATTACAAGTTCGCTATCGCTCCCCAGGAAAAATCGACACCGAATGGCACGAAAGGTCTTAATATTGACACAAAAATTGGGGCAAAAGGTCTCCAAATCGCCAAACTAATGGAATAAACGTCTTAAAATGTCAAAACTAATATGCTAAACATGAAGGAGAAGGGAGTCCAGAAAAAGCGAGTAGGCCTATCTCCCTCTTAAATGTCTCAATACTCATAGGGACCTTATCGCATCGTTTGTGTAATGCGCACTGTACTGTACATGCAATTGTATATTAAGTAACTTTACATTTCCTTAACTTCACTCGACCCCAGCCCGAATTATGCACATTAGTCATTGGCAACAAGAGTTATCTATACATACGGCGGGTAGGTGGGATTCGTCAGCCTTGGTCGGCAACCCATCTAGGGGAGATAACCATATATAAATCTGGGTGGATTGGACTCGTCAGCTTTGGTCGGCAACATGTCTAGGGGAAGAAACCTTACGCAAAATACCGAAGGGCGGCGCGCTCATCGGTGCCACTTGTAGTTGGCGAAGTTTACAATAGATACAATAGGTAGATAGAGCATATGACAGGTGTGGGGTAGGCGTGTGACAGGTGTGGGGTAAGTATGTAACAAGTGTGGGGTAGGTATGTGACAGTAGTGGGGGTAGGTACCGGTATGTGACAGGTGTGGATTAAGTATGTGACATGAGAATTAGGTATGTGACAAGTGTGGGGTAGGTATGTGACAGGTGTGACACGTGTGAGTTAGATATGTGACAGGTGTGGGGTAGGTATGTGACAGATGTGAATTAGGTATGTGACAAGTGTGGGGTAGGTAGCCTATGTGACAGGTGTGACACGTGTGAGTTAGGTATGTGACAGATGAGAGTTATGTATGTGACAAGTGTGGGGTAGGTATGTGACAGGTGTGGGGTAGGTATGTGACAGATGAGAGTTATGTATGTGACAAGTGTGGGGTAGGTATGTGACAGGTGTGAGTTAGGTATGTGACAGGTGTGGGGTAGGTATGTGACATATGTGAGTTAGGTATGTGACAAGTGTGGGGTAGGTAGCCTATGTGACAGGTGTGACACGTGTGAGTTAGGTATGTGACAGATGAGAATTATGTATGTGACAAGTGTGGGGTAGGTATGTGACAGGTGTGGGATAGGTATGTGACAGATGAGAGTTATGTATGTGACAAGTGTGGGGTAGGTATGTGACAGGTGTGACACGTGTGAGTTACTGTAGGTATGTGACAGATGAGAGTTATGTATGTGACAAGTGTGGGGTAGGTATGTGACAGGTGTGACACGTGTGAGTTAGGTATGTGACATGTGGGGGGTAGGTATGTGACATATGTGAGTTAGGTATGTGACAAGTGTGGGGTAGGTATGTGACGTGTGAGTTAGGTATGTGACAGGTGTGGGGTAGGTATGTGACAGGTGTGGGTTAGGTATGTGACAGGTGAGAATTAGGTATGTGACAGGTGTGGGGTAGGTATGTGACAGGTGTTGGTTAGGTATGTAACAGGTGTGGGGTAGGTATGTAACATGTGTAGGGTAGGTATGTAAAAGTATGGGGTAGGTACCGGTATGTAACAGGTGTGGCTTAGGTATGTAACAGGTGAGGATAGGTATGTAACAGGTGTGGGTTAGGTATGTGACAGGTGTGGGTTAGGTATGTAACAGGTGTGGGTTAGGTATGTAACAGGTGTGGGTTAGGTACCGGTATGTGACAGGTGTGGGTTAGGTATGTGACAGGTGTGGGTTAGGCATGTAACAGGTGTGGGTTAGGTACCGGTATGTGACAAGTATTGGGTAGGTAGTAACAGGTGTGGGTTAGGTATGTAACAGGTGTGGGTAGGTATGTAACAGGTGTGGGTTAGGTATGTGACAAGTATTGGGTAGGTAGTAACAGGTGTGGGTTAGGTATGTGACAGGTGTGGGGTTGGTATGTGACAAGTATTGGGTAGGTATGTAACAGGTGTGGGGTAGGTATGTCACAAGTATTGGGTAGCTAGTAACAGGTGTGGGTTAGGCACCATACCGTATGTAACAGGTATGGGGTAGGTATGTAACAGGTGTGGGGTAGGTATGTAACAGTAGTGTAAATACCGGTAGTTTAACCCACTTCAAACATAATTTTTCATAAAAGTTAATTCGTAAACTCACGGCCAAACTATATATTATACACATGACAGAACACAACATGTTGTCACTCATTCACAGCACTTGTTCCAGAGTCATGTCTATGCAACTTTGCAATCACCAGCAGTTAAAGGTCACCAAATCCTATTGAACAGTTCTGTCATGCTGATGTAATACATTGATTGACACATTTCGACACATTCCAGAATCAGTATTTTCTCTCAATCATTGTTTGGTCTTAAGTTTATCACATACTCGTGTATCAGCTACTTATGTAGGCGATTGTATAAGCCTACTGTAAGACACAAATCCTGGTCTAAAATTAGCCTTCGAATCATATAAACGAACTCTCGAAATCTAAATACGCCTATTAGGTAAAGAAACATAAGAAGATTGGATTCAGTTCGGGATATCTTGTAAAACGTAAGACCACAACTGATGTCCCAAAGTGTAAGCTACGTGACAGGTGTGGCTACAGTGAGTGGCAATGTTTACACAACACCGAGGCTTGTTGTGTACGGTGTGATGATACCAATCTGACAGCTGCACCCCGTGACGTCACCGGTAACATTAGCCTACAACGGGAGGGGAGGAAAGGAGGAGGGTTGGCAGGATTCTATTGTCTGTTTGGGACCCTACCGGTAATGACGAATGGTTAACCCTTTCAGTATACGAGGACTCGTTTCTGCATTTTACTTTGGTTATCATTAGACGATTATATTCAGTTATAGGAAGGAATTGTTTGAATCCATGGGTTAATTGGTAAATGTTTACTTTTTGTTATTCCAATAGATCCTTCACAAGCTCCAAAACTCGTCTACAGTTATCCAAAATATAATGTAAAAACTCATTATCATATACTGTAAGGGTTAAGTTAGGCCAAGATTGACTAGATTAGGTTAAATTAGATAAGGTTCGATTAGTGGGTGTGGATTGAAATAGTTTAAGGGAAGATTTTCACTTAAGCTGTTTTCTGAACCCCTTTCTCCCTGATGTTAACCCTCATTAGTGTCGAAAATTTGCGATATTTGACCCAATAGTTTGGCGATTTAAAGACTTCTCCACATCTATGTCAATTTTATGACCTTTCTTGTCATTTAGGTGTAGATTTGTTTTCTTCTGACGAGCGATAGCGAGCTTGTAACTTAGGCCGAAGGTACGGTACATTTTTGTTTATCTCGAGGGGGTCTTGGAGGTATTTGTAAAATCTTGATAGAGGTCTAGGGAACAACCTAAAACCCTCCCCTTAAACCATGGTCCAGGTGTGGATGTATGTCAGTGGTATAGGTAGGCTTGGACACTTTGCACAACACCCTCTGTGTTGACATCACCGGGAGACCAGTCCTTGACGTCACTGTTAACATTATCATAGGGTGATAGTGGTGATGTCAAGGATGTGTATAGTGGTGGTGGTAGTGATGGTGTGTTGGGTGTATGGTGATGTGATAGTGATGGTGTGACAGGTATATAGAGATATTGATGATGCGAAAGGTGTGTATAGTGGTGGTGATAGTGGTAGTGTGACGGGTGTTTGGTGATAGTGATGGTGATATTGATGGTGTGACGGGTGTATAGTGATATTGATTATTTGAAGGGTACCGTACCGTTACATATAGTGGTAGTGATATGGTGGTGTGACGGGTGTTTGGTGATAGTGATGGCGTGACGAGTGAATGGTGATATTGATAATGTGAAGGAAGTATGGTGATGATAGTGATGGAGGTACTGATAATGAGAAGGGTGTATAGTGAAGGTGATATAGTTATGGTGTAAAAGCTGCATGTAGTGGTGAGATAGCCAGATTAGGCTATGAGGAAATGTAATGGGGTACCGGTAGTGGATGATGGTGGAAGTGATACTGTTGATGTGAAGGATGTATTGTGATGATAATAGTGAAAATGAAAAGGTTGTACAGTGATGGTGATAAAAGTGATCTGAAGAGTATATATAGTGGTGAGAGGGCCAGATATGAGGGGAGGTAGAGGGGTGGCTGTTGATGTGAATGGTGTATAGTGATCTGAACCGTACGGTACCTTATATATAGTGATGAGAGGGCCAGATATGAGGGGAGGTAGAGGGGTGGCTGTTGATGTGAATGGTGTATAATGATCTGAACCGTACGGTACCTTATATATAGTGATGAGAGGGCCAGATATGAGGGGAGGTAGAGGGGTGGCTGTTGATGTGCATGGTGTATAGTGATCTGAACCGTACGGTACCTTATATATAGTGGTGAGAGGGCCAGATATGAGGGGAGGTAGAGGGGTGGCTGTTGATGTGAATGGTGTATAGTGATCTGAACCGTACGGTACCTTATATATAGTGATGAGAGGGCCAGATATGAGGGGAGGTAGAGGGGTGGCTGTTGATGTGAATGGTGTATAATGATCTGAACCGTACGGTACCTTATATATAGTGATGAGAGGGCCAGATATGAGGGGAGGTAGAGGGGTGGCTGTTGATGTGAATGGTGTATAGTGATCTGAACCGTACGGTACCTTATATATAGTGGTGAGAGGGCCAGATATGAGGGGAGGTAGAGGGGTGGCTGTTGATGTGAATGGTGTATAATGATCTGAACCGTACGGTACCTTATATATAGTGATGAGAGGGCCAGATATGAGGGGAGGTAGAGGGGTGGCTGTTGATGTGAATGGTGTATAGTGATCTGAACTGTAGGGTACCTTATATATAGTGATGAGAGGGCCAGATATGAGGGGAGGTAGAGGGGTGGCTGTTGATGTGAATGGTGTATAATGATCTGAACCGTACGGTACCTTATATATAGTGATGAGAGGGCCAGATATGAGGGGAGGTAGAGGGGTGGCTGTTGATGTGAATGGTGTATAGTGATCTGAACCGTACGGTACCTTATATATAGTGATGAGAGGGCCAGATATGAGGGGAGGTAGAGGGGTGGCTGTTGATGTGAATGGTGTATAGTGATCTGAAACCGTACGGTACCTTATATATAGTGATGAGAGGGCCAGATATGAGGGGAGGTAGAGGGGTGGCTGTTGATGTGAATGGTGTATAGTGATCTGAACCGTACGGTACCTTATATATAGTGATGAGAGGGCCAGATATGAGGGGAGGTAGAGGGGTGGCTGTTGATGTGAATGGTGTAGTGATCTGAACCGTACGGTACCTTATATATAGTGATGAGAGGGCCAGATATGAGGGGAGGTAGAGGGGTGGCTGTTTGATGTGAATGGTGTATAGTGATCTGAACCGTACGGTACCTTATATAGTGGTGAGAGGGCCAGATATGAGGGGAGGTAGAGGGGTGGCTGTTGATGTGAATGGTGTATAGTGATCTGAACCGTACGGTACCTTATATATAGTGATGAGAGGGCCAGATATGAGGGGAGGTAGAGGGGTGGCTGTTGATGTGAATGGTGTATAGTGATCTGAACCGTATGGTACCTTATATATAGTGATGAGAGGGCCAGATATGAGGGGAGGTAGAGGGGTGGCTGTTGATGTGAATGGTGTATAGTGATCTGAACCGTACGGTACCTTATATATAGTGGTGAGAGGGCCAGATATGAGGGGAGGTAGAGGGGTGGCTGTTGATGTGAATGGTGTATAGTGATCTGAACCATATGGTACCTTATATATAGTGATGAGAGGGCCAGATATGAGCGGAGGTAGAGGGGTGGCTGTTGATGTGAATGGTGTATAGTGATCTGAACCGTACGGTACCTTATATATAGTGGTGAGAGGGCCAGATATGAGGGGAGGTAGAGGGGTGGCTGTTGATGTGAATGGTGTATAGTGATCTGAACCGTACGGTACCTTATATATAGTGGTGAGAGGGCCAGATATGAGGGGAGGTAGAGGGGTGGCTGTTGATGTGAATGGTGTATAGTGATCTGAACCGTACGGTACCTTATATATAGTGGTGAGAGGGCCAGATATGAGGGGAGGTAGAGGGGTGGCTGTTGATGTGCATGGTGTATAGTGATCTGAACCGTACGGTACCTTATATATAGTGGTGAGAGGGCCAGATATGAGGGGAGGTAGAGGGGTGGCTGTTGATGTGAATGGTGTATAGTGATCTGAACCGTACGGTACCTTATATATAGTGGTGAGAGGGCCAGATATGAGGGGAGGTAGAGGGGTGGCTGTTGATGTGCATGGTGTATAGTGATCTGAACCGTACGGTACCTTATATATAGTGGAGAGGGCCAGATATGAGGGGAGGTAGAGGGGTGGCTGTTGATGTGAATGGTGTATAGTGATCTGAACCGTACGGTACCTTATATATAGTGGTGAGAGGGCCAGATATGAGGGGAGGTAGAGGGGTGGCTGTTGATGTGAATGGTGTATAGTGATCTGAACCGTACGGTACCTTATACATAGTGATGAGAGGGCCAGATATGAGGGGAGGTAGAGGGGTGGCTGTTGATGTGAATGGTGTATAGTGATCTGAACCGTACGGTACCTTATACATAGTGATGAGAGGGCCAGATATGAGGGGAGGTAGAGGGGTGGCTGTTGATGTGAATGGTGTATAGTGATCTGAAGCGTACGGTACCTTATACATAGTGATGAGAGGGCCAGATATGAGGGGAGGTAGAGGGGTGGCTGTTGATGTGAATGGTGTATAGTGATCTGAAGCGTACGGTACCTTATATATAGTGATGAGAGGGCCAGATATGAGGGGAGGTAGAGGGGTGGCTGTTGATGTGAATGGTGTATAGTGATCTGAAGCGTACGGTACCTTATATATAGTGATGAAGGGCCAGATATGAGGGGAGGTAGAGGGGTGGCTGTTGATGTGAATGGTGTATAGTGATCTGAACCGTACGGTACCTTATATATAGTGATGAGAGGGCCAGATATGAGGGGAAGTAGAGGGGTGGCTGTTGATGTGAATGGTGTATAGTGATCTGAACCGTACGGTACCTTATATATAGTGATGAGAGGGCCAGATATGAGGGGAGGTAGAGGGGTGGCTGTTGATGTGAATGGTGTATAGTGATCTGAACCGTACGGTACCTTATATATAGTGATGAGAGGGCCAGATATGAGGGGAGGTAGAGGGGTGGCTGTTGATGTGAATGGTGTATAGTGATCTGAACCGTACGGTACCTTATATATAGTGATGAGAGGGCCAGATATGAGGGGAGGTAGAGGGGTGGCTGTTGATGTGAATGGTGTATAGTGATCTGAACCGTACGGTACCTTATATATAGTGATGAGAGGGCCAGATATGAGGGGAGGTAGAGGGGTGGCTGTTGATGTGAATGGTGTATAGTGATCTGAACCGTACGGTACCTTATATATAGTGATGAGAGGGCCAGATATGAGGGGAGGTAGAGGGGTGGCTGTTGATGTGAATGGTGTATAGTGATCTGAACCGTACGGTACCTTATATATAGTGGTGAGAGGGCCAGATATGAGGGGAGGTAGAGGGGTGGCTGTTGATGTGAATGGTGTATAGTGATCTGAACCGTACGGTACCTTATATATAGTGATGAGAGGGCCAGATATGAGGGGGTAGAGGGTGGCTGTTGATGTGAATGGTGTATAGTGATCTGAACCGTACGGTACCTTATATATAGTGATGAGAGGGCCAGATATGAGGGGAGGTAGAGGGGTGGCTGTTGATGTGAATGGTGTATAGTGATCTGAACCGTACGGTACCTTATATATAGTGGTGAGAGGGCCAGATATGAGGGGAAGTAGAGGGGGGGAGTGGATGATGATGATGATGATGGTGGGAGGATAAAACCCCACCGCTGGTATGATGATTAACTTCCTCTCTCTCCCTACTCCCCCTCTACATTCTCTCCCTTTCTACTCTCTCTCTCACTCTCGGTCTCGCTCGCTCTCTCTCTCTCTCTCTCTCTCTCTCTCTCTCTCTCTCTCTCTCTCTCTCTCTCTCTCTCTCTCTCTCTCTCTCTCTCTCGCTCCTCTCTCTCTCGCTCTCTCTCTCTCGCTCTCTCTCTCTCTCTCTCGCTCCTCTCTCTCTCTCTCTCTCTCTCTCTCTCTCTCTCTCTCTCTCTCTCTCTCTCTCTCTCTCTCTCTCTCTCTCTCTCTCATATTGTTCCCTCCGCCATTGTGTCTGCTACCCTCCATCATCATAGTAGCGTCATTCACAATATCGTGGGGGAGGCCGTAACTACATATTCTAATGGGGTTGATCATTCTACACTGTATACAGTATATAGGGTTGAAGAAGCTATGAAAGGTAATTAGCTAGAAGGTTTATGATAATTTTCCCATTAGAAAATAATATATATTGGCAGTATAGTTCGCAATGGCTTTGATACCTCGATTCTGTACATAGAAGGGGTACCGGTATAAAGAAGGTATGATCAGTTAATTAGGTAAAGTGTGTATAGTAATGTATATACCCTTTAAAAGTATATTGCTAGTATATTTGTATATGAGTTTGATCACTAGCTACACTGCAAAATGTGGTGGGTGTATCACTATCTGGTACGATGTATTGTGGATTGTGTGTGTATATATATATATATATATATATACGGTATATATAATAGGAACAGTGGGGATTGGGCCTGAGTCAATAAATATATATTTTTTTATATATGTATATATATATATATACGGTATATATATATATATATATATATATATATATATATATATATATATATTATATATATATATATATATATATCGAGGGGTGACAACCAGAATTGGTTATGTCCAATTTAGACATTTTTGACCAACTGTTTGAGTTTAGGAATTTGTTTAGTCTACAGGCTCAGACATTTGTTTAGTCTACAGGCTCAGACATTTGTTTAGTCTACAGGCTCAGACATTTGTTTAGTCTACAGGCTCAGACATTTGTTTAGTCTACAGGCTCAGACATTTGTTTAGTCTACAGGCTCAGACATTTGTTTAGTCTACAGGCTCAGACATTTGTTTAGTCTACAGGCTCAGACATTTGTTTAGTCTACAGGCTCAGACATTTGTTTAGTCTACAGGCTCAGACATTTGTTTAGTCTACAGGCTCAGACATTTTGTTTAGTCTACAGGCTCAGCTCAGACATTTGTTTAGTCTACAGGCTCAGACATTTGTTTAGTCTACAGGCTCAGACATTTGTTTAGTCTACAGGCTCAGACATTTGTTTAGTCTACAGGCTCAGACATTTGTTTAGTCTACAGGCTCAGACATTTGTTTAGTCTACAGGCTCAGACATTTGTTTAGTCTACAGGCTCAGACATTTATATCATGAACATTTCCAGCAAACATTTCAAATATTGAATCAATTTTCGATATTTTATGAAGATTTTAAATCTTTAAGTATGATTATCTACAAACTGCATTTGTGGACAAAACCACTTCTGGTTGTCACCCCTCGATATATATATATACTATATATATATATATATATATATATATATATATATATATATATATATATATATATATATATATATATACAGTATATAGGTATATTTCTATTTCGAGAAATAGTTTTCAGTTTGTCCCCTAGGCTAACAAAATCTCCTTTCCATTCTTCCTTCAAACTAAAAAAAAAATGCCCACCCAGACCCCCTTCAAGCTAATTTTTTTAATTTTTCGATGAGAAACTGTCTCGACCAAAGGCCGATTTCTTCCAAGTTACAGGTTCGCTATCGCTCGCCCAGAAAACAAATCGACAGCTGAATGGGTAAAGCGTCTTATTATCGCCAAACTGATGGGGTCAAACGCCTTAAAATCTCCAAACTAAAGGAGCGAAACAGGGGAGGACCACAAAGACCTACCCTCGGACCAAATAGGGTTTAAGAAACTATGAAAGGGGTAAATAGCTGTCGTGTACGGTACGGTACCGTATATAATATTATACGCTAACGGTATGGTACCCTTTAAAACTATATTGGTACCGGTACCCGGTAGTAGTTTTGTACGGTAATGGGTTTGATCACTTCCTACTCTGTAAAAATAAGGTATGGAAAGCTAATTAACCAAAGTGGCCATAATAACTTGCCCTTTAACCCTTACAACATGATGACGTAGTTTTTCATCATACGGTAGTCTGATTACCATTAGGCTACACGATTTTCTTTAGCTTAGTATCTACCTCTGGGATTCAAAGGCGTAAATACTATCGCAATAAAGCATATTCACTCTTTCAATACGAGTGATGTCCTTTCTATATTATTCTAGCTATATTTAGACAATTTTATGCAGCTTGGGAAGGATCTGTGGTACCGGGAGCTATATAGGACATCACCCGCACTGAAAAGGTTAATGACATAGGTCCTTCTTAAAGTGCATGTAATCGTCAATTTTAGCCAGAATCAAAGGTATTAAGGCGTTATCGTGCTGACGGGTTTAACACTAGTTTGGTAGTGAGTGACCTAATCCATCTAATGTAAGGATAGAATGGCACTGGTATATCAAATAATAACAAGCAAATCACTGTCAATATTGCCAACGGTAATGTAATTTGATGTACCGTACCGTACCTTAATTATGCCGATGATATATTACAGTGCATACTTTTAACCCTTTCAGTATAACCTACCACGACGCACCCGTTCATATTATTCTGGCTATTATTACACGGTTTAATGAATGTTTTCAAAGGTCGATAATGTAAATGAGGTAGCATATACACCTTTGATTCATACAAATTTGTCTTAAGCTAAGTATAAATTTGGTACCGGTACCGTACTGGTATATTATAGGTGTTAATAATAAGTTTTATATGGTGTTCCAAATAACTTAAATTCGCCTGGTAATAGCTAAAAACGTTGATAGTTAGATAGATGGATAGATATGTAAATAGATCGATACATAGATAAATTGAGAGATAGATAGATATATAGACATATACATAGATAGATAGACGTTGCACTTACTAGACCCCGAGATTAGGTGTTGAAATTTGCAGTTCCGTGCAATTTGTATACCAAGACATAAATGGAAAGAAAATGTACCGGTACCCATTTGAAAAATATGTTCATGCTAAAATTAGATGCACATTTATATTGATTGGAAAGAAAATACACCACTTCTACAGGTATGTTCATCAGGGTTGTTGATTTTTTTTATTTAAAAATAAAATACAAAAATAATTGATTTATTTGATTTTTTGATTTTTTTGTTGTTTTTTTTTTGTTAATTTTTCAAATTTTTTAAATAAATAAAAGTTGAAAGGTAATACTGTATACATATATTTGTTCGTAAATTTAAAAGCTATCAGTTATTTGTGTTACTACATAATGTACCAGTATCTTAAAATGAACCAATGCCTACACAAACTTATGAAAGCATGATAAATCTTCAGATTTTTTTTAAATTTTGATTCACAGATAAAAAATATAAAAAAAAAAATAAAAAAAATCGTGATTTTTATTGTAAAAAAATCATTGATTTAATCAAGTGATTAAATCAAATTGATTTAATCAATATCAACTCAGATGTTCATGGATATACTTAAATAAAAAAAAAAAAAAATCCAAAAAGATAATGGAAATATACCGGGTATTATATTAATTTGACTGCTAGAGGTCCTTCCTAAG
The DNA here is from genome assembly GCA_032716605.1 of Paralithodes platypus. Classification (NCBI taxonomy): domain Eukaryota; kingdom Metazoa; phylum Arthropoda; class Malacostraca; order Decapoda; family Lithodidae; genus Paralithodes; species Paralithodes platypus. The sequence continues at coordinate 32,614,033 of CM064547.1, forward strand.
CTGAATATCATCTAATGCTAACCAGAATACAATGGAAAAGAGCGTCTTGATACCGAAAGGGTTACATAAGACCATAAGAAAATGGGAGTCTGCAGAAAGCCGATTGGCCTAAGCAAGGCAGATCCCTGTCCCACACAACCCCAATTACAAAGCCCAATTATAGGCTCAACACTCTAATACCCTGAGGATCATCTTACCAAAACGGTTAGAGATTAACGCAGGATTACGTGGGTCTGCAGAGCGCTGATTGGCCCAACCCGGCTGATTCCCCTTCACACCCAACCCTTCTCGTCCATATGCTTATCCAATTTTATCTTAAAGCTCCCTACCGTTTTTAATCCCACTGTAGCATTTGGTAGTCCATTCCACCCATCTACAACTCTGTTACCAAACCAATATTTGCCTATATCTTTTCTGAAACGAAATTTATCTAATTTGAAACCATTGGTACGATTTCTTTCGCTATCACTGAGCTTAGTACATTTGTCATGTCCCCTTTGTTAATCCCACTAACCCACTTGAACACCTCTATCATATCCCCTCTAACTCTGCGTCTCTCTAACGAATGTAAATCTAATTTCTTCAACCTTTCTTCATACGGAAGATTTCTAATAACCCGGGTTCGAATCCCGGTGGATCTTAATTAATTTCATTGGGGGTGTGGTGGTGAGATTAATAAAAATAATATTATGGATAATTTTTGGTCATTCTACGCTGAACTCTCTCCAATGAATCTATGTCCATTCTGTAATAAGGACAACAAAATTGGACAGCATAATCCATATGGGGCCTCACTAATGAGAAGTAAAGTTTTAAGATAACATCAGCAGTTCTGTTACTCACACTCCTAGAGATGAACCCGAGAATCCTGTTTGCCTTATTACGAACGCCTATACACTGTTTTCTAGGCTTCAAATCATTGCTAACAAACACACCTAGATCTTTCTCGCAGTCTGAATTTTCTAATTCTAAATTAGCTAGTTTATATTTAACATTTGTTTGCATCTTCCCTATCTTTAATACCTTGCATTTGTCAAGAACTCATGATAGACAGGGTTTTTAATTTGCTAAGCAAAATTGGTGATACCTCGATCTGTAGTTCTCAACCAGTGCCAACTCGACTAATACCGTTAGATTGGGTAGAGTTACACTTAAACTTATTCCGTAAAGGTCACAGGACTGGTATTGATACTGCCAAAATAATACCGTAATTTTATCGGTCACAAGGATACCGGTACGTAACCATCAACAATACTAGTTTATTATGGCCTATTTGCCGTAAATGAGAGGTACAATACAGCTAGGACACTATATTATTGAATAAGGGTTTCGAACGTCATAAGTTTCGGTCTTTTACTGTTTAACGGATATTTTGTTTTACAGTGCAGCTTAAAACTTTAATTTGGCACTGGTTAAGTTGTCCCTGATCGATTTGGCACTGGTTGAATTACAGTAAACATATCTGTGGTAGGTACGATAGGATATACATAAGGCATACCTGTAATATAATTAAGGTTAATTGTATGAAATACCTCAGCACGGAACACAACCCACAACGAGGGGCGACGCGCTCCTCGGTGCTACTAGGAGAGTGGCGAACACAACTTTAGGTAGGAACCTTAGGTAGGTACCGTAAGCTTCAATTACCTTTATTCCAACAACCAACTAATGACGAAAGAAGAAGAGAAGCATGCTGATTTCCGAGATTTCGATAGTCTTAACATTACACAAATGAAGATACACAAGAACGTATTGTTTTATATTATTGAATTATATGGTACACATATATATATATATATATATATATATATATATATATATATATATATATATATATATATATATATATATATATATATATACCGGTATATTATAAATGTATTAGTATTGATCATAAATGAGAGAAAAAAGGAGCCGAAACTGTGTTCATGCGATCGAAAACTCATCGATATATATTACGGTACTGGGTATTGAACAAACGATTTGTTTTGTAATTATAGATTTACTGTAGTAAATATTCATATGCAGAAGTACCGGTACTCAGATAACCGTAGATCGCTGTACGACCACGATAACACTTATACACGTTTGATTAAGGCTGCTTGGTTAAGAAATTAAATAATTTTGCTATTCACAGC